>JAOXNO010000013.1:33668316-33678742 GCA_028565335.1 Limnodromus scolopaceus
TCAAGGCCAGGCTGGATGGGGCTTTGAGCAACCTGGTCTGGTGGGAGGTGTCCCTGCCCATGGCAGGGGGGTGGAACCCCATGATCTTTAACAGGTCCCTTCCAACCCAAACCATAGATCGCTCCACCCTACCTCCGGCCGGGCTGCTCCGCCTGAGGTGAGGGGTCGCTCCGCGGGCGGCACCGGCGCCTTCTTCACCGCGCAGGCAGAGGGAGGAGAGCACGGCCCGCGCTGAGGGAGGGGAGAACGGGGAGGCCCCACCCGGCTCCGGGCAGCGCTGGGGGTCCCACCGGGCGGGCGGCGGCAGGAGCACGTGCGGCCGGCCCAGCCGCCTCAGGTATCGGCGGCGCCGCGCCGTCGTCGGGGAGGCCGGCAGGCGGGCGGTGTCCCCAGGGGCGCGGGGCTGCCCGCCTCACGGCACCCATCCAGGCCCGAAAAAAGTGTTTTTCACCGAAAAAATGGGTGGCTCCTTCTCGGCTGGGAGAAGGGCTGAGGGGGGAGCGCGGGGGTGAGGCGACAGGGGAGCGGGAGCCCGTGAAGGGTTTCGGGTAGGGACGGGTCGTGTGGGCCTCCCCGCGCGAAAAATACCTTAATTTCACTTTTTGAACTGTAGATGTCTTGTAACGTTTTAGAATCTGGTATCATGGATGGAGACAAGGAGCATGATAAAGGTAATGTGAGGTGGTTTAAAAAAAAAAAAATCACCGCACAACTCATAATCTTAATTTAAATCACGGTTGAGAATAATTTAAAGGGTTTTGTTTGTTTGTTTCTTTTCTTTCCCCTGTCTCAAGTTGAAGCTGTCGTGGGCTCCCACGTTGAAGATGCTGTAACGTTTTGGGCACAGGTGAATTCAGAGAACTATTGTAAATTTTACCTGAGGTGTTTAATCTTATCTCCTCCTCCCCCTCCCCCAGCAAGTTTCTACAGGATTGAGAATAATTGATAGCATTTGATGTTGGGGGGGGAAGCTTCTCTAGAACTGAGAATAATTGGTAGCATTTGATGTTGGGGGAAAAAAAATAAAAATTTAGATTTCAGAACTGCAAGTATTATCGTGCCTTTTTAAGCTGAAATCAGTTATTCTTTCTGAAATGAGAAAGAGAATAATTGTTCATCATCATTTGTATTGTAGCTGGGCTTTCTAGAATATTTGGTAGGCCGAAAAAATAAATAAATTAAGGGTTAAAATACTCGCTGTTGGCTGAAGGGTGATGTAGGAGGCAGCTGGAGCTCTGCTGGGGATGAATCCTCTGCTCTCTCACAGCTGAGCGTTTGGGGCAGTTTCAAGGAAGCCTGATGTGGAGATCGTTCAGAGATACCAGATCCTTTGAAGTTTTGTGTTGATGGGTGGGGGGAGTGAGGAGAAGTTAAAAAGAAAAACAAAACCCAAACAAGAAACCACAAACCCAAACTGGTGAGGCTAATAGGTGTGTGCACGAGTCAATTTCTGTGTAGCTTTGAGCCGTTGGAGGAGGTTAATGCTGCTTTGTCATGTCCTCGCTAGGAATTTAGGGAGGGGGACCAAACTTTGTTTGTTCTCTTTATGGAATATCTTATTCTAATAAAGGGATTTTTTAGGTGTAATAGTCATAGGTAATTCTTCTTTAGGTTCTTATCCTGGCATTCTGAGACTCAGTCACAGTGTTTTATTTAATGTTGTAAGGTACAAAAATTAGGAGTGTACTTCCAAGGTTAGCAAAACGTTTAGTCGCACTAGTGTTTTCTTTCCTGCTCTGGATCATTTCCTTTGAATTACGAGTAGAATGTTGTCTAATAAATGACATATTATTGAAATTGACATAGTCTTACAGTGGTTCAGATACCAGGTTGTAACTGGAAAGACTCTCCTTCTCTCAGCTGAACCAAACCCTGAGTCTTGCATGGAAAGAGAATGAGGGATTTGCCAAAGCTGATCTTTCCTTAATACAAGGCAACAAAGAAAAAAGAACACCAAATGCATAGTAATATTTGTGAGGAAGGATTAGTAAGTAAGATCTGCATACTGCTCACAGAAGCTGGTAATTAAACTGTTAAAAATGTTCATTTCAAACTATTTCTCTGGGGTACATTGCCTGCCGCTGATCCGTGTCACTAATTTTTGGAAGAAAATGGGAGCAGGCTTACAAGTGCAACTAAAATCATGAAGATTGAAAGCTTCAGGTGGGGCATTACTTGTCTCAACAGCAGTGCAACTGTTTTGATTTAATTTTTGGCTGTTATAATCCATCAAGCATCTATTAAAAGTGACAGTTAATAACTTGTACCCTCTCTTCACACTTCTTAGGATGTCAGTAGATGTAATGACCTCTTGAAATTAAGTTGTGCTCTGGCAGAAGCTTGTCCTCAGGCTAATGCAGTTTTTGGCAAACCTGATTTTAGCAAGGTAAGTAGGTTGTGTATATGTGGAGCTTGTTTTTCACCTGGATGTAAAAGCCTTAGTTCTATGGAACCATTATCTTAGGTGTTTTCTTGATCTTTCATTATCCTGTGGGTTATATTCTCTTAAGATCTCTCTAAGAAGCACTGACTTTCCTAAAGAAAATGCTTATTTTGTGTGAGCAAGTTTAAATCTTTCTGCACTTCAGACTTCAGTTAAATTATGCGACCATAGGGTTTTTTTTAACAGTTGGGAAATACAACAAGAATGTAATATACAGGACACTGAATTCTCTTCTGGTATACATTATACACATTATGGGGTATCTTTTGCAGTAGAGCAATGCTTTTTCAGATAACTGATTCTTTGCTCCATGTCAAAAAATGCAGAAGATCTTACAAAAAAACTGTAGTGTTAAATGCTCTGGACAAAGTACTCTTAAGAAGTTAACAAGGACATATTTAATAGCAGTTCTGTGACAAGCATACAAAGAGTGATGGCAACTTTTGTTTTTGTGTGTTAGCTACTGAGGGATTACTGCAGTGTAAGGGGTAAATAAAATGATTTGTCTGAACTGTTTGTGTGTCCAGGTAAATAACCTACATTCCTCCTGAAAAGGAAGAAAACACAACAACAGTCAGTGCAGCACGTTTGTGGTGTGACTGGCCCCTTCCTTTGTTGGGCTTATGAAGCCCTCAGTGTCAATAAAATGTTGTAGCAACACATTAACAGAAAAGACACGAGTGTCTGCTGTGTAAAAATGCTGGTGTTTTTCTTCTTGGAGTAGAGGATTATGTTTTTGAAGCATTGGCGTAGATTGTTATGAGAGATAGGATATCAAAAACATTACTCTGTTTTCATGCTGTTGGGTTAATTGTAGGAGAGTGTGAAAATTGCAATGTATTACAAATAACGTTTTGAGATATGCTTATATTTTCAGAATGCTATTCTTGATCTTTTTTTTTTTCTTCCTAATTTCCAGATTTATGGTGGGTGTTTTTCTGAAGATGGATGTTGGTACAGATGTATGGTACAGCAAGTGATCAACAATGAAAAGGCAGGAACCATTTTTTTTTTTTAAAGTCTTGAATCGTGTATCAGTTCTCCATGCAGGATGATAGGAATAAATGCAGCTCCTTCTCTTTCTGAAACTTGCTGTGTGATTGCATTTAACAGCAGTCAATAGACACATGGGACATAAATTCAGGTGACCGGTAATTTTGAAAAATGCTGAGGGAAAGACTGGCAAAACATGACATACTTGGGAAGCGCTGTTTGTTTCTCTTTATCAAGAGATTCACAAGTGGTAGTTAATATTGTTAAAAAATGTAATTTAATTTCAAAACTTTTAAGTGGTGGAAATGGCAGCCTTGTGTGAAATGTTAGCACTAATGCAAATGACCTGAAAGAGTTGTTAATCATCATTAGGTGACTGATACAGGAGGCTAGTAGTTCCTGTTTAAAATGATAATTTCTAGACAGGCCGGTTGGCATGGAAACATTAGGTTGCATATCTGTCCACTGAGGAAAGTCTTCTAAATTGCTTCTTAATTGTAACCCTTAAAGGAAAAAAAAAATGCCAGCAAAGATCTGTTTTGTTACTTAAAGTTTTACCACTAAGCTTTTAGATGGGTGCCAACATAAGAGATTTCCCTGACTCTGTTCCTTCCTCTGAAGGGTGTCTAGGCTTAGTATGGGTGATTCTGATGTCTGCAATGTGCATGTGTGTTAAAATGCTTATAATCTAGTAGTTGCCAGCTCTATTCCCTATTTCTGTAGGAAGTTGGTGTAACCTCTGCTGATTTATATTATTGTTGCAGTGTCAGGTATTGTACATTGACTATGGGAATTCTGAGGTTCTGAATAGATCAGACATAGTTGAAATTCCACCAAACTTGCAAAGTCCAAGTGTTGCCAAGAAGTACAGACTCTGGGGACTGCAGATACCAACCGATCAGAGCTTAAACATGTTTGACGAGGTGAGTAACTGATCTTGGAGCACTTAAATGATGAGATCTGTAACAGATGCTACCAGATAATGCTGCAGAGTGTTACCGGGAGGAGTCTTCTAAGAACTGGATGTTTAGCTGTGAAGGCAGGGCACGCTGGGAAGGACTGTTTGATCTGTTGGCCTGAAACAGAAACTCTAGAAACTCAAATGGTTTTGTCGAAAACGGTTCAAATTGTGCTGGGAGGTTATTTTTAGAGTATACTTTTGCCATCTTCAGGGCCCCAGGTCTATTTGTGACTGACTGAGTTCTTTCTGGCGCCGAGGAAACAAACCACCTCTGTTTCATTCCCTTCAGAAGGAAAAATACCTCCCTTAGCCACAGAACTTCTGATAAATTCACTTCTCTCTGTGAGCTTCTCGAGTGCTGTGTGCCTGGGTACTGCACAAACTCCTGGTCAAGTGAGAGAATAGCAGGTGAATGTCAGTGGTAGTAGGAGCCCTGTCATCCCTGGCCGGCGATGAATTTGAAAGGCTCGGGAGCTGATGCCAACAGGGCTGATGATCTCGAGTAGTGCTGCTGACTGGTTGAGCTTTACTAGTGGCGGTCTCTGTTCTGGGCTGCCACTCGCTCGTTCTGCAGTCTTAATGACATGCTGCTTCAAGGCTTGTCACTGGCACTGCCTGCGCTTCACCAGCCGGTGGCTTGGAAGGAGGCAGGAAGCAGCTGTCCTGCTTGCGTTGCATCCCCCTATCATTTAGAGGAGATCTGGAGACCCCTTGTCTATGGTCTTGTCCCTGTGGTCCTATTGACATTGCTTACTGCAATTTCTTAAGACAAGTGAAAATCTCTGTTCTCAGTTCCTTGGGGTTTTGTTTGTGTGCGTGTGTGTGTGTTTGCTTTTCAAAAACAGTTCTTACTGCTTGAGGTAAAGCTTTATTTGCTTGCTCTGTAGCTTTTCCACCCCCACCCCTTCCATTCTGAATTTTCAGGAAAACCAGCTTGTTTTCAGAAGCGGTGGGGCAAAGAAAAACAACCAAAACCCCTGTTAATAAAAGATAACTTTTTCCCGGATGTCTTGTGAAGGTCTTGAGTGCGTTCCCCAGTCTTCCAAAGCTGTTTTTCTTTGATGTTACTGATGAAAATGATAGCTGCCAATTGTGGCATTTCCCAATTGCTAAATGAGTAGTTTCAGTAAGGTAGATTTCCATAAGGTAGATACATGTAATAATTCATTTGTTGCGATGTTCTATTTCAGCTTCTGGACCACTTATCGAAAGGCTGTTAAACAATGTAATAATTCAAATATTTTTTCACACTGTTTTTTATAATACTGTTAAATAGCTGGTCTAGTATCCTCTGAAAGACTTGGATAACCCAGTTGCCAACTTCTGTTGAGAGTTGATGGGACTTTGGACTTCCGTCATTTATAAATGATACTGAATTCTGCAAAACTGAACATTGGCGGAGAACTATCAGTGTTGGAGTCCAGACTGGCATTGACAGTGATTAGATCGAGTGCAGTTGTAGTTGTGCAGATAGAGCATTGTTTAACACATTTATTCTGACACATAAGCTTTTCCTATGCAGCTCTTTGTGTTTTGGTCTTAAGCGTGTCCTCTTTTTCTTAGAAGAAAGATGGCTTATTTCAGCTGACAGTATTTAGAGTGTCCAGTACACAACTTCAGTGTACTTTTATTTTACAGGGGAAGAAGTTCTTGAGCAGACTCATTTTTGAAAAAGGAATAAAAATACGTCACAAAGGCAAGCATGAAGATGGTACCATTATTGCCCAGGCAGAATATGAAAAAATAGATATTGGAAAAGAGGTGGTCAAGGCAGGGTTTGCTGAAGAATGCACGTCTCCAGGAAACACTAAGGATGTGGAAGAAAGAAAAGTAGATGTCGTGCAAAACCAACATAGGAAGATAAAAGTTCCAGTTCCGCTGTGTGTAAGCAGATCACGTTCTGATCGTGCACTGGACAGCAGCCCAAGAAGGCGCTGTGACCCAGTAGCTGCCAGCGCAAGGAATCGGGATTTTACTGGAAACCGTGTGTTTGCCCCAAAGTAAGGCAGTGGGATGTCATAGAAAACTTTCTATGTGATGTGATCTGATTAACTTAGTTGCTGGGATGTGGGTATATGTGGAGATGGAGGGGGAAATGAGTATCTAAAATACGAAGTTCAGTTTCTGTCTTTCCAGTATCAAATAATACTGATACTCAAGGGAAGGGAGGTATGTGTGAGTCAGTGTGTGTGCATGTTTGTGCATGTGTGGTGAGGGGAATTAGGACTATAATCTCATAAAAAAACCTGTTAATTAGTGTTGTTGCTGGTTGGATAGCTTGTTCTTCCTCATTTGATTTCCAGAGACAGACTGGTCTTAACGTATCTTAATGCAAGATTTTGAAAAAGAAGGAAGAGGCAACAGCTAGTAGGCAGAGAAGATTCCATAAAGCTTAGCTGAAAGGACAGGTTGCAGGACATCAGGCCTGTAGCAGATTTTGCAGTGATAGGCAATGCAATAATGTTTGGTTTAGCATCCGTGTAATTTCCATCGGCTTGTCCTTAAGAGTTTTTGTAGCTATTCTCCTTACTTATTTACCTCTATTAAAAACTCACTGGACAAATGTAGAATGGAAAGGTACCCTTATGTAGCAGTTCAAACGTATTTTGGTGATTTATTTGTAACAGTGTGTACTTATAAGAAATAAAGCCAGCAATTACAGTTTTAGTGGGAGAGCTTTAGGGGATAATGGTGTTTCTGCAACTTGTAATTACATTGACAAGAGGTGTAGTGGTAAGTTGGAATTTGCAGTTGTTGTCAGAAATCTTTTTGAAGAGGCTTTTCCTACAGTTGCTAGGATTGCCGTGGCAACAGGCTGCTAAGAAAAATGTTTGTGGGTGGGAAAGATGGTGGCTGGCATTCAGAAAGTTGAGACGGTGTAAGAAAGAATGTTCTCCTAAAAAACTTGTTTAGAATTTGTTAATGTTCCATAATTTGAGCTTCTAGAACATTTTAATGAATCACCTGAGGGCATGCCCTTCCACATAGTGGCACGATATCCAAATCTGTTTTATAGTTAGATCATTTAGGCAAGTATATGCTGTTAACAAATACTAATACGGAATGAAGTGCTCTTCAAAAAAAGTCTAAATTTATAGTGAAGCACCTCATCCTATTCAGGATGAGTATCATCAGTATTTTGATACTCTGATCTGCCCTGTTTTTTGAATTGGAGATATGCTGTAAATCTGTTTATAAAAAAAATAGTGCTGCTTTTGTTTGTTTGTTTTTGGTGGTGTGCAGTGTTGAGATACTTTTGTGTATAAAGCTATCCTGACTTTCCTGAGCAGCTGGCAGCTAGCAGATCCTCTGTTTCATTTCTGTATGTGCTGGTGTCCTTCAGTTTTTTGCACGCTGCAGGCATTTTTGGGTTGATATGCCTGAGAAGGAAATCGATGACATCCTAGCTGCTTTCTTTCTCAAAGCCTTGCAGGTGAGGCTGAAGCTGATGCAAGGTCTAATGGAGCTTTACTGTGACAGCACGGTACAGCATCACTCTTGGACAGATGGCTTCACATAACTCTTTTTTGTTATAAAAATAATGTGTAGGGTATAGTTCCAAAACAACAACCTTGAAGTGCTTTGGCTTATTTAGTAGATAGAAGATTTGAATTACAATGGACTTTGACTATTCTGGGTCGGCAGTGTGGTATTGTAAGATCTTTTTTGGACAGGAAAGACTTTGGAGTCAGTGACAGTGTAAACATATAAAGTGTTTTCTTCAAATGTTGTATTTTTTTCCTCTGTGTTGTGTAACAGTCTTTGTAAAGAGTGGTGTGGAGAGGGATACAAATTCTGAAGAAGTGAAGCATGGTTGTGTAGATGCTTCTATAGTCTTTTTGATGTGGTGTTCTGTAGTCATTACCAAAATTACAATAGGGTGAATGAATGCACATTGAGTAGTGTTGGGTTTTTCTTTTTTTTTTTTTAATTAATTCCTCTTCCTTCATTTTTAAAAGGGGAGAAATGCTAGATTCTACCTCAGTGCCAGGCACAACGTTAGCACAAATAAGAACCTGTACTCAGAAACTGTTTGAAGATAAAGAAGTTCTCAGAAGTAAGAATGAATATCTCTTGCAGAGGCAGAAGGAACTGGAACTGAAGGTTCAACAGCTGAAATGTGAACTTCAGGTATGTGGAAATGCCCAGAGGATGCTTCTCTCCTCCTTGCGAGTATCTCTGACAATGATTCTGTCGTAGTGCAGTTCAGCTGTGCACTGTTGTCGGAAATACAGAAGGATTGAACCGGTCGAGTGAAGATTTGTCTTGCCCTAACGCAGGGAGATGCTGTCAGTGTGTGGCAGCACGTGTTTTACAGTCCAGGTTGGACCCTTGCTCCCCTTGGTGTGTGTACTGGCTTACCACTCCTTTTGGTGATGCAACTGCTGGTTCGGATGTTGGTGTTCAGTTTGAATGTTGCACTTTGTGATTAAAACCATGCTTTGTGTATAAGGATGTAATCCTTGCCTTTTTTTAGCTCACTTAGAGGGGAAAAACAGCTTTCTGTGTGTGGGGCTGAAAATTCAGAAGCATCACAGAATCACAGCAGCTGTGGAATTTTAGAACTGGATAACATTATTATTATTATCCTTAATTGCTGCTTAATAGAAAAGATGCTTATATTTTTTCCCGGGGGAAGTTTCTAGCACTGTCTGAGAAGCACAGTGCTTAGTTACTGATAGGCTTAAAAATGCTGGGAATGGCTTTAAGTGTGATCGACAGCAGTGGTAGGAAGAGATTGTGTGAAAAGATGTTATGCTTGCATGAATTCAGAAAAATGTTGTGCAAAGCCTTATCTCTGCAGATAGAAAAGGAAAATCTGCTGTTGCGTAAATCCCTTTGACACTCCGAAACCTGAACTTGTGCACAGCTGTTTCCTTTGTCTTGTGGAATAATACTAATCATAACCAGCTTTGCTACTCGGTTACCTCTACCTAGAACACCTGTGTTTCTACATACACTAGCCTGTCATTGCACACATTCTCCCATCAACTGAAGATAAAAATGTTTGTGCATTTCTATGCAAACTAAAATTACAAGAAACAGAATACGTGTCTGCAGCTAAGAAAAAATACTTGAATGCAAGGAAGCATTTCTTATCTATAGTCTGATTAAAAAAAAAAACCACCCTGTTTTTTTACAAATTTTAATTACTTTTTTTTTATTGAATGCAAGTAAACTGCTTTAAAAGAAAAGGTTGGCGATATTCTGTTCAGTAAGAAAATAGTTTGCTCCCTGCTAAAACACTGTGGTAGGCAGTGATTTGTTTTAGAATGGTGATGTGTGGTGATGGCTTTGAGGGGTACTTATAAACACCCTGCATTTACGCATCCTCATGCTCATCTGCAAATGCAAAACTATTTAAACCCTTACATGTTTGGGTTTTTTGTTTGTTGGTTTTTTTGTTTCTAAAATAGAACATGTAGTGAGGCTCAAAGGCTAACAACTTTTAAAGACTGTGTTTCATTACTTAAAGTGGAATTTATAAAATTATCTTTGTGGTATGAGAGCAAGAGCTTTTAAATTTAAGTTGCCCCTTAAGGAATCTAGACTGATGTGGTGTATGGGCTTGTTTTGTGTCAAGAATATTCCTTATTTTGTCTTGAGAATATTCCTTGTAGGAAGGTCAGGATGGTTGTGTGTACAGCAAGGGTTCTTGTTTTGCTGCACCACTTTGAGTTGTAGTGATACAAGAAAGATGTTTAATGAGGTCTTGGACTTGGATTTCCCTGAATTTTTAAGCAAGGAAAGAAAAAGGTTCGATGTTGTCTGAACATTGAACATCTGAACATCAAACACCTGAACATTGTCAAGGTGCATAGGTCCATGGGACCCAACAAAATCCATCCACGGGTCCTGAGGGAGCTGGCGGACAAAGTTGCTAAGCTGCTTTCCATCATATTTGAGAAATCGTGGCAATCTGGCGAAGTTCCCACTGACTGGAAAAAGGAAAACATAACCCCGATATTCAAAAAAGGAAAAAAAGAAGACCCAGGGAACTACAGGCCAGTCAGTCTCACCTCTGTGCC
>JAOXNO010000013.1:33683899-33722281 GCA_028565335.1 Limnodromus scolopaceus
GGATGCAGTCCTGAGTAACGTGCTCTGGGCAATCCTGCTTTAGCAGGGGAGTTGGACTAGATGATCTCTAGAGGTCCCTTCCAACTCTCTCTAATCCATGAATCTGTAATGTATATCTTGGAAGCATAAGAAGACAAGCAGTGAACTGAGATTGTACTGGGGCATGGTGTGTATGAAGATAACAAAGGTGATTCTTCTGTAGTGGAAATGCTTAGAAATATATTCAAAACTGATCATAGAATTTGATGTGTCCAAATAAGAAGGCAGTGGTGCTGATAACTTAACCAGCTCTCCTATGAAACATGACTGAGAGGATGGCAGCTTTACAGATGAAAAAAGAGGTTAGAAGTTCCCTTGATTGCAGTGTAGGCAGGTACTCGTAGTAATAGGATGTAATACAAATTCTGACTTTTTGGATGCTGTAGATAGTGTTTGTTTTTTTTTTTTTTAAGGATGTGTCACTTAATTTATGATTTTGAGTTAGAAACTTATTAGGGACTGTAGTGTACATATTCAGCATTTTTAGTGGAAAACATGAAAAAATAATCATGCCAATGTTTAAAAAAGGGGGGGAAAAAAAAGTGGTGGAGGGTCGGGTAAGTAGAGATACTATTTTGCAGTATATGGAATAGCAAAAACTAACTTCAACCAAAGGGAGCCAAAAACTGGGACCAAAAGTAGAAATAGGCTCTAAAAATGGATTAGAACTTGTCTATGGAGGGGGATTCTTTTTTTTTTTTCCCCTCTTGCTTATGATGTCACTAAATCACACTAAAGCAAGAATGTATTAAAGAGGTGATTGTACTGTACATATTCTGCTCTTATGGACTTTCATAAACTTTGCTATAACTACCAGAAGGATGAGCTAGCTTGGTATTTGGTATGGCCGAGTCTGGTGGTTGTTTGCGGAGTGGATGTTTTTTTGGGGTTTTTTTGAGAGTTATAAGTGGACCAGACACAAAATAAACTAACTTTCATAGTTTGAGAAGCCTTTAGCCTGTTCTAAAGGACTTGAATTTTACTGTTTGTTGTTGTGATGAGTTTATGTCTTTGTAAAGCAGACTATTAAAATAGTGTCTGTGTACTTAATGCTGTCTGAAGTTATTGTTATTTAACAGGCATTATCTGAACCATGACCTGTCGGACGTGTGCACTTAAATGACAGACATTGGAAGGAGATTTGTCCTGTGGCTCCCAAGCTATCTGTTGAGTTCTTGGATTGTCATTTGGTCATGTGTAGACTTAAATTTACTGTAGTTCTTGAACTAGTATTAATTAGAGTTTGGTTGCCTGGTTGAATCTTCTGCTACATTAAGTCTCAGTTGCTCTAGTTTTTGAAGTAGTATTCTGCAGAAATCTTGTCTTAAAAAGGAATAAAGACCCCTTGTCATAAAGAACACTTTCCATGCAGTGCATTACAGTATTCTTTTACAAACTAGCTCCTATCTTATGCAGGAAAACCAGCAGGAAGTCTGTAAGAATTATATATGCTTTTGGTCACCAGTGATGCCCTTTTAGGCAGAAATGCACTTTTTAGAGCACAAATGCTTATTAAATCTTTTTGTTATTTCATGTTTTTAAGTGCTGAAGCAATACATTGTGTTCACCTATCGTAGAACTTAATCCACGGATTTTTATTATCCAGTTTCCTGATGTCTGTCTGAATTACAACATCTGTTCAATTGCTAATATAAGTTTTAAAGCAGTGCATGCTGCAGCTTAGGGTTTTATTTTCAGTTGGAGTTTGTCTGTCTTTCATTTTCCAGCCATTGGATTTCATTCTGTCCGTCCTTGCTACAGGTGAAAGGTTTCTAGTCTATCTTCTGTAGATACTTACAAACTGCTGATTAAGTCAACTTCTAAGCTTTCACTTGGTAAACGAAATTTAAAAATCTGAGAACCTGTGTTTGTGTATACATATTTATATTACAGATATACCTATATATTACTTGCTAGTAGGAAGTGTTCATTGGACTGTTCTTTGGCTCCATGTGAAACTGGTATTAGTGCCATGGTTAACTCTTCTGTTTCTTTATTAATTGCTTTTTTTTTTTTTTGGATGGGGGAGTGCTATAGGTCCTTGAGTAATTTTTCTTACTATTTTACTTTTGGAGATGGATGTAGAAGGGAATAGGAAATCTTTATAGCAACTCTGTAAATCTGTAGTTTGGTGTTCCATGTTCATCTACGTTTTCATATTTCTGTTGGCATGTTGGATTAAATCGCTGTGAAAAGAACGTTGCAAATGTGCTTCTGAGTGACTTGCTTCATCCATTTCAAAAGGTTTGGTTTTGGTGAGTCTGTTTGATACCTTGTCTGATAGGAATGTGGGGTTCCTCATGGGGATGTAATTTGGCATGTATGGAAGTGTGGATAATCCAAATTCTGATTTCTGTACTACAATAAAAAACTGCAGGACAACGAGGACATTTTAAGTTTATGGTGGCAATTAATATTCCCACTGCTATCAACAGTTACGCAGAAACTGTTTCTTTAGTTGTCTGATAATGTAGTCATATTTTTACACTGTAAAAGATGCTGTATTTTGCAAGGTGGTTGTGTCATAGTAGTAGACATTAAAAACAAAATTCTCTTTTTATGTAATTCCTAGTCAGGGATGTATTGTACTACTCATACTTTGCAGGATTAATGCCTTTTTATATCGCTTTCCACATATGTGGTTGGGTGTGAGTTGCTGACTTGCTTTTTCTTCCTCATAGGATGGAATAGATGAATTGATTGCCGAGAGAGATGAGGTGCAGCAGAACTTGTATTCAGCAGCGGAAGAATTAATTTTGGAAGTGGATCAACTGCCCCTCTCTGAGCGCTCAAGAACCTTACAGGTAAGGAGGTTGCTTTTATCAGTATTGATTCTGAAACACTGAAAACCAGTGGAGTGTGTTTCTTAATGTTAAACAGTTTATAGTTGGAGACCTGGACAGCAGCAGATGAAGCTTTAGATAACACTTCTGAGTTAAGCTGTATGTCTGACACCTGTAGTTCTGTGTTACTTGTGATCCTGATCTTCTAGATGTTTTGTTTCTAGATGCAAGTTATCTAGATTGTGGATTCGAGCAACAGCTTTTCTGTTATGGTACTGTGTTTGGTGATTGACAAGACTTGATAAAGCACAGAATATTTAGTAGGAGGCAGGTCTTAATGAGAGAACCCACAATTAAAAAGTCAATGCAGTTATCCTGCAAATTGCAGTGGATTTTGTGGTTGTGTTAAGCAGTTTCCTATCCCTTTCTGTTAAGGTGGCTGTGTAGTTTGGACTGGTGTAGCAAAATGTAAAATGTTTAAAGATTTCATATTTTTTTTTAAGGTGACAGTTAAACACTACAGAAGCACATGTTTGTACCAGGAGTCTCTCTCTGTCCCAGCAAACTCAACAACAGAAAGTGGGAAAGTAGATGGGGCAATAGCCTCTGTAGAGGCAGTAAGAACTTCTGAAGAATACGTTACCATTAGAAATACCAAGGTGGTGTTTCTGGCATTTGCTGTTACAATGTCTTTTCTTCTTTTAAACTTCAGAAATATTAGTTGTTTTTATTTTGACTGTGCAAGTGTGTGTAGAGAGGGGAGAAAAAATTGGCAATAGTTTAACAGCTTGTCTGTAGAAATTCCAGAGATGTATTCATCCACATGTGAAAAATCATCATGATTACAGGCTGCACATAAAGTTTATATAAGACTGGACAGCATTAATAAATTGAAGTGTTCAAATTTCCATGGAATTAATTCCTCTATTTTTAGCAGAATTTTTTTTCAATGCCATTCAAAAAAAATGTTTTGATAAACTTATTTTTTTGGTTTTAGTCTGATATGCAGATTAGAGTCTAATTAGAAAATATATTGGATGGGTAGCGTTTCGTGGCTTTCTATCACTGGAGGCCCTGTATGGATACTGTCTCTTCAGACAGAGGAAAACTGTGGCGTGTAGTTGTATGGGGCTTTTCTGTTTTGTGGTCGGGTTTTTTTTTTGGTATATGTTTAAAGGTTATGCTGTGCTAATCCACTAGGTGGTAGGCATTAAGCATCTTCTAGATGGTTGTACTGCAGTGAAGTTTTAATATATTTTTGAAAATATTTAAAGGGGTACTGAAGTACTGCTAGGTGTTAAGTGAATTTTGTGCTTTAGCTTAACTGTGTTGATGGTCCTCTCTTGTGTTAGGAGCTAGAAGATCAAAATAGCTTTCCCAAGTAGGAAAACAGAAACAAGTTTTTACCAAATAACAGTGAGAACCTTGGTTGCAATTTCATAGAGCTGAAGGAGGTCATTCTGTGCTGTTCTCGAGAAACAAGTATTTTTCCAGTGTCTCTCAGAAGAACAGGACCTTGGGAGCTAAGTGCCCCTCTCACTGAGGCTGTGTATTGCAAACCTCTGTTCTGCATCACATATCTCTTCTGACTTACGTTTTATACCTTCCAGTGAGAACTGTTGTTGCCCTGAGCTACAGACAAATTCAAGCAGCTTCAGCCACAGCTGGGTCCAACTGGCCAGGATCTTTGGTGAGCTCCGTGCTTTCCAAGTGATAATGCTGCATTGGTTAAGGAGAAGGCCAAGAGCGTGGGCATACATAAATTACTCTTGAGGGTAGAAAGGCTTTCCAGAGGGATCTGTATGGATTGATGAGCTGAGGCCAATGGGACAAGGTTCAACAAGCCCAAGTCTCAGGTTCTGTACTGGGGTCACACCAACCCCAGGCAGTGCTACAGGCTTGGGGAAGAGGAGCTGGAGAGCTGCCTGGCAGAAAAGGACCTGGGGGTGTTGGTCGACTGTCAGCTGAACATGAGCCAGCAGTGTGCCCAGGTGGCCAAGAAGGCCAGCAGCTTCCTGACCTGTATCAGGAACAGTGTGGCGAGTAGGACTCAGGAGGTGATCGTCCCTCTGTACTCGGCACTGGTGAGGCCCCGCCTCGACTACTGTGTCCAGTTTTAAACAATCTGTTGTATTAAATGAATGCTGTTCATTATAGTATCTGTTGTAATGAAATTAGTTTTAGAATGTTATAAAATACTGTTTGGTGGTTTTCTTTTTGTTTTGGGTTGTGTGTTTGGTGGTGGTGTGTTTTGTTTTGGGGTTGTTTTTTTTTTTTTTTGTGGTCACTGTATTTAGTTAGTTGTTGTATGAGAAAATTCTTCATGCTTTTGGCTCCAATTTGAACTTTTGCTGTAGTGTGTCTGTAAAGGTGGGGCCTGGTTGTGGCACCATCACGTGTAGTTCTGCAGAACTAGTCAAGCTCATTCCCTCACCCGTGCGGTACCTGCAGGCCTTGGGAAGGTCACTTCATTGCTGCCATGACCTGGCCTGTAGTGTCAGCCTGTAGTGTCAGTGTCACACAGTCTGTTTTACTTCAAGTTACATTTGGCGGCTCAAATGACCTGTTGGAAGTGTCTGAAAGGCTCCTGACAAAGATGAAAACCAGTCTCTTGTGGAGGAGGGAGAGAGTGAGTTGTTTTTGTGTTTTTCTGCATCTGCGTGACTTTGGTGTTGTTTGGGAAGGTCTGTGATATTAACTCAAATGTTCTGGGATCTGAGAGAAGAAAAAAAGTGAAACAGCAGCCTTTCTCAGGGTTTCTTTAGTAATCTTGTCAGGAATGATGTGGATAAGTAAAATGATGGATTTTGAAAGCTGAAAGATGCTATTTATTACAGAAACACAGGTTCGTTCAGTCAAATCCTACTGTTTAGGGAGAATTTTCGCTTTCAAACTACAGCAAATTGCCTGCGAACACCAATGTAGCTCAAGTATTTTTCAGCCTGGGACTTATCACCCAGGTGCAAGGAAGGCTGCTTTATGTCAGGATGTTGTCTTCACTGGTAATTGACTGATACATTCCTCCCTGACTCTACTTGTTCTTCACGTCATTTGACAGACTGCCCTTTGTTTAAAAGTGGTTTTTGTTTGCTCTGAGCTTTAGCCTCATCCTCTCCTTTACCTGTAGCACCTCAGTTTGTTTTCCAATGCAAGTCAAAAGGAGGTGGACCCTTGTGCTTCATGTACTTGCAGGATACTTGGCTTTTAGATGGAAATAGAAGTTTCTGGACTGTAAAACTCATTTCAGAGGGCCTTCAGGTGTCAGACATGTAGGTAATTGCAGTTCCATCTAGAAATCAATGTGATGATAAAGGTGTGTCAGAAGAGATCTGGCTAGTGGCTTTTGAAGGGAGGGATCAGTCCGAAAGCATTCCTTGGGTGTCTGGCTGCTCACCTTGTTTCTTAGTAGAGGTTCACTTTGTTTTCTAAATTTGAGCAGCTCTATGAGGAGCATTTATAAATGGAACCCCATTTTGCTCTTTATCCTGATGAGTATGACTTTGAAGTCCAATCCATGGGGAAGACGAAACTAGAATGCAAATGACTTCTTACAAGCTGTTAAGGTTTTTGTAGTGTCTTTTCCTTCCGTGTTTTGAAGAGAAAAATCAAACTCTGATCTCTGTGTGAGATCCTTTTCTGCATTGCATTTTCTCGTAGAAATACTGCCACAGGTTCTGAGAGGTAAGTGGAATATAAAATATACTTCACTGGATACAGAAAGAGGCCTCTGTAGTAGGAAAAAAACTTATGCCAGCAGGTAGTGTTAACTCTTTGTGTGTTAAATGTCTTGATTTTTATAGATAGTATACTGTCACAAAATTCTTCTGGTTTGCAAACCTGTTTTTGTTTGATTTGCTTGATGCACAGGAACTCTCTGCTTCTCTGGAGATGGTGTATGGTCAAGATTCTGCAGCAGATGGCTTGGAGGACGCATTTCAACAGTTCTTTGACTGGAAGAGCATTAAAATGAAGAAATTAATTTGCATCAGAGATAATACGGATGTAGCTCTGGAAATTCTTGCTGACTGGTTCAGCAGCATCTTAAAGGTAAGGTGAACAAGTCAGTCTTCCCTATTGGTGAAAAAGATGAAGCATGACAGTGTCTCACCAAGGTTGTGAGGACTAGGCATTATTAGGGACAGCTACCTATGGCAGGGAGATTGTGCATATGAGCAGTGGCACCAAATGACAATGCCTCAATATAGAGGGAAAGGTAATGCCTTGAGGAATGAAGTGTTAATTTACCTTTAATCGTAGTGTACCTTTGTGAGGAGACAGAGTTTATGCTTTCTTGTGAGAGGACATATTTGTGGGAAGATCAGTACTGTTACACAAGTGTAACTTTGGTATGGGTGCGCTCTATCTCTTCATTGTGTGACCTGAAATGCTTTAATTAGTCCTTTCAAGTGGCCTTTGGGTAGAAAGATTTCAGATTTTAAAAGGTTCTAGTTCATAAATGCTGCTGGAAGGATGATGAAAGATCACTGCAAAGAAGCAGCCAGTCTGAATTGACATGATCTAGGCACAGGTTGTACACAAATATATAATAGAATTTTTTCCTCATTGAAATGCTGAGTGTGGAGAATTTATGCAAATAAATTGTCCCCTATATTTGCATGTCCTGCAGTATTTTCTGTAATACTATTCTGATGCCGTGTCTCTCTATCTGAATTGTAGGAGGTTTGGAGCGTTGAAGTTGAGTGCATGTTATTTGTCATAAAAGGAGATTGATGGTGGAAGTGGATTACCATCCACTGAGTTCTGCTTGTAAAGAAAGCACAAAGTAGGGAGGGAACACTGCGCTTGATGTCGATGTTCTTGCTCGGTTTAGGACTCTTACTAAATCTTCCTGGGAAGACTGTAAGCTGCTCTCCCTCCATTCCTGCAGGCCTTCCTTGATCTCTTTCTTCTTGTACTGGTGTGTAAATGTTCTGAGTTTCTGTTAGCATAACCTTCCTGGCCGCGTGAGTTGTACGTAATCCACAAGGGTTGTGCCCTTTTTCAGCCAGTAGGTTTTCTGCCCTTGGGTTTCATTGTACCCAGAGAATTTACTGTGGCCAGGCACTGTTATGAGAAACAGCGCTCCTTGACTTGACAATAAATGCTGTTCAGCAGCAGTGTAGGCTTTGTGCATGTCATGTGCAGTGTAATGTTAATTACTTGCAGATGTTTATGATCATGTCAGTTATTAGAGGGGGCAAACAAACCTGCAGGTGGTTTTCTGTGATTGCTGGGTGCAATTCAGAGTGCTATTCTGCATGTATGTAAGTGACTGAAGTTTGTTAGTGTAGCGATGAACTTTGATTTACCCGTTTCAAATCTGAACTTTTCTGCAAACAATTGAGAGACACAGGAAATGTACAGAGTCTTGGCATGGATTGGTAAAGCACTGGTAGGTAGACCAAGGAAGAAATTTTCATTTATCCATCTTAAACATTTCAAGTGTTGATATGTAATTATTCTGTTGCCGTTGAACTTCTAGCCCCTTTTTTAAAAAAGTGTGAGCAACTGTGTAGAGCAAATGCTGCTTTGAAGTGTTTCCCCTCCCCTTATTTTAAATAGATATTCCTCTTCCTCTCTTTCTGAATCCAAATTAATCTTGTCTATCATCAATCAGAATCTACAATAGGAAATGGGTCAATGATAGACAAGGAAATTTTCAGAGACTAGATGGCATCTTTCCAGGATGCAGTTCCGGGCTTTGGGGAGCAACACGCTGTTTGAATTTGCACTGTTAAAGTTTTTAGTTCCTTTGAGGGTAAGGCAATAAAATGTTTTTACAATTGTTAGTGGAGTCCACGTGCTTGACAGGCAAATGAATGAGGTGAAGTTTGCAAGCTTCTATTATGACTGTGTGGCTTGCATGTTAAGTAGGAGACCACGCTGTCATTTTAGTTCTGGTTGCAAAAGTAGTATCTCTTTTTCTGCAGATACGAGTAACTAAGCTTTGCTGAAAACAACATTCAGTGTAATGATAAGCTGATCTTACTGGTTTTTTCTCTCTGGCACCTTCTGTGTCTTACATCTTGAAGCTAAGTTATTTCTGACTTTTATGAAAACACTTAGGGTTTCCTGGAGAAATCTTTAATCTTATTTCACGCTTGATAAACTGTGAAACAGATGCCAGGATGTTTCTTTATCTCAGGTAGTACTACACAGGAATGGGAAGCCCAGTCAATAGCGAAACTGCCATACATTTTGGCTGTCACTGTATGGGCAGCACACGTGTTGATTTTTGATGTGAAACGCAATAGGAGAAGAATTAGGATTCTTTTCATTTTTGGTAAAAATCAAAATAAGATTAGGAAAATAAAACCTGATTAAGGCAAGAATCAACTTCCTTCTTGCCTGGTGAATTTTAACTCTTTTAGTTCTAGAAACCCCTGTATCATTCAGGAGAGAGGCAGTTAAAGGTGAGATCTGACACAAATCCTGCTTAGATTTCCAGTAATGCTATAACTCTTTGCATTTCTTGCTTGTTTTTGTTGTGTGCTTGCTAACTTCTTAATCTCAATTCCAAGGCTGATTATTATTTTTCTTCTCTTTGAAGTGTTTTGACCTGATGTCAGAAGCATCTTCAGATTTAGAGGAAGTGGTTAGCAATGCAGATGAAATTCTCAAAAAGGTTGAGTTGGCTATTTGTGAAGAACTGGATACTGACTTAAATGTAAGTTCTAATCATGCCTACTGTCGTCTATATGTTTTATTTATCTTTGATTTCAGTTTAAAGCTTTTCTTAATGTAGCGAATACATTCAACTAATACAAGGCAGCAACTTTTTTGTGGAAATATGTTGAAGTCACTCAGGTTGCTCCCCAGAGAGAAAAGAATGTTTTGCAGGCAACAGGCAGAGGATAGCTTTGGGCTACAGGAACTTCGCTGTATGTGTGACTGGATTAACTAAGAAATACTGGGAAAACTGGTTCTTCCCTCTATGTGCAGAAAAAGCTTTCATTGAGCTGTACTGAGTTTTGGTACCTTTGAAAATACAGGTGACAAAAAGTAAGTTTCTGTTTAAAATAATGGGATTGCCTCTCTAGGTGAATGTGTATGGATAAATTTACTTTTTCCAGTCTTAAGAGATCAATAGTTTTTCATCACTTTAATTTTGCATGGCACAAGTGTTCTTGCTGGTAATCATTTTCTGTGTTTGTGTTAGCCTTTTTCTCAGTTATTTACCTTTTCTGATAAGTGTTTCCTCCATTCTCTTTTACTAATTCTTTGAGACACTTGCATTGTCTCTACAATGAGAGTTTCTACAGTGCCAGAGAACAGTTGTGTCAGCGAAAGTTGAACCTGTCCGCTAATGTAGCATCATACTAACAACAAATCAGTAGTTTAGTCTGCTTGTGACTGTTCTTTGTGATAGAACCAGTGACTCTCTTTTAGAAGAATAGCTGCATGCTTTAATGCTTCATATCTATTTAACCATGAGATCCTTAAGAAAAATTCTTTCATAGTATGTGGAATATGAAATTGGACTTCCATACAGAAGTGCTAATAAGTTTTATTCTACTGAAACTATTTGATGAACTCTTAGACTTGCTAACTTCCCTTTTTAGAATCTCTTTAAGAGAGTGAAAAATCTGAGAAGTTATTTTTTCCATTAACAGTGTAATTTCTCAGTAAAGGTTTTACATCTTAAACATTGGTGTGTATAAATGAAAGACAACTCTCACTCTTTAATTCTCCCTCTGTGTAATTCAACCCAGGAGCCTGATGAAGCAGAGAAGGGAATAATCATGAGTGCTTACAATAAAGTTATGCATAACATTCGTCAGGAGCAAAGTATGATCATGGTCATACAGAATAGATACTTGGCCAGTGTTGAGGTGAGTTTATGCCTTATTTCTGTCATGCTGATCTACACTAGTAACCCTTTCTGACATAATTTCTTTCTGAAAGATGTCCTCTTATCTTTTTATAAGGAGATTCTAGAATATTGGCAATGAGAGATTGGTTGGGTGAAAGCTTGGGAATTGCAGTTGTCCATTACCTTGGCCAATTCTTCATTTCATTTAAATACAAATATACTTTTGTAAAAAAAATAAAGCAGTGGAATCTGGACTCTCTGGATTCATTACAAGTAGTATGTAACTTAAGGGGATTAAGCTTTAAGTAGAATGTTGGTTTTCCAGAAGGTTGTTTATGTAATTAAAATGAAACACAATAAAAACCGTCTTCTGTGGGGAAGGACCCTAAAAAGGTGAATTCAAGTAGGCTTCAGGCAGTTTCTGTAATGTATTGGACTAAAGCATTTTAAAATAGAATGCTTGAACACTTCCTGATTTTTTTTTTTTCCTTTTCTTTTCTTTTCCTCCTAGTTCAAAAAACATGCAGAAGAATGGCTGAATAGAAGACCTGATATTAACAACTTATTATCAATTAAGAAAACCATGAAAAGCTTAAAGGCCCAGTTAAGGTGGAAGCTGGTGGAAAAGAACAACTTCGAGGAAGTAAGAAAATGTTACACTGTTGGTAGTTTAGTCTGTTGTTTTTAAAATTGGTTTAGAAACATTAATTTTGTCTATTCTGAATAAGTGGTAACTATATACAACAGTTTGTGTTATCTGACCTGAGTTTTGCCTTTAACTGCTGAAGTTTTACAGCTCCCTGAGACCAGGCCTGTTTCAGTCCCCACCCATGGCACTGCACTTTTAGCTAAGTTTCTCTGGTGACAATTGCTGTTCACAGCATGAACAGTTTTGTCCATCTCTTTTTACTGTGCTGGTTGTGTGATTGCTTTTAAGTTTTTACTTTGTTAATACAGCGTGTACCTCCCTTCAGTGTCTCTTCTAATTTTCAGGGTTCCCTACTGCCCCTCAGAGAAGTCCAAACAATGTAAATATTACCCCGGCTTCACACGCATCTAATTATTCTGGTGATGCTTAAGGAAAAAAAGAACCTGCTTGTGTGTCTCTGTAAGCATTGTAAAGGGACAGTAAGCTTCCAAGAGGGATTTAAAATGAGAGACACTAACGAAACCCATTGGGAAAAGGATTCTTGAATAATGAGGTGACATGAGGAAAATGCCTCTTATGGGAGAAAAAAGAGAATGACTTACAGAACCTGTCACTGCTGGTATATGAATGATGTTGCTGTTACAATTATACCTGATCAGCTAATTAAAAAAAAAAAAAAAGCTCTTTGACTTAGGAAACAAGTAGGCAAAGGGTTGAAGTATTTGGTCTGTCACATAAATAAAGGGAACACCTTTCTCAGTGATTAGGTTTTAAGAGATTCTCTTGGATTTCCAGGAAGGAACTCCAGAATTGTGATATGGAGGCTGTTTTTTAATCTTGATAGAGTAGGTTACCATTGTTTGGTGTAATAGCAGAATGAGAATTACACACTAACTTTGTTATTCCTAATGCAGTCTGATGATTACAGTGAATTTGAAATGATGGGAATAAAAGAGGAAATTGCTCATCTGCGAAATAGGGTTCTTCAGGAAATATCCAAGGAACAAGAAGAATATGTAAGTATTAAACTACTTAGGCAACTAAATCAAACCTGTATGAGGCACATCTGCATTTCAGTTGCTTTAATGTGTGCTCTGGGTAAAATAAAAAAATGGGATTTTGATGGTATTCACTGTTAATGTGGCCACTGTTTGGTGAAAGCTATGAGAGGGGGCATGGAGGCTGATAGGTTCTATCTCTCTTGGAACATAGTTTCTTCAAACCACCTCTCTCTTCCCCTCTCCATAAGGGGGTGAGGTGAGGAAAAAAAGTGAGATGTAGTTCTCAACCCAGAAGAGCTGCAGGTGAAAGTGTAAGCTCAGTTGCTGAAGAAATACTGCATTTCTTGCAAGAAGGGAAACTGTTCCCTAATGACTAGGTTAAAACAGGCTTTTATCCTGAAGTTAAGGAGATAACCCTTTCTCTAAGTCCTTTATATGGAAGGAAGAATCGGAAACCATTGCCTTGTGAATGAGTAGGCGTGCACTGGGATTTGTGGTGGTGATATACCTACCTCTGCAGGTGTACCATTTGTGTGTAATAGTTACCTTATGTGTGTATGGGGTCTAAGGATGGAGGAGATGCTGGCCTGGTCTGTGTTACTACTTGGTTCCTGTCTTTCTCCACTTACCTGTAGTGAAGTCGTTCTTCTTTGTTTAGGCCTACTAAAGCCTCTTGTAGAAAGGATGAAATGTTTTCTTTGATAGTGCATGAGCCGTTTGGGGCCTTGACACTACCCGCCCTCAGAGCTTTCAAAAATCTGTCCATATTGATCTGCTGTACTCATGTTTTCTGTGGTTGTGTGTTGGCTTTTAGTTTCTTTTTCTTTTTTTTTTTTTTTAAAGCAAATGGCAGTATTGCTTTGAATGTTGTTGTTGAAGGAGGTACAGTCATTTACAGTCAGGTACAGTGTACATTTGAATGTCCTGAGTATATATTGAAAAATGTCAGTTCGTATTTATGTGTGTCAGAAACTAATGACCTGAAGCTGTGGATCTTGTTTCCTTTATCTAGGAGAAGCTCGCTTACTTGGTACAGAAATGGTTCCCTGAGTTACCACTTCTTTATCCAGAAGCAGGAATTCTAAACTATATGGTAAGCAGAGATTGTGTCTGAATGCACTGTCAGTTATTGTTTCGGGCACTCTCAAGGCTCTGCACAGTCTTTGTCCGTTTGGGGGTCATATACCCTTAGCATTGTTTGTTGTGGTCTTCCTCCTCCTCCTTCTCCCCATCTTCTGGGCGTTGTTCAAGGAATCATTTCATTAGCTGCCTCATCGTTGCCAGCCTCTTGGTAGCAGATGCTCTAACTTTTTAACATGTCCCAACTGGTTTTGTGCTTTGCTAAGTTGTTTGAGGAAGAGGAGAGGTAGTCAAAACCTTTGAATCCTACCAGCTGTTAAATGCTGTGCACTTACCCTGGATATCTGCGTGTCCATGTGCTTCAGAACTCTGGTGGACTTCTGACGCGCAGCCTGGAGCGCGACCTTTTGGATGCAGAGCCCATGAAGGAACTGAGCACGAAGAGACCTTTAGTGTGTTCAGAAATTCAGGGCCAGAAGGTTCTTTTAAAGGTAATGTTGGCACTTTAAAGGTAACACTGGTTCAGTTAGTGCTGCAGGTGAGGCCTTGGCTTGTTGTCGTGCTTACTCTGGATGAACTCTGCTGTTCCTTTCATATTCCTGTGTTTAACGGCCCTTTTCTGATGACACATGTTTTTTTGTCAAGACCTGTAGAACATAAAGAATTGTTGTCCTGCTGGATTACTTACTGATTTTTTTTTTCCACTTCTTTTGAGGACTGCTGTAGTGAACAGTGCGTCCCTTTACTGTCCGTTCTTTCTGGTATCTGGTGGGCCTTTTTTCCTGTTCATTACTCCTGTCTCTTTTTGCAGATGCTGATTTCTAATTTCAGTGAGAAATTTCAAGAACTGCTGCTCTGCTTCTCTACCAATCTGCTTGCAATTGGGGAAACCAGGGGATGTAGTATTTTGAGAGGCATAGTTCTAAGTAGTTGTCTTGCTTTTGACTTGGCTTATTTAAATCTCAAATTAGAGACACGCTCCCTGTTTTGTTGGTACAGACTTTAAGAGTTAATAAGAAAATATGGGAGCAGTCTATAACAGTTGGAATTGAGTTTTGTGTTAAGTAGAAGAGGAAGTTATTTGATGACATCTAACAATACACGTTTCTTCAATTAAAAAAAAAAGTTTAATGCAATAATGTTACCAGCATTAGAAGTAATAGCTTGGGTATCTGTTTTGTTTTTAAGGGATACTCCGTAGATGTAAGCTCAGAAGCCAAAGTGATAGAAAGAGTTGCCAAATATCACAGAGCTTGGAATCAGCAGAAGGAGAAATCTGGATTACTGCAGCTGTTGTTTCTTCTTTTCTGCAAGGCAAGATTCATATTCATTATCTTGATTTCCAGTTCAAGCTGAAAGACTTGCAGTTGTACCTTAAAGCTTTAACATATCAAGTTAGAGCATTGAATCAAAAAACCATTTCATTTCTGAGTTCAGATAAGCTGTCTACTTCGTAAACATAATAGAATCATAGAATTGTCTTGGTTGGAAGGGACCTTTAAGATCATCTGGTCCAACCATGAACCTAACTCTGATAAAAAAAACCAACCAACCAAAAAACCACATCACTAATCATGTCTCTAAGCACTATGTCAACCTGTCTTTTGAACACCTCCAGGATGGTACCTCAACCACTTCCCTAGGCAGCCCATGAACTTATTTTATCTTGGTTGCTCATTATATTTCATACAAAAGTGCAATGAACATGCAAGTTTGTTTACTTTTTCACAACTGACTGCAATCCCTAGGTGCAGAAGCAAAACAATAATTATAATTATTCAAA
Source organism: Limnodromus scolopaceus (assembly GCA_028565335.1). Taxonomy (NCBI): domain Eukaryota; kingdom Metazoa; phylum Chordata; class Aves; order Charadriiformes; family Scolopacidae; genus Limnodromus; species Limnodromus scolopaceus. The sequence goes on from JAOXNO010000013.1 coordinate 33,699,048, forward strand.
AAATAATTATATGTCAATATTAAGTACACTACCAGCCCTCTGAAAAGGTGCTCACAAAGAACTGGGCTCAAACAGCTCGTCATCTGATACGAATTCTTGCAATATGTCATTTCAACTGGATGAATCTGAAGGTTAAAGCTCATCCATTCCGATACAATCAATCCTAGTTCAACTGAATCTACACACTACAGCTTTATTAGATGTGCAAGATCTGTATGGTTTTCAAGTGCCATTTATTCCAGCAAAGCAGCGCCAGCAATCTTCACTCCAGTTTCTGCTAACCAGCCCGGCCGTGGCATGGATCAGTGAAGCGAGGCCGAAGTACGGTGTGAAGAGTCACACGGGTTGTGACTCCCGTGCAACATGCAGGAATACTTCTCCCCTGAAAAGTGCAGGAAAAGCATCGGTTCTAGTCAGTTTGTTCTTAATAGAGCAGTGCAATCTGAGGAGACGGAGCAGGAAGCAGAAGGCTGTCGCCTGAATTTTAACGGTTATTCATGTGTACTCAAGGTTCTGCTTTTGCTCTGGAAGGAAAGATTTAGAATTACTTCTTTGCTTTAAAAATCACAACTTAAAGACACAGCATTTAGAAAAGGTAGAGCTGCCACAAACTAATCAATTTATCACATATCTAGTGCATGTTAAACTTCCCAATATTTCTGATATTTGAAACAATCTATTTTTCGTTTTCTTTTTCTTTTTTTTTGTTGTTAAAGTCTGATCCTTTGATATATTTAATGGTCCCGTACTACCCAGGAGCAAGTTTGGGAGCTTTACAGGCTGATACACCTTTATCTTTAGAAGTAAGTATAACTGCTTAGACTAACAGCGTTTTATTTTGTATGTTTTTGAACTGGACTCTTACTGTTTTGCTGTATCTTGTGATGCTGATAGTGTTTCACCAGTTGTACTTCCTTTGGTGGCTGGCATTGACCTACAAAGTTGCACAGGACGGCTTGACTGGCATTCTTAGCACCTGGTCAGGCAGTAGCTTATATCTTTCTAAAAGAGATTTTGCTTGGATACACTTATTTCTTTTATTGAAATTAGTGCCTCAGCTGTATTACTAATAATTTTAAAAGAAGTACTGGAGTAGAACATGGTAGATGGTCAGGCGCAGGCATTTCTGTATGGAAGTTTTAGAGGACTCCTATGTGTGTAACTTCTTTTTTCTCCCTCACTTCAATTTCATCCCCCTCCTTTTCCTTTCCATCCTCCTCACACAGTGTGTAGGCAGTTCAGGTCGTCATCCCTTCTCAAAGAAGCAGTAGCTAGAAGCCAATACAGTCTTTTCTCTAGTTCTGTCTGATGACTTGGATCTTCTATTTGCTGACTTGGATCTACTTGTAAAAGTCTAAGTTGCATGGTTTTTTTGGGGGAGGGGTTGGCCCCTATATTTTTTCATGTTAGTGATTTGTTAATCAGTGGCTGCATTTTTTTTTTTTTTTCTACCTGGCTGTGCAAGTCATAATAATCTTACTAGGAATTAATCTATACTCCATAAAATAGAGTTGGCATGAACTTTGAATGTGTACAAACCTTAAAAAGAATAAATTCTTAGTTCTGGACAGAAACTTACTTGATGCTGTGCTTTGTTTTTTCCATTATCTTTATAATAAACACCCAAATTAAATCATTAGGAGGCATTAAAAGTGATGAAAGGAGTGGCCCAAGGTCTACAAATGTTGCATGGAGCTAATCTAGTACATGGATCTCTGCATGCAAATAATGTTTTTGCCGTGGATCGAAAACAAGGAATTGTGGGAGACTTTGATTTCACGAAATCAGAGGTAAAAAAATAAATCCTTTAGTGACTTTTAGTTGGAATTATGTATCAAAACAGACAACTGCATTTGCAATTTAGAAGATTTATTGATAAACATTGTGCTTAGCAGAGAGACTCCTGTTTCATATTCTGAATAGGGTTGAGCAGTTTGAGTCTTGTAAATGCAATCTAATCTTGGAGGGGGGAAAAAAGAATTACTGAGTGTAGGCTCTGGTTAACCGAATAGTGGAAAGAAAAAGTGAATTTGCAGCAGTTGTTTGTTGGCTGTCTGTATTGTATATTTAATGGTAATGGGCATCATTGGAGGGAAGAATAAGAACTCCTGTCTTAAGAAGTCCTGGTCAAGTTCATATGAAGTCTTTGCCTTTCCGTTTGATAGGTAACGGGGTTCTAGTATGTGTTTTAATCTGTCACAGTACTTGGTGAATTAACAGGATTTTACATGTTGCCTACATATACCTGTATTTATACATACTGCTGACTTCGTCCTTAGTTTCTGTAATAGAGTACTTCGTAGTTGTTTGTGGGGACAATCTAATACTCTTCAAGAACACAAGCTGCTATTTTTTTTAACTATTCTTTGTGTTTACATAGCAAAGTCTCCAATAATGTTATCTCTTCTGTAGTCAGCTTTTAACTTTCTAAACTCAAGTTCTTTGAGCCAAAACATTTTTGCGCTACAGGTCTGCTTCATGTTTAGTTAATTTTTAAAATAGTAATATTTATTGTAATCATATGTCATTATGTTAGTATAATAAACATAATATAAATAAAAGTAAGTTTCATTGAGAACCGTTATTTCTGCTTTGGAAATGCATTATCTGTTCATATCATGAAGGGTGTCAAATGTTTGGACAGCAAGGTGTGCTTCCCTTGAAATAAATTTCAATTTTCAACGTGCTAAAGAAAGATGCTTTAAACTTTTTTGACAGCTGAATTTTCTGAAAGGTCATACTCGGTACAGATGGTGTCATTGTGAAAACTTCAAGAGCTGAGGAAGAGTATCCCTCTCTTTACTCCTCCCTGCACATATGGGCTGTGCTGAAATGATCAGCTCGTGTGTGATAGAGCAGGAAAGTTCCACCCGTGGTCCGCAGCCTGGATCCAGTTTGTGCCTTCCCTGTAGGGGTGTCAGTGCTGCTCAGTGCTCATCCTTTCTGCATGGTCGCAAATGCATGAGTGGAGCCGGTAACTGAGTACTGTTGGCAGCCTGGAGACTAGTTGTTTCCAGTCTGGCTATAGCTGGTGCAGGCTGTTGTCACAGAGGGCGATAGAAACTCAGGGTCTAGCTTCTGTTTTGACAGTAGATAGTCCTAAAATACGCCGAAAATCCAGAGGGAGGTAGCAGCTGGTTTCAGGTAAAGACCAGAGAGGCAGAGAAGAAAAAAGTAGGAAAGCTGGCAGAACTGAACTTTAGTTCTAAAGTTCTCCAAAATACTGCTGAATGCCTTTTAATACTTGTGATTTTTTTTTTTTCCTAATTTGAGAAGTTTTGCAATTTATATTCTTTACCACCTTATGAGCTTTAATAGTTCTGGTATGGAGTAAGATCTGCTATCCTTATCCTTCTGTTCCAGTTACAGGTGATAGGTGTGTGACATTATCTCTTTTTTTTTTTTCCTTTACACACCACTTTTTTGATCATAAAGGAGGATTTGATGTTGCAGACTTGGTCAGTACAGAACTCTGGTAGAATTATCTGACACATTAAAAGGGAGGGGGAGATACATCCACTTCAATGTGCGGTTGGTCTTGCTTGAAATTATGGGTATACCTTTTTTTTTTTTTTTCCCCCCGTAGGAACAACGTGCTGCTGCAAACACTATGGTTGTCGGTACCCTGAGCTTAGTTTCTCCTGAACTGAAGATGGGGCAGCCAGCTTCTCCAGCCTCTGACATGTATGCATATGGCTGCCTTCTCTTCTGGGTACGTTACGGCTTGGGAGAAAGTTTCTAGCAACATTAAGGAACTGTAGCAGGCTTATAAAAAGCAATAATTGTTATTTCCAACTTCTGCTTTGAACTATTTTGGCAAAATAAGTGTTCGTGTTTTCAACTGAGTGGTAAGTATAGAACTTGCCGTTACGGGCAGAAGACAGTGCATTTTTCTCTAAAATAGACAATGTAATTTGTATAGTAATACGAACAAAATATGAATTTTGTTCCTCATGCTGTGGAATTGTCAGTTCTTACTGCACTTCATTCTTTGTGAGCCTTTTTTTCTTCTTTTTTTGTGACCTTGACCCTGAGTAATTACCCCAGTCAAAAGAAAGGGAAGATGAAGGCAGTAGTGCTTAGATAACTGTTTTGTTTCTTAGTGCATGTTATTCCAGGTAGGAGAAATCTACCTGGAGTAACACCTGGAGAAGCACAGGAATCTACTTTCCTGTGTTAGGTGGTATGTTGCACAGCTTTTTCTCCATCTCCTTTTTGTCCTCCTGCACTGTATTGCTGCCTCCCCCTCTCTGGGTGTCAGTGCCATGTGTCCTGAACAGGGAAACTACAAATTTCTCAAAGTGGAAAAGTCACAAGGTATCCAGCAAGTGCTGATATTCCCGGGCAGTGATTTTGCACGTGCGCTTAATGCATTGGAACTGGTTCACTGAGTACCAGTTGGAGCTCCAGGTGCACGGGGGTCTTCCTGGGAAACAGTGCGGTAGTTCCATCAGCTGCACAGTGATGGCTTCAGTAATCCCTTCCGTGCCGCGGCATCTTAAAAACACTTCCTAAAGGAGAACTAAACTGCAGGTTGATAGGTAGCCACTGTCGGTCACCTGTGCTGAGAAGATGAAGCTGGTTCATGTAAAAGTCACTCTTTGTTATGTTTTATTCCCAATTTAGGAAACAGTTGCTTAAAAAGAAGTATTTTTTCTACTGAAATAAATGAATTAAAATATAGCTTAATATTGTAGATATTTATAATTAACTAAACAGTACCACATTCATTAAAACACTTTCAGTATTGCTAGTCAGATCTACAGCTGTTCTAGGAAAAAAAAGACTTCCACAAGTGAGTTAAAAAAAGAAACAGTTTTACAAATAGCTGGGTCTGTTTGAAGGGAATATCTGGGATGCAGCAAAGATCAACATTCTTGTGAAACCTCATCCAAGTTTGTCAGCTGAATTCTAGACTAATCCACATGTAACTAATATTCAATTCAGGCTTGGTGTTGTATTGATCGTTTGATGGAAAATTCTAGCTCAAGTGTTAGTATTATGTTCAGCAGTTGCCAGTTTCATGGTATCTGAAACTGTGTTTTCCCTCATTAAACAGCAGTTTACTTCTAAAACTGAGAGAATTTTTCAGAGTTCTCTGCTGATCTGTGTCACAAGAGCCCAACGCTGACTAAACACATGCTTCCTTTTGCCATCTATGTAATTGTTCAGAATAGGGGCATTTTCAGCTTAATCTTCAGGCAGGGTTTTGAAAATTACTGTACTCGGGCATGGTTCTAGGCAATAGTAAAGACTGGGGAAATTTTACTTTGTATATGGGTACAGGGTTCTCATTTGTCTGTTAGAGTGTACCTACCCTTCAGCATTTCTTAAAGAGGATTATATAATTGAATGCGTGGGCATGGACTTTAACCTATATTTTTAAAAGTCTTATTTCTTTTGACCTCCTAAAAGTTTCTTCTGATACTATTTTTTTTCTTCTCCTTGTTTCTGTGTAAGGGAACTTGAACCCCTTGCATGTTTTACCCTACTGTGAAACTAGGAAAAAAGCCTTTCCCTAGCATTTTCCCATAACAGCCCATTTTCAGTTGAAACCTGGAGTGTCCTTGACTGATGTTTGGTTTTGTTAAACTAAAGGGAAACAACACCACCAGTGTTACGTATCTTTTCATTTACAGCTTTGCATTCAAAACCAGGAGTTTGGCATCAAAGAAGATGGAACACCTGACGTGGATGCAGTTGTCATGGTATGTCAGTTGTCAGATGAGGAAGATTTGACTGCTCTTGTTTAGAAGTGGTTAATTGTTTGGTTTTTTTTAAATTATTTTTATTTTTTAAAGTCGGACTTCATTGTAAGTGCTGGGTTAGAAAATGTTTTAATTGACTATTTGGATAATTCTAAATAGCATGTACAAATAAAATGATGTTTGAGAAGGTAGAAAACCCCAGAGTTTTCTTAATATTTAACTCCAGCCTCAGAAGGAGCAACTTCTTCATGGATAACTATTAATGGAATGATGCCAAGTTACAAACTTGAGGAAGAAGTCATTGAGATTCAGCCTCATAGGAGGTATTTGAGTTAGGAACCTATCTTTTCCAAAGTCAGGGAAGTTGACCTTATTAATCTGTCTTCCTGCATAACTATTGCACAGTGCTTGAGCATTAATAAACCAGCCAAATTTCATTTTAATAACTTAAATGCAGTTGTAAAAGTGTATTGTACCCTTTATTCTTTGATTTGTTTTTGTGTGTGTGAAACACAAACATTTCTATGCCTCTGAAACAAATGCACAGATAAAAGTGGACCCTGTATGACACAAATTTGTGTTGCTAACTAGGAGTTTTAAATATATTCCACAAAACTTGTACAGAACCATCTGCCCAGTGTGTCATTCAGGATCATGCGTAATAATTCTTAGATACTGAAAAACCTAACTTTCTCTCATGCATAAGGGAAACTTAGTAGTTCAAGGAAATAGAAAAGATTTCTTGGGACATTAAAAGAAAGAGTTGGTTCACTTCTGTTTTCTGTAAAACTTCTGCTGTGATAGTTTTTTGCAAATAAGGCCTGAAGTGCGCAACTCAAAGGTGAAATGGCCGTTTCAGGGTATTATACTTCTGTGTTCTTCTGCAGCAGGTATCTTCTGGAGTGCAAACAGCTGCCTTCATCTCAGGACAATTAACTAATGAATTTAGCAGTTGTTGTTCATTATTGATGCTAACAATTTGTTGTACAGCTTCTTATAAGAGCAAGTTTCTTTAACTGTTTTCCCTGATGAAAGAAGCAGCATTTGATTTTGACCTTGTCAGGTGATACAATTCTAATATATCATTGTTGGCAGTTTTTAAGGATTCATTCTGGATTCGTGTGCAATGCACATGCACCAACCACCAAAGTCTGCTGGAAAGCAATCTGTGCTGCCTGCAGTGCACATGAGGGTTTTCCTATGAAATGTATTACTAATAAATATCTTTCAGCTGTTTCTTGGGGAATCTTTTAGACCTCTGGATGTTAATCCTTGTCCCAGTTCTTGGGGAAAATCTATTTTGCTTTTAAGTGCTTTATCTATAATCAGCTTATTCGGAATTAATCTCCATGCCCATCTGCAGGCTCTTGACAGACTGGGAATTTCCCTTCCATCTCGGCTTGTGCCCAGAGGAATTGCACAGTTGCAACTAGTAAAATTTTTGTTGTTTTCAGCAAATGTAAAATGACCCCAGGAAAATAATGTTAAGCTTTAAAACAGGGATATCGATGTTAGGTAACTCATGAAGAAAAGCACAGCTCTTTAGCCACTTGTGTAGCCGTGTCAAAGTTCAGTGTTCGTTATGTTTCAGCATCCGGTTTTGCATATTAAAAAAAAAAAAGCAAACATAATGAAATGGAGTAAACATGATGAAGTGTTGTCCTACAGCAGTATTCCTCATGGAATCAATTTTCAGTTTTCTTAGTGCACGAAGGTGTTGAGAAGGGGATATTTGGTATCAACAGACACTTGATAGCCTCATGAAATGTGAATATACAAGTACAAAGCTTCTCAAGCTCTTTACATGCTCAGACTTTCTTCACTTTTGATTTTGCAGAGGACGTGTGTAGTCATGGTTCACTCCTGTATTTCATTGCATGTGTTTGGATCTTCTTAACTAGAGGATTTCCTTTGAGCATTTTAAATGTTTTATAAACATTTAACAATCCTTTATGCTTCTAAGATCAACAGTTGTCAGATCTCCTCTTTTCACCCAGATTTCAGATTACTTGGGGAGTGGCTAATTCTCCAGAGTCACTCTGGTAATTAGTGGAAGAGTTGGAAATTGTCTGCTTTTTTCTGTCTTCAAGTTTTTTGGGTACTTGGGTGCATTCCTTTGCTTCACGTTGATTCCTCTGCGTGAAATGGTGAGAGGTGTAGAGGTGTCTTGTGCTTTGCTGTTTCGTTGACCCTGATCAGGGGTATTGCTGGCTTTGAGACTGCGAACAAACAAGCCTTCTTATGGAAAGATTCTATTCCTGTTGAATTCTGGTAACCTAGATCTCTAGATAAGCATTTGAGATTCTTTCTTGCAGTCCCCCTTGTCCAAATCCAGTGTGTTCTTCCTCCCTTAGCAGCTGATGTTTATGCATGTGTGTAACAGATGTGTTTTTATCTCTTGTGTATGGAGTCTATGGATTCTAGCACTGTTAATGTGCTAAGCATTTAGGCACGTAATCCCTTCTGATAAATCCAAAGAGACTAAGTGTAAGTGATGGGTTAATGGCAAAATAGCTGCGGTTGATTTAGACCCCATTACTTGGTTGTTTTTTTTTTTTTCCTGTGCTCTTGTGGAGAGATAAAGCAATGTGACAGAAGTTAAGAGATGAATTTGTAGAAGGTGAATGGCACTTGTTCTGTGCTTTCTTAGTAGAAAGACCAACTTCACTATTTCTCTTAATTTGTAGTAGTACAGTGATTTGATATTTTAAAATATAATAACTCTCACTCTTCTGTGAAGTCTGGTGGCAGCAGGTTGACAGACCTGGTGCTGAATGCTTACTTTTCTTTTGTTGTTAATGAGGACTATGACTGTCAAGTGTTGCTGACCATTGGGAATACTATGGGACAACCTTTTGTAAGGGCTTTGGGCTCTACGCGCTTACAAGATGTGGTCATCAAATAGTTGGTTGTTATTTGTAATCAAGTTTGCTTTGCTTACTGATGAAACCCTTCTCCATCTGTTTGTAGGATGATAAAGTTAAATCTCTTCTACTGAATTTGTTCTGCTGCAACAGACTGACAGCTGAGCAGGTGCTGAAGGACGATTGCTTCCTCGCAGTTGATGTGATTCCAGTTTCACCACATCCAGGTGAAGAGCATGAGCCACGAGAAGAACATGATTCTGAGAAGACAGATGAAAAAAAAATGTATTTAACTGAGGAGAACAGAGCAAACCCTACTCAATAGATGAGGAACTTTTCCATCAGGTGTTTGATTAAGACTTCTGTTTTTGTTTGGCTTTGAAATCATTGCCCTGATCTGAAATGTCAAAATATAAAAGGTTTGGTAGGTGCAGTCATGTTTTGTGATTACACAATCTTCACTGTGATTTAAGTACATTTTATTCTAAATAAGTGTGGGTATAAGTGTGGTGTTACTGATCGTGTTCTTTGGCAGCCTTTTTCTTTGTCTGTTACGTAGGCTTTAAATTTACAGGGAATAGTTGTTAGACGCCAGAGATCTTCAAGATGAAGCTTTAGTGACTTGTTTTTGTATCCAGCTTTCTATCACTCTTCTTGCTGTGATTCCAGATAAAGATGCTCTAGGGCATTACCTTTTTGCTGGAGGTTTTTTGTTACTGCATAAACAAGTTGTTCCTACAGCAACTGCCTTTTTTAAGGGGGGAAAAAAAAAAAGTACTGCTTTGACAACTGGAAAAGGAAATGGAGGGCAGACTGCCTCTTCTGTCTTTCTGCATTTGAAAGATCCAGTTGGCTTTCTAGGGAGCAGGCATCCTTCTAGTTGCTCCTTTGCAGTGCTGCTGCCAACCGAAATGCTGTGCACACGCGTTTGCGAAAGCTGCTGCTTATTTGCTCTACATAAGTGCGTGTATATATCATCTGTTCTAAAACATTGCTCGCGATAGCTGTAAAGGTGTGATTTTCTTGAGCGAGTTTGTTTGCCTGCAACACCTTGCTGTTAATGTTACCATTGAAGGAGTTTTGTCAGCTCTTTATTTTTGCAGGAAATAGTCGCTTATCTTCATGAAGGTTTTCCTTTCTTCTTGGAAAGAAACAGGTCAAAAATGTGCAGAGTTGCTGTAGCAATATATTTAGCCTCTGGGTGTTGCTCTTGAACAGCGCTGTTAGCAGACTAGAGTTTTGCAGAGGAATTATTGAAGCTGTGTGTTGTCAGATGAGGAATGTAAAAATGTAGTATATAATGGGCACGCAGCAGGACCGGGGGACTTGGGGAGTGCTCAGCTACAACGATACGGTCCACAGGGGATAGAAGATACCACCTTGAAATATATACCTCTGGTAGTAGACTTGGTTTTCCAGCCTTAAACCATGCTATATATTTCTTTAGCATGTATGATGCTTCATCCTTTTTTCATTAAGTGATAATGACTTATTAGTTTATGTAATGTGTGTATAACCAAGGAGCGCAAAACCTTTGTTAAAAATATTTTTTTCTGTAGACTTTTTCGTGTAATAAATATTTCCATTACAGAAATCAGAATAATTTCTTTTTTGTCAATGAAAATAAACACTTCAGCAATTTTGTGGGGTGCTTTCCAAATATCGATTGCAGTCTTTCAGTGTTAATAAAAGGCTAACTTTAATTCAAATTAATGTTAAACATTGAATAGAGGTTAGAAGACTAAGCTGATGGTTTGTGTTGTGCTGTGTCATGTATATTAGAATAAACTTTTGCCCGGTTTTCCTGCTCCAGAGTCCATGCAACCTAAAGTGTACTTGTTAAATCCCCAAATTGCTAACCTTTTTGGTTTTCTGAAACCAGAAGTCTTGTGATTAAAAAAAATTGCAGTCTCTGCAAAATCTCTTCACTAGCTGTAAGTAATATGATTTTCACAGGTGGAACCTAGCACATGAGGTTTGTGCTTGTTTATTTTTTTTTTTTTAAGATACAATAAAACTTTTGAAATCTTTTGGTACATATGAGTGTCAGGGTATGAGACCATGAATTAAAAGTTGATTACAGACTTTGTGTCACCAGTTCTGTTTGTTTCTACTTCGACCTTTTCTATGGTAATTTTGTAGCTCTGGCTTCCTTTTCATTTCTTACTTGCCGGAGGCCTTAAGAAAATAGGTTGGTTCAGGGTCATGTTGCACAGCTGTCCTGCCAAAGCTGAATATTAATCCATGGTAACAGACTGCCTGCTGTTTAGATTGATACTCACCTTTTTTAACTGCATCTCTTCTAGCTAGAAGGTGGATACCCAAATGATAGAGAAGGGAAGTTGAAATGATCCTGTAGGAACAGCCTATCTCCTTACTCACTTGCTGCCTCTTCTAAGAAAGCCAAGTGAAACCTACCTTGCTGCCTTGCTATCAGTGTTGTACAGTTGTGAGCAGTGTCCTTGCACAGACCAGGTTGGTGGGGGACCTTCAGGGGCTGAGTGTTACTTCCCTGGGAAGTAAGGAGTTCAGCTGCTGTCACGGGCCCAAGATGTTCATATCTTCTCATGGTCTCTAGGGGTAAGTCTGCAGTTACGAGTCTTGGTGCTGACAGCTTGCTTTCATGAGGACTGTTACCTTTGTTACTTGGTCACATTTGTGTTCTCTCTGCACTCCTGACCTCAGTTGTGTGTCGGTAGCAGTCTTGGCTTTTGCTCAGGACCCAAGTCAGTTTGGACATACCCAAGTCGGCTGCTACAGTCACCCTCTGGTTGTAGATCAAGTAACAACATCACCTAAGAGGAAATGGCGTTTTCAGGCATCTGCAAACAACCACTTCCTCTGGCTGTACCTAACGTAGCCTGCAGAGCGGGGATAGGGCTGGTTTTCTTTGGGGAGAGGACTTCTTCCAGCAGGTTGGGAGAACATCAGCATTTCTTATCTCCATGGTTTGGGTGGAGCTGTGGGAACTACTCCTTTGAGTGCTGCACCTCCAGTCACTTCTGGAGACTCCTGCTCTGTTCACTGCCTCTTAATCGTCCTGCCCACCCTAACATCCCTAATAACATTACTGCGTCTTTCCACATAGTTTGCTGCTCACTCCATTAGTATTTAACACTTCTGCCTGTGTGGTTTAGGGAAAGGGGGGGGCGGGTTTGTACTTCAAAATAGCTTTCTGCTAGTACAGAGTCCTCCTTATCAGCACTCACTAGTATTTTAACAATTTTTTTCCCTCATGGTGGCTGCTAGTTTGTACAGCCTGCAGGTTAAATTACATTCCTTTGTAGGTATCTGCCTTGAGGACTTCCCATTAATGGGCAAAGATTTATTTCATCTGCAGTCACTTCATTCCCCTAACTGACAAGGAAATAGGTATGAATTCATCCCGATTTCAAATCAGGAGTCTATTAGCTTGCAAGTTGATGGCTTTATAGACCATGGTGGGTGTTTGAGGGCCAGATCTTCATTCGTGCAATTTAAAACACTGGTGAAAGCATTTCTCAGATTTTTGTGTGTGTGCTGACAGGCGCTGAAATGACACACCGTGTCACACACTTCACTTGTGGCTCCTGCAGCAGTTTTCTTGAAATGTGCTTTTTTTTTTTTTTTTCTTCTTCAAAGCAGACGCACTTGTGGCTATATAGACTGACAACAATTGTCAGATGGTCCTGTCCTTTGGGGTCGTGGACATACCTGTTAGGACGTGGAGTTCTGTTCCGTTAGTGCCTGCCTGCGCTGTGGTGGGGACACGTGGGCTCGGGTGTTGGAGTTGGGTTTTGGCAGCTTTAGGTTTCGGGGCTGCAATAGATCAAGATCACACCGCGTAGAAGCATCTTCGTAAGTTAAAACCGTTTGATTTGGAATTTTTTTTTTTTTAAATATATTTTATTATGTCTCTTGTCTGGTGCCTGTGTAACTGTTAGAGCTGCAAGGTGTGTTATCGGTAGGTGGGGGGAAAATAGACTTGCTCTTCTGTTTGAAGACGTGATGTTGGCTTGTGTTTGTTAGGACCAGCAATGCCAGGAGCCAGTTAGAGCTGCCTGAGGCCGGTGGGCAGGACCCCCTTCCACTTGCTGTAGGGCAGAGCTGGGAAAGCTTCCCAGAACTCCCCGACACGCAGTTCTTCACTTGCAAACATCCAGCTTTTCAACTTTCCTGCATGTTCCTTAACGATTGGTCGTATGGTCAAGCAGAAGTTAATGGTATACAGAGTACTGTGAGTTTAATCTGTCAGCTTAACAACCCTCCGGCTTCTTTCTGATCTCTGTTTTTGACTCTGTGGCCTGGTGTTTCAGCAGAGCCAAGGGCTGTACCTGTACTGCCTGGCGTCAGGATACTGGGTGCTGGCAGACTCGACAGCTCGGGAGAAAGAGTCCTTGTTTGAGGTGGGAGAAGATGGTGCGTGTGAGCCTCGGGGATTTGAGATGCGAGCTACTGTTTCCCCGGATGACTCAACAGCAGGGTTTGCCCTTACCAGTTGTGTCTTGCATTTTCTCTTCTCCTAGATGTGGCCTAGGCTGCCTGTACTGTTAAAGCGCGTGTTACGGCCTTGCAGGCAGCGTGTGGCTGCATGTAGTTATTTCCAAGGGCTGAGGGAAGATGTAGAACATCCTCTCCATCACTTACCGAGTCCTTCATGCATTGCTGCAGCTTCTCTGTCTAGCCACCTGCTTGAGAGCTTTTCTTCTGTTCCCCATCCTCGCTCTGGTAATCGGGGTGTCTCTGTTGCTCTCGAAGGCAGTCTGTTGTGGCGTTGCTGGAACCTGAAAATCTATAAAATGCAAGTTCTTAGTAGTGTTGTCTTACGTACCCCGTGGTGGGTTAAGTTATTACCTGCTTCCCTGCCCTGCCGAGGCAGGAGTTGACTAGACACAGGGTCAGCTCCTGAAGCAGAACGTAGGAGTTACGTACCCAGTCGGCAGCCTTGCAAATGGCTTGAGCTTCGATAGAAGGATTTTTAAGTGGTAATTAGCACACTTCAAATTTTTATGCTGTGTTTGCATGAGCTGTGGTAAACTGCAAGCTGTGCAAGTCCTACCAGCTGAAACACAGAACAAAGAGGCAAGAAGCCTTGTGCAGCGTGAAAGTCACGTGCGACACGAGTGTGTGTAGCGAGCACAACTCCAAGGGCTATCAATCCAGCCTTCCTCAGGAGAGAAACCAGGAGAATTCCTTTGGAGCAAATACATTGAAGATATCGAAGATGTTTTAGTCCAGCTACTATGATTAAAGCTGGATGAATACCCCAAAGAAAAAGTCTGCTGACCTTGATATCAGGAGATGCAGGTGAAGGTGGAGGCTGCTGGAACTGCAAGTGCTTTTATTCGAAAACCTTTTTTTTTTTTTTTTTTTTTTGTTATCATTAACAGGACTTTGTTTGTAGTTTCAAGTCTGGTGTTAGGAAATGCAGATCTGTTCCATAGCAACTTTTCTTCCTTCTCCTAATTTAAGATAACTGTCAAAATGATTCCACAAAAGCAATGCCAGCCTCTTTTTGAAGGCTGGTTGTTGTTGCCAACGTTCATCATGTTGCGGGTGTGCAGTTGTCATAAGCTCATCAGTCTGCCTGTAATTTTTATCCTCTGTCTTGCCAGCAAGAGGTGGAGCTGTTGTTCATTTGTTCTTCCAGCTGTCACCTTTTCTCTGTAAAGCTGTTTGTTTGTTTGTTTCTTTCTTTTTTTTTTTAAACCTAGTTGGAATCTTTTGTTTGTCTGTTTTTTAACTTCTCCATTGGCCCAAGGGCTGGCTACTGTGACTACCTGTTTTCTCTGCACCTTTGTGTAAAATTTTTTTGTGAAATGATGGAATTTGTATTTGCATATTGAATTTTGTAGTGTCTGGATACGTTTCAAGCTATCATAGTATCATGGAATGGTTTGGATTGGAAGGGACCTTTAAAGTCCCAAGAATTTAATAGCTTTGCAGATATAGGACCATCTTTATAGGACCATCAGGGCCTCACCGTTCAGTCACTATGACTCAACAGCCTTTATATTTCCGTACTTAATTCCTTATATTGTCTCTACAAACACCAGTGCTGTAGAAGGTGAGAATGGTTTAGTGCTGGTGTTCTTTTGGAGACACTGTTGTTTCCACCTAGTTGGAGACACTATTGCAGTCCTGAGTGATGTGCTCTAGGCAATCCTGCTTTTGCAGGGGAGTTGGACTAGATGATCTCTAGAAGGTCCCTTCCAACTCCAACAATTCCGTGATTCTGTGATTATACTAGTGCCATTTGCGAGCAGCGAGGCTGCTAATGTGCATGAACTGTGAGACTGATCATTTGGGTACGGTGTAGTGATTTGTCACAGAGCAGCCTTTTTTCCTCCAACTTAATAATAGGCTTCCAGCCTTGTCTGGATGCATGCAGCATCTTGTCCCACTGTTTTACTAGGGAAGCAGCCGATCTTTAAAGATAGGGTCAAAAAACCTTACTCTTATTTATAATTATCTCCTCCCACCACTGGAGACAGAAGTGGTGTGGGGAACTCAGGGAGAGAGTGGGTACCACTGATTTGGGTTTTGAACACCACCTTTTCCTTCCTGGGTACTTCTTCAGTTAAAGTCTCTCTAGAAAAAGACAGGTTTTGATAGGAAGCTTAAGAAATGTGCAGTACATCTGAAGAGCACTTGATCGTGTCTATACACACCACCCATACACTATTTCAGAGCATAGGTGGCAGTATTATTTCCTGCTGGTCCTAACTCTAGAAGAAGTTACCGCTTTAGTCCTTTGGAAGAGCACAGTGGCACGAAACAGGCTGTGAGTGCTGTGAGATGGGTCAAAAGGCTGAACTTGGTTTATTGAAAATGTAAAACATTTTCTAGTCAGAGCATGCTGACAGACCGGCATGTTGTGTTAATACCTTAATACTATGCCTCCGGACATTTATGAAGTTAATCTTTTGACATTTTTATTTGCTTTTTGGCTCAACATCACGATTCGTTTTTTATCTTTTAGAAGTTCCATTTATGACTGTCATTTAATTGATGGTAACTACAAATTACGCTAGCTGCAAAGGAATACATAAAAGAAATGCAAGTAGTATAATTTGGAACATGGTAATCTTAGAAGCCTGAGTCATGAATTTCATCATCCGCTGCAGTTAGTAGCATTTTATGATTCATAAGTCTATTCGTTTCTTTTTTTAGTGTGTCATCAGATGACCAGCTCAACAGTAAGGTGGCAGAATTGTCTCACCCCAGTTGTAGGAGAGAGTGCGGGTTTGATTGTTCCTACGAGTACATAGTAAATCTGTCCCTCTGACCTCTTAAATCTGCGAAACAAGTTCCCGTGCTTCGCTGGAGCGCTTGCTGATTAAGCCATTCAGATTATCAAATGACCACTGCCTCAACCCAAAATTTATGCTTTGATCAAATTATTTTTAAAGGCCTTTGTTCATTTGCTGAAGGTGACTGGCCGTCATAGATCAGTGTGCAGACACTTGTGGGGTGATCCTGGGCTGCCGTAAGCAGGAAGCAATCAGCATTTGCTTAATGTTAAGCCAGTGCTACTACAGAAGTACTGTCAGGCCCTTGAATGGTTAATGTCTCTGATTTAATTAGAGAAAATGTAATCTTTTCATTACTCTCTGTGGGTTCACCTTCAGTTTAAAATCTTCAAGTGGTGTGATTTATTTTGGAATGTCCCCTCGTTTTATTTGGAATGCCAGCAACAGTACCTGACGCCTACTAACTTCATTTTGAAGTTTGAAAAGCTCTACAGAAAGGATCAGTCTTTATATAGATAGGTAGGTAGGTAGAGATACATTACTAAACCAGATCTTGCATTAATCACAAGAATGAATTTGCTTTAGTAATGTTTATTGCTTTTTCAGGAGCCAGTGTGGTGGGGAGAAACACGTTATGTGCATATGAATGTATGACCAGCATCTCTGTACCTGTGGTCATTCATTATAAAGTCAGTATCCTCAGTTCTTGTTAAGCTTCCAGTCTTATGCTAAGGTAAATGTCATATAAGCTTAAAGTGCTGGGGTGTTGGCCGTAGGCACAGGCTTGACAAAGCAACGATATAATCATAGTGTGCCATGAAGAGGTGGCGCTTTTCACTGAGTTAAACCTTGTTTTTATAAAATGCTTGCAGGCTCCCCTTCTGCCAAGTGTATGTCCAGTGTTGAGGACAGGTGAAACTATCCTGCATGCGTTCCTGTATGCATTCTGGTATTTGTATTTAGATTCCTCTAGGATTGCTGCTTCCTAGCTTTCATTTCATGAGAAGATAGGATTTTTGGAGACTTAAAGCATCTCCAGTGACCTACTATCTGTCTTTTCAGCGAAATAACAGGGATACCCTTTGTCTTTGCCACAGTACTTCTTCCAGACTTGGACATCACGCATCAAGGAAGAATTAAAACTCATCAGAGACAGCTCAGGGAGGAGTATGAGAAAGTCAATGGTCTACAAACCAGGGTCTACAAGCTAGAAAAAAGACTTGGGTAAAGAAAAGGTGGGTTTTAAGTCTTCAAAGAGGTAAGAGCCTGGAACATAGATGAACAAAATGGTGATGCTACTACTTCTGCCCTTTGGGGATTAAGGTTAGACATTAGGGAAAGAAGCATTCTAATTCAGCGTAGTTAAGCACTGGAATGCAGGGCTAAGGGAGGCTTGAAGCCTCCAGTACTCCAGTGAGAGAACGCAAACTGTCTGGCAGGAATGACACAGGCATTGTAATTTTTTTTCTAATGTATCACTTTGCCTTAAGCCATTACCATTAGATAGCTTGGTTTCATCAAGAAAAAATTGAACTTGGAGGACCTTGAATTGGGTAAATTAAAAGGTAGAAACCTGGGTCAGCATCTGTTTTTTGCAGATGGCAGGGAAAGGACACCTAGGTTAACTGCATGCAATCGAGATGTGTCTGCAGTTCCAGCCCTAGGAAGCTTAAGAAGTGGCTGGCCTTTTCTCGTCATTGGAAGCCGCATACGCGACTTGCTCTGTACCAGAGGCAGCTTGACATTTGCAGAGACCTGCAGCACTCAAAGTAATAGGTTCTGCCTGCAAGGAGGACTTGAGCAAACGCTTTATCAATTGCAAAGTCTTGTTCAGTACATCTCTAAATCCATTTTGAATTGTTTTAATTTATTTTATACAGAGGCCTGTTGTCCTTAGCTAGTTGTCAAATGCATTGCTGCAAGCGGTAACTCTTTTGTGGCCAGAATGTTATGGGTGTATGATTAGTAAGACACCAAGCTTTGTTTGGATACAAGGCTGAAAACACCCACGGATGTCTCATCCTGTTGGGAAACATTCTATTTAGAGTATGCTGTCTATACGTCTAATCTGCCGTGGGGGAAGAGTTGCCAGATAATACACCACCAGCTGGTAAATTGTCATCAGGCTGGGCAGGATGCTGCATTTTCATCAGTATTCATATGGGGCCCCTCCACCTCCCAAAAATTCTGCTTCAACTTTGGACTGTCTTGAGAGAGGTTACCAAAATCCTATCTGCTTTTTTTATACATCTTCTTTTTTCACAAATGGTACCCCACGATGAAAATGGATTTCTTTCTATACAGGTCGTCATCTGCTGTTGATTC
Organism: Limnodromus scolopaceus; assembly: GCA_028565335.1. Taxonomy (NCBI): domain Eukaryota; kingdom Metazoa; phylum Chordata; class Aves; order Charadriiformes; family Scolopacidae; genus Limnodromus; species Limnodromus scolopaceus. Next base: position 33,717,177 of record JAOXNO010000013.1, read on the forward strand.
CCCATCTGCTGTGTTTGTTTGGCATATCTGCAACAGAAGTAGTGATGATCTAGTCACAGTTGCATTCAGGTGGAGGAATAAGCAGCAGCAGGAGGTGAACTTCTGAGAAATACACCTCCTGTTTTTGTTCAGCTCTCCCTGGTAGGAGTAGTATAAAAAAAAAAAATAAATACACAGAATATGATGCAAGCAGACTTGTTTTTTAAAGGGAATGATGTGCCAGGCGTTCCTGAAGAGATTCAATTTGTAGAATGTTTTGGACCATTAGCTCATACTGAATTTCTGCTGCCAACCTCTTTCTCAGGAAACCTGAAATTAAGGGTCCAGGGGGAATCCTGAACTGGGAGAAGGTAAAGAAACCCACCTCACTCTCCACTGATTAAACTGAGTAAATAGAAACCAAAGTGTCCCTTCTCTCACAGCTCACTTGTTGAGGCTGTCTCGGCAACGAGCATTCTTCTGTTCACTGCATCCATGCAATCAGGGTAGTGTTCCTCTTGGAAGAGTTTTTGGTTATCCGATGTGACCCTAGAAATGATTCTAAGTTTAGAGTATGTCCCACTGCTCTAAGTCCACCACAGACTGAGCTCAAGGTATAGACTAATACCTCCCATGTCTCCCAGCTCTCTCTTTCTGAATGTGCAGTATTTTCCCACCTCATCAGAAAGATTTTACATCAAGGAAGTGCTTAAGTCTGTGTCTAAAGGCTTTTTTGAGTGGAGGTGGATTGAAACGGCTATCTCTAGTGGTTTGGTGAACTTGGACCAGTCTCACTGTTTCCCCTGCTGTGTACTCAAAGCTTTCCAACTGCTGTGTGATGAGGAGGCCAAATGCCTTCTGTTCTACTTTTTAAATCAACATGTTGACCTAGGACATGTAATTTTGGTGGAGGATGAAGGTGTTGGCAGTAATTCTGCACAGGAATGATGCGCATGTTGTGTTGCTCACCCAGAGTGGAACAGTATGGATGAAAGCATGTGCATTTTCTTTTGGGCTACAGCATTAACTTATGGTTCCTGTAGTAATTCCCAAATTACATAAGCACGAGAAAGACTTTGTCATTTCCAGGAAAATATTAAAATCGATTTCTCCTGAATATATAGGAAAGCTGTAGGTCCAGTATAAACATATCTGGGCAATGTGTCATGTGAATTTGGTGGCTTTTTGTTAGCCAGTGTTTCTTGATGGGAACTCAAGCTGAAATGCTATTCTTATAGAGTTTCTTGTAGCCTTTTAAAAAAGTTTAACTGAAATGATGATGGAATTTTATGTGCCTTGAACAGAAACCAGGAAGAAAAGTATGTCTTTGGAATGAGAGGCAGGGGGCATCATGTTTAGAGCTGAAAGTCTCCTTCTCTAAAGTTACTACTGATCTAACTGTTGCCATGTGGTACGTGTTGACACAAGACAGCCTTCATCAGCTTGGAGAGCAGGTCTGCACTGTTACACAGTGTGAAAGAAACTATTTTATGATAAGCCAAGCATTTGAAGAAATGCATGTAAAATCAAAGGAAAAAGGGAAACAAGAAGCTACTGTTTAATTTGGGGCAGATTTCTGAGAGTTTGCTCTTTGTGGAAGTGGAACTTTGTGGATCACTGACATGGACGTATTTTGGATAAGTTTCAGTGGCGTCTTCAGATGAAGTTAATGGATGAGTTCACATCAACTGTGCACTTTCTTCCATGCCAAGGAACGGTCTGCCCCATGCAGGAGCAGGGTGGAAAAGGAATTGTTTCACTTTCATTAATGTAATGATTGACCTCAATCTGATTTTCAACCTGCAGTTTGTGCATCTTGTCGTGCTTAATCTTGTCATCTTCTGCACTGAATCCCTTGACCCCACTGGATGTCTTCTGGGTATTTTTCCTTTGAGTAAAATTTTATAGGGCTGCATCACTTCATGTGCTAGCTAGCAACACTGAAGACTTTTCTGTTCATGTTCAGGTGTCAACTCAAGCCTTCCTTTAAGTGACCTGTTAAAGAAAGTATGCAGAACATTCTTATTACAGCATCGGGCCTTTAGCTGGCCACCTGGAACCATGGGTCACCTTGTCAGAGATCCAATTTCTCCAGATGCTGACACCTTTAAAACTTTTTCTTTAACAAGTATGCTTCTGTAACGAGGAGGAGGGGTTTGCATCCTCTTACTTTCTCAAAGTGTTGTTGTGTGAAATAAGTGCAACATCTTGGGGGTGATGATAAAAAACCACACCTCTGTGTGTGCCCTTGAATTGGCTTCTTTTTTGTGCTGTGACTCAACTCAGTTACTCTTCTCCAGGAGTCAGTAAATGTTAGAGCAAAGCCTGTTTGCATCCAAATCTTTGTCTCCTAACTCTGCTGTTGACAAAGATACGGAAAGGCACTCAAATGTATCTAATCTGAAAGCTGACATTTTAATTTCATATCCTGCAAGATGATGTGAGCAACTCGGGGCATGCCAGAGCAGACCTCACAACTGGCACATGTGTGTGGGTAGAAAGATATATGGTATAAACATGCTACGAGAAGAAAAATCTAAAAAAAAAAAAAGTTTGTGATAAATTAATTTAGCCTGTGTATCCAATTATGTACTTACTCTCCCTGACTTGGGCTCTGCTTGCTTGTTTAAGTATTAGACGGACACTTAGAACCAGCATCTCACAGAATCACAGAGTGGGTGAGGTTGGAAGGGGCCTCTGGAGACTGTCTAGTGCATCCTCCTGCTCAAAGCAAGTTGCTCAGGACCATGCCCAATTGGGTGTTGAATATCTCCACTGTCAGAGACAGCAAACCTTTCCAGGTAATCTGTTCTAGTTTTTGACCACCTTTATAATAAAAAGAGCTTTTTCTTATGTTTAAATAGAATTTTCTGTATTTCAGTTTGTGCCCTTTGTTTCTTGTCCTTTCATTGGACACCACTGAGAAGAGTCTGGTTCAATCGTCCTTACACCCTCTCATCAGGTATTTATACACTTTGATAAGATCACTCCCGAGCCTGGCCTTCAGGCTGAGCTCTTGTGTGGCAAATGCTCCAGTCCATGCAGCCATCTTCACAACTTTTTGCTGCACTGGCTCCAGTATGTCCATGTCCCTTTTGTACTGGGGAGCCCAGAACTGGAGCCAGTGCTCCAGAGGACTCCATGGTGCTGAGTAGAGGGAAAGGATCAGCTCCCCTACTGGTCTTCCAGAGGTCTTTCAGCCTTGCACAGGCAGGTTGCTCTCCCAATGCCCCAGGGAAAGTAAGATCCCTGACAAAATGCTTAGGACGAGGTGTTTGAACGTCCTGTTGTGCACCTGCAGAGCTGTGTGGGTGTGTAAGTACTTTTCACGTGCACATGGTGTGGTTTTGGTAACTTTAGGCTATGTCGGTGGCAAGTATGAATCTAAAAACACTTGATGTCATTAAACTGAAAGGAAGATCTTTGGTCACGTGAATGACAAAGGGTGATGTACGGGCACTGATGTGGGCATTTCAGTGGGAGGTTTGGGTGCTTGTAAAGAATCCGAATACAGAGATTTACAGTAACTTTCTTCTGTGATACCCATCAGAAATTAGGCTCCTGGCCAGACTGAGCAGCAGCTAGAGATAATGGGTTCAATGTGTGCAGTTTAAGTCCAATCTGGAGCTGCTATTACCTTATATGCAGTAAGACCCTGCAATCTCCTATCTCTTGCTTTCAGTCTGTCTTCTCCCTTCACATACTGTTTGTTACCCATTTATTTCACCTGGTTTAGAAAAATAGGTGCAGAATGTTTTTGTGTGTGAACCTCTGCTGTGGCGTAACAAATCCCAGAGCCGGAGAGGAGCCTCTGGGTGCTGCCTCAGCCCAGGCAGTACCTTCGCTGCCACACAGGTAGCGAAAACCTCGGTGCAGTTGAGTGAATAACTGTACATACAGCACCCTTGCCTGCTACATGCAGGACGCTATTTATTCTCAGTGCAATTCAGCGTGTTACCTGTTTGCTTCAGGAGAAGTGTTTGCTTTCATGCTGGATCCTACCACCCGTGAGAGAAGAAGAGATAAATTTTCAGGCTGTATCACTAACCTGGAACAAAGATTTCTAATAAACCAAGTCTCTCCAAAGGTGTATATCACTTGATTCTCTCTACTAATCCGTTTATGGAAATAGCATGACATGGTCCTGCTTTTGTTGGGTTTTTCCTTTGATGTTTGAATGTTTTCAGATTATCTTTTCTATTTCTTACAGTACATCCTTGGTGCAGTATTTTGTCACTTCTTAAGGTACATATCAGCACCTTAAACTTTTAAACAGTAGTGCTTTTTATATAGAGAGCAGAAATGTTTGTACTGATGTTTTCCTAAAAGAGCCTGTTTATGACTCACGCATCTGTGTCTTCAGACTAACATGCTTCAGGCTGCTGTAAACTGACTAATTGTCCTTAGTTATGACACTGTCAGGCATGCACAGCTAATCTCTGCAGAAAGGCACTGGCACTGCTGACCCTGGAGAAGACTTGTTTTGTCAGTTTATTGCCACAGAACCTGCTGACTTTAGAAGCCAGATGCTTTGCACCTCATAGAGCAGAAGATAATTTCTGAAATATTTTGAGAGCCGGACGCTTTTGCCACAGGGACTGCTTTGAAGGCATGTCTTATTTCTGTACCAAACCAAGGGAAACACATTGGTTTCCAAATGAGACATTCAAGTCTTGGGCAACAAATCTTGGATCTAGATCCCTGGTCTTAAAGGAAAGCAAAAAAAACCCCAAAGTCATAACTGCTTATGGAACGGGAATCCGTGTCATCTTAATTGTCATGGTTTGGCTCTAACGGGTGACCAGGACCACGCAGCCACTTGCTCACTCCCCCTCAGTGGGATGGGGGAGAGGATCAGAGGAGTAAAAGTGAGAAAACTCATGGGTTGAGACAAAGACAGTTTAATAAGTAAAAAGCAAAATCAGGAGTTCATTCGCTGCTTCCCGTGAGCAGGCAGGTGTCCAGCCATCCCCAGGAGAGCAGGGCTCCATCGTGTCTTCAGCCTGGAGAAGAGAAGGCTCCGGGGAGACCTTATAATATCAAGGGAGACCTTTCAATATCTGAAGGGAGCCTATAGGAGAGCTGGAGAGGGACTCTTTGTCAGGAAGTGTAGTGACAGGACAAGG
>JAOXNO010000013.1:33722381-33774312 GCA_028565335.1 Limnodromus scolopaceus
CCTGCCCAGGGCAGGGGGGTTGGAACTAGATGATCTCTAAGGTCCCTTCCAACCCAAACCATTCTATGATTCTATGAGTGATGGTTACTTGGGAAGACAAGTGCCATCACTCTGGGCATCCCCCGCTTTGTCAGTTGGAGTCAGTGGGGCAGTGTGAGGAGCAGAAAAGGCCTTGAGAGCTTAGCAGCACCTAAAAATATTAGTGTGCTATCAACATTATTCTCATCGTAAATCCAAAAAGCAGCACTATGTCAGCTGCTAGTAGGAAAGTTAACTCTATCCCAGCCCAAACCAGGACACTAATGAAACTTACTTGGGAGTTGTGGTAACCGCAGGCACTTAATTCCTGGTTTTCAGCCCACTGGAAGTTGTGTCTAATTCTGTATCTGTCTTTGGTAGAAGCTGAGACTGAATGGAAAAAAAAGTGTCTGCTTTTTGAATCTTTTCAGGTTCTAACCTTGGATTCGTCGAGTGTTCCCTTTGCTCTGCGGTGAGACAGTGGAGCAGATCCTTCCCACTTAAATTTTCTGGAGGATGTTTCTCACAGCCATCAGTTGGTGCTCTCAGGTGAAAAGGTGCAGCCTTTCCACTCTTCCAGACTGTGCACATCCCTAGTGCTTTCCTCTCTAGAAGACAAGGAGTGTGTGCTAAGGAAGATCAGAAAGTGAGATTAAGGTACAAAACTGCCATTTAATATTTGAGGGATTTGTGTATGCATCTTGTAATCACTTCTGGATGGTAGGATTCTGTCCTGGCCAGTGCACTGTGAGACCTAGAGTCAACTAGAGGTTTTTGGAGAATATAGAAACTAGAAAATGTATTTGGGAATTGTTTAGAAAGGTGTGCCATTGTAAGCTAAAAAGCAAGCGAAAAGATGAGAGATTAAAGCTGGTTAGTGTAAGTAAGTAGCTGTGCTGTTGAAACTGAGGGCAGATTTGCTGTTATTTTGAAGTTAAAATCTCATCATGGATTTGCTGAGCAGGAGCCACTGCTTTCAGTGTAGCTGGGAGACTGGTGTAGATTCTGCACAGAAGAGCAGAAGATGCCTGACACAGCTGCTGCGAGGCAAACACCAGCCATCCATTGGCAAGAGGTTTCAGGACATGCCTGGATGAGCCTCTGGGTAGTGTAACTCTTTCAGGACAAAGCCTATAGCGAGCTACGTGAGTGAACACTTTCCCGTCTCTAAATAGTGCAACGCACTGTAAGAATGCACTGGATGTGCTGTCCTAAGTGATGAGTGTAGAGTCAGCTGTGACGAAAGGTAGGTCCAAGCTGAAATGAATGTTTTTTTCTGAGAAATCTCTTCCCTGTGGCCCATCTGGGCTGCAGGTCGCATTGCTCACTGTGGTCGGTGCAAAGCGTCGGTCTGTTCCCGTGTTGTACCGCTGCCTTCCCTTCTGTAATTGATGCTTTCTCATAACGTACGGAACAAAGTGTCGTGTGGGCTTTATGACTAGTCCTCATTATTTCTTTCTGCGTATTGCTTCTGATGTTTAGAGGCAGGCGCCCCTTCCACCAGGGTGTGCGCCTGCTGCTTGAACTGTGTCGCAAGGTCGATATGTTATGGTGATGGATTATTTCTTTCCCATGAGGGATGAGGTCTCCTTGCAGAACAGGGTGCTACAAATGGGATTTGTAACACTGGGAAGATACTAGTTTGGTTTTTTTTTTTTTAAAGCGTTGCTTTTTCTGACACCTTTCTTTCACAAAAGGAGCATGATTAAGCACAGAATTTAATAAACTGAGTCTTTTTAAACAGAATTAAGAAGGTGTTTAAGTTCTTTACAGTTGTGGTTTGTTTGGTTTTTTCATATAACCCAGCTATCACAGCTCTCTTCCTAAACGCAGCACCTCCTCTGCTGATTGAGTTAGACTTCACACTCTTACTTTAAAGAGGATATTATTTTCTTAGCAATTTACCTAGGTCAGACATCAAAGCAGTCCAAAACCCATCCAAGATGGGGTTCTTGCCTTGGTCTTCATCCAACTTGGCTGTCTTACACTGAGAAATCCACAGATGGAACTTAGTCGTCTGTTTTCTCTTGCTTCCCAGGGGACCTTCCTGTTCTCACATGTCACTTTTTTTTTTTGGTCTGAGGCATCGCTCTGCTCAGTGTGTGGTGTCTTTCTACCAGCCATAGATGATTCTTTCTCCTGTGCGTTGGGTCTTAGGGATTTAATCCCATTGTCTGATATATTAACATGGCCATGCATATTAATGTAATTACTGAGGTTTGACATGTAAAAACAAACAACCCACCTCCCCCCATAACAATGAAATGTTCACCACTCTTCTGCTGAGTGGTGAATAGCAGGAACAGTGGCTGGTTCATACAGGTTGAGAATCTTAAAGCGAACCATCACCAGCACTGCTGTGATAGCACCCTTCTTCTGTGCTTGGTCCATAATTTTGTATCTGAAGAACACAAAGTCCTTGGAGGGCAGATGGGAAAGTAGGAGGAGGTTGGAATGACCCAGGAGACTTAGTACCAGGCAAGGGTCCTTTCTCCACATTTTTCCTGCCAGTTCAGTCCCACTGAGTGCTGAGTCTGTGTTCAGGGATAGCTTTTCTGAAGTCCAAGAGTTCCCATTGTTCTCCAGCAGACAGGAATGGGGCAGGCTTTGAGTGCTCCTGTCTGATGTCATTTTTACATAGGAGCTACTGCAAAGGGGAAGGGTGCTCTCCTGTCATGATCATTGAGAGACAAAGCTGAGTGCTCTTCACTTACACCAGCCACAAAGCTTCCTGTAGAATGAGATGATGAACCAAAACTTTGAGGTTCTGGTCCACATGCCTTCAGTGGTAGAGATGTTATTTATGGTGATCCTTTGCTGGGACTTATCAGTGTTGGTTGGAAAGGCAACTTCAGAAGTGCTTTAGGTGTCGGTACTCAGACTTCTATGCTAAAATTGCTTTGAAAGCAGGAAAGAAATGAGAGGTGACTCCTGTTAATGCAGCTGTCCTTGAAAAGAAACCATCTGAATTTTTGTACAGGTCTCTTGGCTAAGAGTGTGCGTGAAGTACCTGATGCTTATTAACCCTCCTACCGTGGAGAAGCAGGTAGGTATTTTGAGTCCAAGATCTTACTATTATATCTTTTAAAAAATGTGTGTTTTTTGGTAATGCATGGGTCAATCAAACTCACTGTCAGACTGATCATCTCATGACACTTTAATTGTTGCTGTTTCATTATGAAAATAAAGAACTGTGTGCAAAGCCTCCTTCTATAAGGAAGGGCACATACACGTAATTATAGGATGCTTTTGGTGTTTAAAAAAAAAAAAAAGAAATTAAATGACTAATACATTTTGCTGGTGGAACTGACAGCTGTAACAAACCTGCTTCTCTCATCAGCCGTAAGCTTTTATCCCTGCCTTGTACTAATGAATAAATCATATTATTACATAAAATTGCATTCTAATTGCTCCTGTGTCAGTCTATTTCAGGTTAGGCCTAAGCAGTAAGGTTCCCTTGATGCCTGGGTTTTCCCTTTCTGCTTGACTGCTGAGCAGTCACATTTACCAGTGCCCGGGAATGGACTTGGAGAAAAAAAGACGGGAAGATGGGGAGGGAACTGGGAGAAGGCGGGAGACAAAGGGAGAGAAGGACAGGAGAGGATTTGAAGGGGAGGAGGAGTGAATGTAGGAGACACAAGGAAAACCTGAAAGATCTGTTGAATGGAAGAACCAAATGAAAAACGCTTAGAAAAGCCAGTGGGCTGTGAGTGGGAAGAGAGGGAGAATGAGTCAAAACTACGGCAAACCTTTTTGGGTTAGGCCTCGTGTGGAGCAGCTCCTGGGAGCTCACGGTGTCGGCTAAACAGCTGTGGTCATTTTGTGAGACAGGAGGTTTTCCTCAAGCTCTGGCAAGTTGTTATGATCTAATTTATCCTTTTCCTCACTTAAAATGTTACCTGGAAAAGGTTAATTAGTCATTTAATGCTGTAGCGTGAAGGGATGTATCCCCTCACCCTTCCAGTCATCAAGTCAAACGATCGATTCTCAGATAAGAGCAAATGGCAATTTGGGTATGCTTTGTGTAGTAAAGTTTTTTTCCAAATTAACTGTAACTGAATGACTTGGAATTAATCCTTCAACTACCAACAGGCTGTATCAACTCTCACATATTGATTTTGCTTGGGTTGATTAGAAAGAGGACTGAGAACAAGTAAGACTCCCTTGAACAAAACCAAGTGCGTCTGTGTAGAAATTGTGCAACTTTAATTAATTTGGTTTAATAACTAATTTAATTGAAACTTCCTGTTGTAGAGAAGGCATTTGGAAATGATTGTGCAACTCCTAAGTGGCTTGATGTAATCATTTGCAAAAAGGAAAAAGAGGTGGACTTTTTGTTACTCTTCTAAGATGTATTAGAATGACATCCAGAATTTTGCTTCTGATAATTTTGTAATATGAAAGCAATCTTGCCTACCCCATTATTTTATGAAAGATTAGAGTACAAGTAGGATCATGCATTATAAGCAAACAAATCTGGTTAACTGTGGCAGCATGATTCTTTGTTTTAAGACTGTTTGCCGTTCTCTTTTGTAGGTTGTCTATGAAATTGGTTTATCTTAAAAACCTGGTGAATGGAATAAAAGCTGTGGATGCTAAACATTCAGAACCCTATTTCTACCTGGTATTTCTGGGTTGTTTCAGAGGAAAGAAGGGACGTTTCTTTCTAAATTGTCCCTAAATTTTGTTGACAAAAGTGTGAAATGAAAAGAAGTCTTACAGTGAAGAAAGCAAACCCTTTGGGCTGCCTTTTCATGACATAAAATAGAAAAGGAGATGATAATCCTTGCATTTTTTTGTTTGATGAGCCTCCACCCAAGAAGGTCCATATTACTGTAAATTGTTCCAAGAGAAAGAGTCACTTTGTAGAGGCTGTGCAAGGAGTGTGTGGCGTCCTTGTTCTTATTTCAGGTTTGAGTGTGGAAACAAACTGGCAATCATTTGGTTTTGTTGGGAATTTGGTGTCTGTTCCAGCACCGTGAGGCAAGAATAACCCAAACAGATGAACAGAACTGACTCCTTGACTACTCTTTCTGTATGAACACAGCCAACCTGGGTTTAGCGTAGACCTAGACGCAAAGGTTTGTTACAATTCCAAACTCTAATGTTGTATAGAGAATTTCCCTTCGGTCTAATTGTCACCATGGACATCATATTGAAGAAACATTGTGGTTTGTGGGGACTGCTATTAAGGGTTGCTTTCCATTAAGAGCCTTTCAGGTAAAGTGGTTTCTGGTTTTGGTGCTGTTCCTCTTTGCCACAGTCTTCTCCCTCCTGGTTCTTGAGGTACCTCCTGCTGCTCATGGCCATGATGTGTTTAATGCTTTCAGGTGACTGGGCTGCTTGGTACCTGCTCTCCTGAAGCTTTGGGATTTCCAGGGAGAGGCTGAAACTGTTCCTTCGTGAGAGCGTCAAACACCAGTGTCCGTGTACCTATTGGCATATTTGTGTGCAGCTAGATTGAAGGATTCATTTGCGCTGACTGTACACATGGTCCTCCTGGACTTTAAGCTTCCAAAATGGGCATTAATTGCCATGTGGAATGGGGTTGGTACGCTGAAAGGATGGTGGCAAGAAGTCCTGTTCACAAGCTAGGAAAGAGGGAGTGGGCTACAATATTACAGCGTGCTGATTCTGACCTGTTATTTGAGTCTTTGGCCAAAAGCAACTGAAACCAACATGTAATTAATCAACAAAGAATATTTAAAACATTTAAAGGGAGGAGGAAAAAATTATTTTGATTGAAAATGGATGGAACAGATTAAAAAATGGAAATGAAAGAAATGAGCTGTGAAAGAACAATGTACAGTGAGAATTGGTTAAATTAGTGAGAAAAACTTTATGGTCAGTGTGGATCTGGTCAGATCCCTGTGTAGGCACTACTAAGGAACTGGAGAAAATGGGAGAAAAATGTTTGTGGCAGACTGTAAGAAAAAAAGACAGCATAGAGGATGTTTTGAGGGAATTCAGATGGTTAAACATAAGGTGGTAAGTTTAGACACAGTGGTAGTGCAGAAATATCTCTGAGAAGGATGACTTCTCCGGGCTCTGAAAGAGGGGACAGCGGGCACTGGTCATGCATGGGTAGAATCAGCAGAGAGAGATGATGCTGAGGGTCTGCAGGGTCCTGAACATCATGTGAAGCACCAGAAAAACAGGAGTGGAGGCTTGTGCTGTGGGCAAAGATTGATTTGAGGAAGCAGTGGTACGAAGGCTGAAAAGTTAGTCTTTGGAAGAGGCAGAGATCAAGCTTATCTCTGTGCAGAACCTTGTGAGAACTGTGGCTGGGCGCTAACGTGCAACCACAAGACCACTGGTGTATCTAAACTGTTGTGGTCACTTTTGCCATGCAAAGCAAAGTTGAACTGAATGCAGAACGGAGAGAAGAGGAGACATCTCAGACTAGAAGGCATGTGTGTGAAGCCAGCCCTGTGAATGACATCTTTCTGGTGCTTGTCAGTAAACCCCTTGACATGACTTCAGGAGGACAGGATTTGTTCCCAAGTGCTGAAAAAGCAACTAATTTGAGGTGGACTCGGACATGGTTTTTATTTTCCAAGGAAATCTCATGAGCTGCCTTTTTTTCATCTTGTTTCCAGCTTCACCCAGTTACTTGAAGTGGGTAAAGCTTAAATGGCAGAAGGTGGTGACTTAAAATATGTCATCTGCAAATAAAAAACTCTGTTCTGCTGGCCTTGCAGCGCAGTGTTATAGTGATGCCAAATACTTAGTTTAGGTCTGCCCTCCACATTTTCTGTTGCTTTCCAAAGAGACCCTCTTAAGCTTTTGAGATTTACTAGCATTTCTTGTTAGTAATCTTAGGGCTTTGGGATTTTTTGTTGTTGTTGTTGTTGTTGTCCTGTGTTGCTTGATTAAAGGTCAGATGTAAGAGAGAGCTCTTATTGATTTCAAAAGTGCGAAGTCGAGGTGGTAGGGTTTTTTTTTACCCTCTGTACAAATGCTTTTCCCATTATAAGTCGATAGGAGCACACGTCCAGGCCGTAGTGCGAGCAGACCCAGTCCTGGGCTCTCTCAGCAGGACTGAGTCAACACGGGGCCAGCAGCAGCATTGAGACCTTGGTGATTACTGAGCAGGAGGTAGCTTGAGGTGTATGAAAACTGCCACCGTGATAACATAAATGGGGGGAAAAAACAGACCTAACCAGTTAATGAAATGGAAAAAAAAAACACACAGCAATGGGAGCAGAGATGAATTGGTAGGACTTTGTTAAAGCACTTGTAAGAAACAAGCTGTGAGGTCTGGTGTCAATGGGGCATGCATTAGGTGGACTGAGTGGGAAGTTAATAACAGAGGAGACTGGTGTTGCTGAGAAGAGCTCGGTGTGCTCTTTGTCTTACAATTCATTGGAAGGATGACAGGGTCGCTTTTTCTGGAGATATTTTTTCGTAGAAAAGAAACTGTAAAGCTTTATGATTGTCGGATCAGGTACACCAACAGTTATTGCCACTGAACATGGGATAATGTGTAGTCAGGTCACCATAGGGAGTTCTGATAATGTAGAGTAATCAATGAAAAAAGCAGCCTAACTAATGGTCCGTGCATTTCAGTTGCTTATACTGGAAGCTCTAATAAATAAAAAAACTGTAAATTTACTGCTGTTAGGAGATCCCAGCTCATTAAATGTGCTGCACCCGAGGAGATGCTCTTTGTTCAGCTCACCTGTGTAAGAGGCTGGCGTACAGAGCAGCTGCTGGTACAGACGTGTAGCTGCTGGGGGGCGAGTGAAGTGTGCTGTGAGGGACTCCTGGGAGAAAGTATTCTACTGTTGTAAATCTGAGTTTGGGGTGAGAAACCGATAACTGTTTATTAAAGGATTTGGGCAGGAGGGATAGTTAGAGAGCTGATGGATGTGCTTGATTTTGCTGCTTGTTTTACTTCCATTGGGTGCTGTGATAGTTGTGTTTTGTTTTCCAAAGCTGGAGCCATACAGTCTGTGTGTAAAAGTTAAGCATATAATGATTTTGCAGTACCTCACTGGTTTATGATCTCATGTTTTCCGATTGCTCCCTGCTCTCCGCTGATGTTTTATGGATTTTCATATTCTCTCTTGTTGGCCTGTGAAGACAAGTGCACGCAAGAGCAGGAGCCTACATTGCAACAGCGCTTTTGTACGTATTTTCCTAATCCCAGACAGCACCATGCTCTTCCCGCTTCAGAGGCTTTTCATGTGCCATGGGGTCTTGTGTGTCACTGCAGCCAGAGTGAACCAGCCTGAACCACCAGACAGAAGAGAAGTGATCTGGAGAAGATGAGTCCTCAGGAGCAGTGCTTAGTGCGGATGGTCTCATACAAGCATCGATGACACCCTATGGATGTGTGCTCTGGCCCGGCTGGCCTGCATCCTGGTGCCAGCAGCCTAATTCCTGACGTGTTGCTGTTCCCACCATGTTTGCATGTTGCATTAAAGTAGCCCGTGTCCTGCAGGTGGTATCCGTACTGCTCATTTGCAGACTCCTTTTGTATTGCAGCAGTTAAAAATAGTGCTGATTTCTGTGCTTTACAGTGATGTGATCGGAGCAGCAGGGGTGGGTACCTGGGGGAGACCACAGTCTATGGGCTGCTCACCCTTTGGAACTGGGGAGGTGCAGGAAGGTGGCCAGCCACGGCGTGAATAGCTGTCGTGCTTATGGTTGTGAGCAGCCTCATCAGTTCAGTGGAAACAGTGCTTCTTGGGTGGACCCTAGGGCTTATCTTCATACACTATCTTCATACACTTCATAAACACATACACTAACAGATATATTATTTAGAGGTCTGCCTTCCAGAGTGTTTGGCCACCCTGAAGGCTGAGCTTTAAAAGGCTCTCTCTGTGAGGCTTTGTCTCATCTCTCCAGGGTTTTGCTTCCTGCTGGCAGGGGCTGCAGGTAGTGATTTTTGTCCTATTCCTTTTTCTGCTGGTGGGTGCATTTCATGATGGATTCCTGGTGCACTTTTGCAGCCCCTGCTGCTTAAGGATGCTGGAAAATGAAGGACAAATGGGATGGATGCTCCAAGGCAAAGGGGCAAGATGGGAGTAAGTCAGACAGCAGAGAGGGGAGCAGACAGGAGACAAGATGGGAGGTAAACATCCTTCCTTGCCTTCGTTTCAGATTTTTCTGGTTCCCTCTTGCTCAGTCTGAGGGGGGCAGTGTAGTTTTGGGTCAGGACTGTAGCTGAAGCATCATTTGTAACACTTCCCTGGGTTTAGTTTGTTTCACAGACTTAAAAAAAATATATAAAATAATGGGGCCGAGGCAAAATAATTGAGCCCAAATCTATATTTGAACTTGGAATCCCTTAAGGTGCCTGCTGTGAGGCCAGCTGTGTCACCTGGAGAAGTGCCTGGGGTGGGACTGATGCGCTGGCTCTTTCTGAAATAGCATTTAGATGGGTATTTTAGTTTTGAAAGCCAACCTGAAATCAAGGCCCTTCCTTTCCCCCTCCCCACCTCTCTGAGGAGGGGCATGCCTGTCCTACCTGCGTTTTAACTATGGTCTGCCTGTGTGCCCTGACAGCCATTTCAGTGCTTTCTTTTTCCAGTAACTCAAGCTCAGTTAGTTGCTCACCCTGGCATTTTTGAAAGGATTGGCACGCTCTTACACAGCTTGCTGCGTCCCTTTTTTTTTTTTTTTGTTTTTTTTGTTGTTGTTTTGCTTTTGTACTTTTTTCCCTACGTCTTATAAACCTACTCGTGTGTTGACATAAGCATCTGAGCAAACGTGCCCTACCGTTCCCTGGTAAGAGGCGGTGTAATTAATTCCAAAGACCTGACGCTGAAAGGAACCTTTGCCTTCCTCGGAACAGTGAGAGCTGTTCAATTATACTGGAAAGCTGCATGTGGGCCCGGCGGAGAGACCCCCCCACCGCCCTCCCAGCACTTTCTGAAGGACTGCTGTATTGTCATCTGACAGAGTCACTCATTTCCAGATAATTGGCTTTTTAAAGGGCATCTATAGGACCCAAATAACTCCTGGCATACTGTTTGTACCATTGACCTGCCAGGTTAGCAAAGGTTAGACTTAATTGCCTCATTTATGGCTAATGCATTCCAGTTCTGCTGTTGCTTTTTCTCCGAGGATAATTGCTCAGACCTGTATTTTTGTTTCTGAAATCTTGATGAATAAAAACAAGGGTCCTGCTTTGTGGATAAAGATGTTGCTTTCATCGGGAGAGACAGGACGAGGACACGTAAGATCCTTACGTTAAGGAGGTAACCACATATGTGGATGAGAGGTTGTCCGGGTGAGCCTTGCTCAGCCCTTTGGCCGCTCAGGTTTCCCAATGCGCTCCTCCAGCAAATCTCTTTGTGCGCTGCATCTTATTGCAATGGAAAGCAATTTTCAGGCAAATTGTATCTGATGCCGTTCCTCTCACTCCTGTCCATGGCCAACATACGGTCTGGGGGCACAGGGGTGGTGTAAGGGTCTCTTGTTTGGGGCCTCTGCAAGCACACTCCTCTGGGCGCAGACAGTGCCTGGACATCCCTCTGCAGGCAAAGGCTGGTGCTGAAGGAGACACAAAGCACCCTCTGGGCTGGTCTGAGGTGTAAATCCAGCACTCCTCTTGTGTGCTCTGCAGATTTGATCCTGATGTTTCTACAGATGCGTTTCACATATTTCTTGTGTTTGTCCACAAATTTGGGTAGAGAGGATGGAGCAAACCTGTGGCAGCATCTGCTTCAGCCACTTCAGCTTCAGTACTCACACATGTACTCTGCCCTTTCTAGCACCTGGTGATGTTCCTGTTTTGCTAAGAGTAAAACAAAAGCTGCAGCCTTCAGTGCTTCTGTTGTAGTTTTGTAAAGCCAGCACTGTACACACAATTGTGGTTTTTGGGTTTTATTTATGGTTAGGATAGTTCTAGCAGAAGGTTTTGAATGAACAGCTTTTGGACACAATGTCATGGCTGTTGAGAGGACACCTATGCCCCAGCTTTCTTTAACCATCTCTCTGAGGTCTCTGAGGGCCAAGCCATGGCAGCCAGAAGAAGAGCCTTCTGTCCCTGGCCTGACGCTGCCAGCGGTGGGGGTGGGGTGTAGGTTAGGTGTCCATCCATCATGGGCTTCAGACACTCAGAGTTCTACACCCGACTTCACGCCAGCGACAGAGGCACCAAGTTGCCAGGTCGGGCCTCCTCTATAGCTCGGTTTGTAAGGCTTCCCTGTATTAGTTCCCATTAGATAAAGAGCTGGTCTTGACTGACAGTCTTCCTTTGACAAAAATGCCTACTATGTTCTTGTGCACACAGTGATGGGGGCTCGTAACTTTGCTATAAATACTTGGTGGGGAAGGGTAAGTTGCGTGTCGGCATTTGTGTCTGAGGTGCTCAGGGGCCATCTCACTCCTTGTGGTGTTTGCCCTGTGGGAATGGTCACACCAGTGGCACCAGCAGCAAGATAGCCACTTGATTCTGTCCCTTGTTCATGGGGCTGAGCAGGAGCATCTGAGCCAGATCTGATCCACTGGGCTTTTCCATCTGATCTGTCACCTTCACATGAAAGTGCAGGAATAGCTGCTTGGCCAACTTGCAAACTGTGAAAGAGCTTGAATGCTTTTGACCACTGCTGGTGGTCAGTTTTGCCGAATCTGTGCCGAAGGAGGAGAGCACTGGGTCAGAAGATTAACGTTCAGCCTGCAGCAGTGATGAGGCTGGTTCAGGGCTCATCACGCTGAGGTGCCATCTCTCACAATAGATTTTTGGGAATGCGTGTTGTGCAAGATTTAACAGCGAAGGTAATTAAGGAGACAACTTACTGTTGGATGTGATGGATGTCCCGTCAGTTAAAGATGGGCTAAATATCTTTACATAAAATATGTGTTGTACTTCTGGTGAAAATGATGCGTTTAGTGCTGAAACTGCTGGTGTGAATGTCTTCAGGGAAGTGTACTCCTGCTGGTCTTGGGAATAAATCCCTGGGGAAGGGTCTCAGAAGTTCATTTGTGGTCACTGGCAGCATTTATAGAAAGGAAGGAAGGAGAGATGAGCAAATAAAGAGTGATCACAGATGCTAGTTAACATTGGATTTCATTTGCAGAAATACTTAAGAATATTGCTTACTTTGTTGGCCCAAATCTAAGTTCTGTTTCTTTCAAATCACCTGCCCTCCTGAGGAGAGAGTAACAAACCACATAAACAGTTGGTTATTTTTGCTGTGGAAGTGAAGGTGGTTGTGCCAGTCTTTAACCGCTTAGTTGTCAGTCTCAGCATGAAGATTGTTTTGTTCACAACATTGAAAAGGGAATTTTGTGCTTCCTGCAAAGAAATGCGAAGCTGACTACAAATGGTTGTTTAAGAAGGAGCTCCAAGATTTTTTTAAGACACTTAAGAGACTGTTTAAAGCAGTAAACCAAAGGCTTATATATTTAAGCTTGTTTTATGGGAACTAGCAAAGATCTTTTTGGTGTAGTTTGCCCTTCTGGAGGTTTCGAGGCAAAGTGAAACCCTAAATTTTCGTAACTGCTTTGGCCGAGTGCACATGGTTTAGGTGCTGTCCTGAATGAGGGAAAATTGTATTCCCAATCTTGGTGTGCCTGGGTAAAGGTGATGTGTGTCCTGGGAGACAGAAGCTACCGGGGATCCCCATCTCCCTCAGGATGTGCCTTAGTGAATAACCTTTATTTGCACAGTCTGTTGGTCCTCATCGGGGTGTTCAGCCTGGGGTGTGTGGTGCCTGAGACCCCTTGTGTTCTACTCTGCTTGCTTTGCACGGCTGGAATAAAGCCTGAAGATCAAAAACATGCTCTCTCAAGGGTACCATCCCCATCAAATCTGAACACACATCAGTGAAAAGCCACAAAAGGAAAAAGCCAATCTAATAAAAGCATGTAGCTAGCGGGACCTTGATAATTAAACACCTGCATGTGGCAACTGTAGGACTAATTACTGTAGTCAGAGCAGCCGTTCAAACACGTTTGTGTTCAATCAGTGCCCTCAGTCTTAGCAGATGTTTAGAAGAAAGCAGCTCACTGCTCAAAATCCCACCTTCACCCACCGCTGGCTTTGTGCTGATGAACCCTTCAGCTTGTTTTATCTTGCTCTTTGTCTCCTACTCTCCAGGGCCTAATCTCAGAAATGTTGTTTGACTTTGGATGCTAAAACCTACATATTGAAGATTAAATGTATGCCACAGAGATCCTGAAATTGTATCTAGTGCTCAACTTGTTCTTGCTGAGCCCAAAGCTGTGAAGCTACTTGCTTATACTACTGTTGATTTAAAAATGCAGATAAAAGAAAGTACAAACACTATAACTTCCAGCCAGGTAGTAAAGGAAATGTATTTAGAAGCAAATATTATGATTCTGTCTGTCTATTCTTGAAATTGTATCTTGGCATTCAGTGCTGATACAAGTCAGTGATCCAAGTGCTGGGTATCTTTGGTTCCCATCAGGCTGTACAGCACTGGGAGAAGACATATGTGTGTTTCTGTGAACGCTGGTCAGTATGTAGTTGCACTAAGGAGGACTGGAAGGATCTTCTCTATGATCAGATTTAGATCTTGCCACTTGGCTGCTCTTCAGAACATAGAATCATAGAATGGTTAGAGTTGGAAGGGACCTTAAAGATCATCCAGTTCCAGCCCTCCTGCCATGGGCAGGGACACCTCCCACTAGACCAGGTTGCTCAAAGGCCCTCCAACCTTGCTTTGAACACTTCCATGTATCCATCCACAGCTTTCCTGGGCAACCCGTTCCGGTGTCTCACCACCCCCACAGTAAAGAATTCCTCCCTAATGTCTAATCTAAATCTGTCAGTTTAAAAATGTTAGTCTTTATTCTATCACTACACTCCCTGATAAAAGGTACCTCTCCATCTTTCCTGTAGCCCCCTTTAAGTACTGAAAGGCCACTATAAAGTCTTCCTGGGGCCTTGTCCAGACTGAACAACCCTAACTCTTTTGCCAGGCACAGAGGTGAGACTGACTGCCCTGTAGTTTACTGGGTCTTCCTTTTTCCCTTGTTAAAAATGGGAAAACATCACCAACGCTGATGATTCATGGTTTTCCTTGAGTTTAAAATAGTTAGTTAGATACCTTCCCAGTTTTGACTGAGAAACAGGAGCCCTGTTTGAATTTGCTGTAGCAAGGCCACTGCTAAACAAAACCATGATGAGAATAAAGAAAAACCTGGGGGCATTACTTGATGGGGGAAAAAAAGAAGTAGGTCAGAGCAAAGAATAATGCCTTTGGGCAAGTGATGCAATAATAAGTCATTTGGATTTTCTTGAGAGAAAGTGACTACAGCTAGAAAATGGAGAGGGCCTTTTTTGTGGTTGATTGGTTGATTGGTTTGTTTTACAATTACCAAATCGAAACTGTAGTTTTGCTGTGGACAACCAAACAGATTATTTTTCCCTGAGTGTTTTCATACTTCTGAAAACTGCCAATCTTTCGAAGTGCAGAATTTTGTGGTCACACTTTTGCTCCAGGCGTACAAAGGTGCTCAAAGTGAACAAAATAATCATTTGGACTCTAGCTGCAAGTTTAATGATTTAATTCCAGACCAATGATTCTTCCTTTTTTTTTTTTTTTTTAAATTTCACATGTTTGCTGCCTGAAGTGTTTCCAAGTGTTGCCTAATACTGAAGAACAAGGTGAACTCCAGCTTTTTGTGTGGCATTTTCATATGACTAAGAAAATTCTGTAATAAATATGTGATCTAATTCCCTGGGATACAGAACAGCCCTTCCATCACTCTCTTCCATCTCAAACTTTTTCTTCATATTTGGAGATATTTTTTTTGCTGTGATGCAGAATATATGATCATATCAAGATGAGGGGGTTTCCCATCAAGTAGATGCTATATATAGCCATAACATTTACCAAATTTCACGTGATGAAGCACTGATGCCTTCAAAAGCTTCCATGGAGCTCAGTGTTTCTTCTGACAGAAGACACTGAAAGGGCATTTATTCCAGGTATGATGATAAATGTAATTTGCAAAATTAAGCCTCTGTTTCAGTGTGGGGACATGCATTCCTGGTGGCTTCATGCTGTACCACTTCAGAACCTTTAAAATGTGTTAAAATTAAATCCTTGAGTGTTCTCTACTGAGCTGCCAATAAGTTTGCAAAGACTTTATTAAAACTCTCTTAAGATGCTTTGCATTTTTAAAAAATCTTTCCTCTCCTTCCTGGCACTACAGATTCACCAGCTCATTTCTATGTTTCTGCTGTCTGCGCAGGCTGGATTTCTCTGAGTTACGTAACAGGTTTTTGAAACCAGCAAGGATGTTCTCTCCAAATAGCAGCAAATCCAACGTCTTTGTTCTCACTCATTTCTTTCTTAGAAGGCTTTCTGTAGTAAACCCTTATGCTCTGCCTGTGTTTCCAGTGCCTCAGCAGTGGCAGGTTTCAAAAATGGATGCTCAACCTGGTATGTACTGAGACACCCAAAGGGGGTGTTTACAGACAGCTGGTGCAAAACCTCATACTATGGTGATGGCTCCCTCTGCCCCGTGCTGCTGCTCCAACCTCTCTGTGCTGGGTGGGAACACATTGTGCAGATGTGACCCATGACTTTTGGGACACCTGTGTGTGCTGTTGTACCTCTTGCTATGTTGGTTGACCATGACAAGATGTCAGTGGAGGCGGGGGGAAGGCTACAGGGATGTCTCCTGGGAGAAGAGGACAGGGGCTGCCCTGTACTGGACACTGCTGACTCCAGCAACCCCACTGCAGGACACAGCTGGGCCCATCAGCCAAGCTGGTGGTGCTTCTGGGAAATCATTTTCAAGAAAGGGCTGAAAGCACTGGATGGGCAGAGGAGGAGTGAAGAAAAAGAGTGCGAAACAGCAGGGTTGAAAAAACAGGTTGGAGGGGGAGGTGCTTCAGGTGCCAGGGCAGATACCACAGCTTCAGGAGAGCCCACACTGGAGCAGACTTTCCTGATGGGTACTGCAGCCCATGGAAATCCTTTGTCAGAGCAGAGGAAAGGTGTGAGGAGGAAGAAACATCAGAGAGCAATAGTTGTGTACTGACTATAGTACCCCATCCCCAGCAGCCCCCGTACCACTTGGTGTGGGTAGAGGAGGCAGGAAGGAAGAAAGGAGGTTGGGCCTGGGAAAGGAAGGAGGAAAAGTGTTGTTTAAATGTTTGTATTTTTGTTTCCTATTACCTGAGTCAATAATTAAATGTCTATTTTAATTGACAATAAATTAGGTTAATTTACCCCAATTCAAGTTTGGTTTGCCCGTAAGGGTAACTAGTAAACGGTCTCACTGTTTTTATCTCAACCCACAAGCTTTCTCCTTCCTCTTCTTCCTGTTTACTCCCCTGTAAATGGGTCCTGTTGTGGGGACAGGGAGTGAATGAGCGGCTGGGTGGGCATTTGGCTGTGCGATCCAGCTTTTACAAAGAACTTGAACTCAGAATGTTGGCCCAGATGATAAGGTCCTTACAATCCAGTAACAAAAAGTTTGGGTTTGATTTGTTCAATTTGGAAGGGTTGGTGGTGGGGAGAAGAAGAGGAGCCTTCGAGTAGGCTTTGAGTGTAGGGGCCAATTGATTCTCCTCAAAGATGTAAGATTTCTTAATTTATAGCCACTTTCACAATCTGTATATATGTATACACAGATACACTGTTTATGCACATGGGGAAATGTATTTAACAGAAAGGGCTAATAGCCATTGTGTCACACGAGAACATAGCGATATGATATAAAAACTGTAAATCAAGACAGCCCTCAGAAAGCAAGAAATTGTCTGAACAGGAATTTATGGGCTTTGATGCAGAAATTGTTTTGTCACTGGTGCTTCACAGCAGCCCAGACTATACAGTCTTAATCTTCCTGTCTGGCAATGAAATCTATGGGTGCCTTTGGTAAATGTTATGATTGCTTCTAGAGCATCATCTTTGTATTACCATCCTCAAAAAATAAATCTTGCTACCTTTATTAGCACGATGTTTCTTTATGGCCATCGCTAAGAAAAAGAAAGAACGTTTTATGGAATCAAGATGAAATTTATACTCTTCGTTATTAGTGACAAGCTTAGGATTTGATATATTGGGGAGGTTGCATTGTGCTTGCAGTTAGGTGAATTTTAAATGTACCATTTATAAATTGCAGAAATATGCCCTTGCTTAACATCCAGTACTCTAGATACCTCTTTATGGTAGGCTTACCTGTTTCAGTCAGCTAATTTGAACACCAACATGCAGAAATACTTGTTTCTCCAAAGGCATGACAAATCTTGTTCAACTGTTCAATCTTTTGGCCCACAAATGGCATTAACAGCCTTGTCTCTTTCCTCATGATTTATCACTGCAGAATGCCAAAAAAGGCAAATTAATAAACTATCAGGTATTACATAATTCATATTCTCCTATATTACTATTGCTTGTTTAATAATATTCTGTTCTCATTTTTGTCTTTTCTAATTTGTGTGTCCCTACCTGCAGTCGTATCCCACAAAACTGCAAACAGGTTTAATCATTTAAGATTTAGCAAGATTAGGTGTCTAAGTCCAAAAACGTAATTTTCAGATGTTTCCAAACGTCCTTGGGGCCTAAGTGGTAGGCATGGTCAAGGGGTGTAGAATTTCCATGATATCGTAGTCAGTCCCTGTGTCTGCAGGACAGCAGCTAGTACATAAAAGGTTGGCTGGAAATAGTGGACATAGCTACATCTGCCCAAAAAGATGGGTAGAAGAGGGGTAGTGGTATCCTGTCCCCAAATATGTGGGTTTAGTTGGTGGTTATGACATTTATGTATGGGAAATGAGAGACCTGGCATGACCCAGACATCCATTTCCTTCTCAGCATCATGCTTTAAGGATGCTGAAGTGGGAATGGCTCTCACCATCTATGCAAAACCGTCACTGGTTTTCTTTCATCCATGAGAACAAGCAAACTCTGGTCCAACAACATTGCTTCTGGTAGGCTAGAAGTCTTCCTCCCTCTAAACATCTGCAAAAGCCCAGTAGTTTTGGGAACTACTGGTGTGTGGAAGTCTTGCCTGCAGTGTGATTGGGGTGCTCGGACAGTGATGTTGGTGTACAAAGATGGGGGGTTGCTGCTGCCCACAGGTGAGGTCTGAAATGGCTCCTGCTCTGCTTTGGAAATAACCAAACCTGGTGTGACCTAGAAAACCTCTAGAAAAGGCTGTGAATCCCACACTGATACAAATATTTAAGCCCTGGGAAAGACTGGGGATGAAGACAGAATTTCCTGGCTGTGTACCTTAGACAGGTCCATCAAAAGAACTGACTGCTGTACTGAAGTTAACTCTGTACAGGGAGACTTTCTCTGTAACTCAGAACTATAGATCCCTCTCCAGGTGCCCCAGAGGAGGTTGCGCATCACAGAATCACAGAGTGGCTGAGGTTGGAAGGGACTTCTGGAGAACATCTAGTCCAACCCCTCTGCGCAGGCAGGGCCACCTGGAGCCAGTTGCCCAGATGGCTTTTGAGTATCTCCAAGGAGGCAGCCTCCACAAGCTCTGCAAGTTATGGCTGTTCTGAAAAGAACCCTTTTTCACCAGGAACAGTGGTGGAATAGACTAATGCAAAAATGGTAATATCTGCAAAAGGCTGATCATCTGTGAGAATGTGTTTCTTACCAAGGATGAGTTCTGACAGAGCACCCAGTTGGAGGAAAGGAGAAATGGGAGCAAGAAGTACTTCTCGTCCAGCTGTGATCAGGCTCCTGATCCTGAAAGGTGTTGAACACACCTGATTCCCATGACATGTGTCTTGCATGAAGATGAAGGTGCATATTCACCTTTGAGAATTGGGTCCCAGGTTGGTTTTGCAATTCTTGTGTCAAATTGTGTGTTCTGGTAAAATCTGCTAAAAATGGCCCCAGTGTAGTCAGCTGATCAGGATCAAAGGGGCTATTTTTTCACTTTTCCTCCTCAAGCATAGTCGTGACTAACAGTGTCAGCTACAGACTGTTTTATTCCCTTTACGAGACGTTTCTACTCTCTTTGCCTTGATTCACTCTAAAGGACCTACTTTCCTTTTAAACTGTGAAAGACCAGGGAGCAGATGCTGTCAGTTGTGAAGGCTGTTGTTTATTACCTGTGAATATAGTTTGAAAATCTGTGGTCACCATTAGCCTTGAGCCATTGTTTGGTTTTGTTTTTTTCCTTCACTGACATTTTCTATAAATATATTTATAATTTTTTTCTTATATTTTGGGTTTGCGTGACAGCTGGTTTGATGTATGTTTAATATTGCTCTCTCCCTCCCAGCAAGGGGCATGTGATAGCTTCTGCCTAGTATTTAGTTGTTTGGAAATGCTATTACCATACAGGATATTGACAGCTGTCAAAAATCCCCTGTAGAGCTAAATCTGTAGAGATGCCATTGGTCCACTGTGTATCGCTATGGATGGCATAGAGAAATAGGGATAGATTGCAAGCTGTGGTAATAAGTGGCTATAAATCATATCATCAAGGAAATGCATCCCTTCAGATTCAGACTGATACTGAGATGTGTTGATGATTTACGGCTTTCCTGGAAGCTACGAGAATGACGTACTTGGGAAGGATCTTGGTTTGTTGATGTTTTAATTTTATTTTTTTTTACCACAAGCAGCCATATTGTATGAAAAAAATTGCCCTTTTCCATTGTTAGAACAAGTTAGACTTCTTGTCTACTTTAGGAAAAATGAACTGAGTTGTTTGGCTTAAGTGAGAGTGGCTCTTTCTTAATGCTTTTCAGCAAGTGAGAATAAATCTAATGCTGATAGCTGACTCCTGGGTGACTCAAGGAAAATTTTGTTTATTGGACCGTAATACATAACTTTGAAGAAAGAAAAAGTGTAGAGTGGTGGCTTATGTTAACCCACTCTCAGTGATTCATCGAGAGAGTTGGGACTTAATGACTTTCATGCCAGTAATCAAATAAGAGGCAAAACCTCCCTTACTGGTTGGCTGGCAACTTCATGGCTTTTTTTTTTTTTTTTTTAAAAAAACCAACCTGTTTTAAATTCAGGTTTACCTCCTCTGAGGCATGTTATAACCTGAATCATTCATTTTAACAATTCACTCATCAACTCTTGCTTTGTTCTGTTTTCAAAAGGAAAAAGTACCTCAAACTTTGATAATTGTTCTCTGATTATTTTATTTTCATAAATTGGAAAGCATAGTATTTCTCTGGCTTTTTGTTTGAGTTGTCTGTTATGCATATCCTGTGGACCTCGTTATCTGGAAATCTTACAGCCCTGAAGTGTGATAAAATATGATCTTAAAGTTTAATTTAGGTCTTCTCCTCTATCTGTTGCATTCACATGAGGACCAACTCAATGCTTGTTCTCGTCAGGCCTCCAAAATGATGCTTACATAGGACTTAAATGGCTTTAAAAGTATTCCTATAATGTCTAGTTCTTGGACCTTCCCATCCTTGGCGTGAACTTCATCCCATGTAGCTCACTTCCAGGGTTGTTCCTTGAGCATTGAGAAAGACCTTTGAAGGGGACAGTTTTGTAGATCTGTGGCTTAGATGTTCCACAGTGACTGACCCTTATTTTGAATGTGAGTAGTTGGGCCAACATTGACTTATGGGCATCTGTGCAGTGAGTTTAATCTGTTCTCAGTTAGCCAGCAACCTTATTTTTCAGGGTTGATTTTCAACTGCCTATCAGCTTGTGGACCTGGCTGACCAGATGTTGTGTGAGCAGGAGCGCTGGCACAGGGCAGGAGCGAATGGCTGGGAGCAGCTCTACCCCTTCTGGTGACAGCATGGGTTTAGATCATCTCCATCCAACCGTGAAAGTGCACCAGGAGGGGGTAAACTGGTCTGCTGGACTGAGGGCCTTGTCAGGTGACGAACAACAAGTGTGTTTGGACCTGCCTTGTTAACTTCGGCAGCGCCGCTCGTGGTGAGAACAATTGCGTTGTGTGGGAGAAAGAGAGGGAACAGATAGTGCCACTCAAAATAGCCCCTTACGTATTAAGACTGTAAGCAGTAATTTTCTTCCTCTGAGCACCCATCCTATGCCACTGGAAAGCTTTTTTCTTTCAATTAGCTTTGCCAGTGAGTGCTTTTTAACTGTTTCTGCTGCTGTTGTCATCAGGAGGGAAATCCCAGACCTGGGCCACTCTAGTAACAAGCATTACAGTGGTAACTGTTGGGTGAATTTAACCGAGTCACGATCAAGTTTTGATCAGTCTCATTGCGTGATATTTTTAATCAGGTTTTGCTCTTTGTGTTTTAGCTTTCTTTCTAACTTGCTAATTTAAAGGCAGAAAGTTGCATCTGTAAATATTGGAACGTCTCCAGCGTTTTTTGCCACGCTTCTTTCCCAAAGCTTACTGAAGTTGACCTGTTAAGGTCAGGGCTTTTTATGCTTAGACAAGCATAAAATAATATAAAAATAGCATAAAATAGTGTTTTGAAGTCCGAACACTGTTGCTGGGAAATATCAGATCCTTGAGTTATAAGTATTTTCTTAACATCTTTTTCCTGTCTCTTCATATGTACTTCTATGACCAAATGGAGTCGATGGTGTGGCTCTGCTTACTTCACTAAACGTGAACAAGAAACACTGTATTTGAAGCGTTTTGCAGAGTGTGTACTCACAGATGAGCAACATGCATTATTAATCTTGCTTTAGGGACAGTTGCTGGGGACTAAAAGCAACCGTATGGCCAGGCGTGTTTGGCAGTAAGGATGTTCAGCTCCAGCTGAGCAATCTGGGAACTGGGGTAAGGGCAGTGACACTGGCTCTGCCCTCACTGGGACTTTACCCTAACGTAAAGAGCAAACCCCAAGTGTAGATGAGTAAATCTGGATGTTAAGTTTTCTCTTAACGCGTCTTGCATTTGTGTCATTGTGGCTTATCACATCTGCATTTGGGATTTGCTGCATTGATGGGTTCACCTGAGGTTTTCACCATAACTGCTGGAGTCCACCACAAAGTACAGCAGTATTTTCACAGATATTTTATGATCCTTAACTGGAATGTCCACCTTTTGGACACGGGCAATGTTAGTCAAAGGCAGTCTGCTGGGGTATTTAGTGTTGAGTGAAGAAGACTGAGGTGCCATGCACCTTGATCTTGGACAGTCAGGTGTTTTTCAGTTATTTAAATCTAACCAACACCTTTCTGTTTTCACTTCAGGCAAAGAGCAACAGATGATAAACAAAATTCCTTAGACTGTAGCCTATTAGGCATTTAAGGCTGTTCGCTTGATGTGTTTGCATCTCCTTTCTTCAGTCTACATCCCTGGATAGTCTGGAGCATTCAGAGTGTATTACGTATGTATGTTTTCTGACTTTTACATAATATGCTAGTGCCCTAAACAAATTTATTTGGTTTCTTAAATGTCTAAAATGCATCTTTGAACTACTTTGCTGCGTTCAAATGTGATTTTTCCACATGTTCTTATGTTCTCTTTATTTCAACATGTGTGACTGTGTCTGGGGCAGACCCAATACTGCAGTCTGAGGTTCTATAGAAGAGATGATGTGTGAAAGAGCTGATGGGCCACATCCACATCTGCCTTGTTTAGTGGGGAATGTCCAGAAAGCATTTGCATGGTGGTCTTTGCACCCGAGGAGATCTGCATGAAAGTAGGTGGACAGCCACCAGTGCTAAAATACTTATATTTAGGTCCTTCTTGAATATCTGACTCCTCAGCTGGAATCCTGAAGTTCCTTTCAGTAAAAAAAATTTAAATGAACATAAGTTTTTCTTTTTTCCCAGTAAGTGTTATAAATATCTTCATCTCCTTCCTTCTGTATGTCCTCCCCCTGCCCTGCTCCCCAGAAAATGAAAGATTTGAGTAAAATGAAACTATTCATGAATTTGGTAAAGTTGGAAACTGACTGTATGTCTTGGTTTGCCATGGTTAGGAAAATCTAGGACCGTCAACTCAACAGTATGAATTTGAAAATACTACAAGAATTAGCCGTCTTGAACTCGTCTGTGAAGGCTGCAAATGAACCAAAAGAGGTCCATCCTTGCACAAGATGACTGTTACAGGAAGCTTTATTCCCAAAGGTTTATCTGTGCCCAGAAACAGAAAAAGCAAAGAAGAAAAATCCTTTGGCTGCTAAGCAGTAGACCATATTTTCATTTGAGGATCTGGCCAAACTTCAGACAGTTGGAAGAAGGGAAGTTGCACTGGGGGAGGTATCATGGAATACTTGCCCAGTTCTTCTGTATCAGAGGTATCCGCTGCTCGTTGCTGTAGGAGCCTGGATGTGGGGTAGATGGCTCCTCTGTCAGATCCAGAGCGGCTGTTCTTATTAAATATAGCTCTTCCAACAAGATGTTACAAACCTAGCTAATGTTGCTCATATGCTGCAGGCTTTAAGAAGTGACAACTCCCAGAATGCGCCTTCCCCCAGAAGCTGTTTGATAGAAGCAGCAAGCAATTTTTCTGTGGGTGTTTGTGATGCTGCTGTGACTGGTGAAATTTGTTACTGGCTGTCCTCGTCCTGCAAATTTTTTCACAGTTGAAGTTTTGTCAAAAAAAAATTCCTGATCAGCTCCAGACCTGACTGTTTATAGGCTGTGGTTGTTACTGTCCTGCAGTATTTCTAGCTTAGGTTTCCCTTATTAAGGATAAGGGAGAACTGCAAATGTAGATTTTAGTAGAGATGCTCTGGTTCGTGGGATGGGAGATAAAAGCATTGAAAAAAAAATGTAACAAGTTGAAGAATATCTTTGCGCTAAAGAGAAAAGACCACAACCAGGACAGGATAGGGCTGGGAGCCGCTGGCTTAATAGATCAACAGGAGAGTTGGTTTCAGAACAAATACTAACAACAAGAAAGCTGTCAAATTAGAAGCTGTGTTTGCTTTATGAAGTGGCAGATAACAGCTGAGAGGCAAGAGAACTGTATTCATAGAGGCAGGCTCATTATAGGAAGGAAATAAAAGATTGAGCAAGCCACTGCTGATTCTCATTGCTTTGGGTGACTCAAAATCCAAGACCTCCGCAGCTCGTATACCATAATCTTGCCCTCCCCTTTCCCTCTTGCCTCTTGAGAACATTATTGAACATTCGAGGCAAAGATTTTATTTAGACTCCTCCTGAGATTGAAATGTGTTGACAAGCTGAATGTGTCAAGGATGCTTACATATGCTGTTGCCTAATAATAACAACAGCTCAAAACCACCGTGAGGCTTTTTTGTCAGGCTTGTAGCTCACACAGAAGAC
The DNA here is from genome assembly GCA_028565335.1 of Limnodromus scolopaceus. NCBI lineage: Eukaryota > Metazoa > Chordata > Aves > Charadriiformes > Scolopacidae > Limnodromus > Limnodromus scolopaceus. Next base: position 33,746,507 of record JAOXNO010000013.1, read on the forward strand.
TTGAATGACATTGCTCACTGCAAAGTTGTTGGCGTCGCTCCTCAAGAGTGACTCGCTTCCTGCGCTATAGCCAGGCTTGAACCACATCACATATTTTCAAAACAATTTACAGATCTAGGATTTGGGCATTTGTTCTTTTATTTAAAAGATTGAACAGTTTTTCCTTTTTTTTTTGCATGTTTGTGTGTGTGTCTCTCTCTCTTTTTTTTTTTTTTAAAGATAGGGTGATACCTTCATAAAAGAAAAGCTTGCTTTGCAAAGTTTTCTCTGTTTTCACTTTTTTTTTTTTCAATATAGAACTACTGTGCAGCAAGAGACCTGAAATCCAGCCAGAATGGTTGCCATCAAAGCAGCCTGGAATCGAAGAAGGATATAGACTCCAACAGCTAAACCTACTGCTTCTACTATTTCAGTCTGCACACTGGCTTGTGCATGCCAATTACGTGAGTGGAATTCAGGGAAAGTAACTTTCCCTTGGCTTTTTGGAAGTCAAGACTGATTGGTGCAATTAGCAATTAAATGCATTATCCCTTAATTGCAAACAGCACCGCAAAGGCCTGAATTAATGGGGAATGGAATTCTTTAAAGGTTTTTTTGACCTCAGCCCTAAAGTTGTGCTGTGGGCACAGAGGACCTCCACCGTGCAAAGGGCTGTGGGGGCTGGGAACTTCCTTTGTGTCCCCCATAGCATTTCTTCTCCTCGGTTCAGAGAGATATGTGAAGCCTCACCCCACGGCCAAGCAGAACCAGCATTTTTGTTGCTCCCCACACCTGGTGACGGCTCTTGGAAGTGGTGATGGATCATTGCCACTGTTTTCCATAGGGGAAAATACAGACAAGTGAAGCTTTTCACACCTATTTCAGTCCTATGTTTTCTCTGGACCATTTATTGCCAGATTTGGGATGCATCAATAAAACCTCGTTGGACATATTTAATTGTGATAAATTTAAGCAGATGAAGTGCTTCAAATGATCCCAGTAGTCTTGCTTCTGTGACTTTTTTTATTTATTTTATTTTTATGTTTTATTTTTTAGTGTCCTTTTCCTCTTCCTAGACTCAGTGGAGAAAGCTAAAAAGCTAATGTTTCAGATGAGGCTACTCTGAGATGCACTGTCACCTGTGTATTGGGTCCTTGGCTCCCTAGGCTCTGGCTTAGAAAAATTCTAGAAAAATGTCTGCTCTGGCTAGAATTTTTTTTTCTAACGTGGCTGTGGCTAGAGATTAAGAAGGACCTCCTGCATGTGTCTCACCATCAAACTGGGATCAAAGGAAGGAAAGCTAATCTTTAAATGAGCAAATGATCATTTGTGTATCAAATTATTAATTGATTTATATCAGCATTGTGCATTATCAAGCTATATATTTGGCCTTGAGGAAAACAAGCATCAAATGATGGCTGACATCAGCAGTGTACCAAGGTCCCTTTTTCACTTACTCCACTCTGCTGTTCAATAATTAAAAAAACCACAAAACCAGAGAGGCTTCATCTGAACAAATGCACTCAGCGTGGGACATCTGCCCTGTTTGCTCTTCAGGCATTTTGGCATCCCTGGCAAATTCTGTTTTTTTTAGTGGCAGCAGAGGGATTTTGGGGGTAGAGAGGAGAGAAGGGAGGAAGGGCTCAGTCGCTCTGCCTGCTTTGTCCACACCCGTACAGATGCTGAAACTCACCTACACCCGGCTCTGGAGAGGAATTGCCCCAGCTCCTTGCAGGCTCCAGGGAAACCTCACCCTCTCTTGTGGGCTACGAAGTTTGACTCTGTCTTCTTAACATCATGAGTAAGAATGTGGCTCTGAAATTTTCAGGCAAGATTAAAATCCTGATGATGTGCAAGGGACAAACCATGGGTAAAGTCACGACAGAAAAAATCTTTTCCAGATACATATTTTGAGATCAGGATCCTGTCTGTATTATCTGACAGATATTTGCTGTTATTACTCCCAAATAGCTTATTTCCACAGTGGAAACAAGCCATGTGTTTTTGGCTAGTTCTAGTTTGTGTCGAGTGGATGATTCAGTAGAAGAATCTAGCTGTTTTGCCACTGATTTACATACCTGGTGGGTTTTATATTTCTGTGTGTGGTTTTCAGCAGGTTTAAATCTTTTGAAACCTGTTTGGCACCCAATTGCCTAGTTGCACGATGCTAAATTTCATCTTGTTGGCAACTTATTATCAGTAAGCCAGAGGAAGGAACTGGCATATCAGATGTGCTGTATCATTTCTTCAACTTTTTGGACCTGAAAAAGAAATAATCAGTTAAATTACTTCCCTAGAAATAGTAAATATAGCTCTGCAAATTGCATCTCTTATATCTTAAATTGTGTTCAAAGCCTGGCATTGCAAAATAGGGGGGAAAAAAGTGTCATTTCATGAATGTGGCATTAACAAAAAGTATGGGAAGCATGTTGGGCAGATGCCAAGAGTAACAGTCAGGTGGATCGGCGCAATGAAGAGTAGATACTGTACTTCCTTTCTTATAAAGGAAAGGAAGCTATTTCTCTCTATTCCTTTTATCATAGTAATCAACTTTTATACTTGTTAGTGAACTGTAATGAGTTTGAGACGTCAGTAGGAGTTTATTACATTTATAGCAGTCAATGCCTTTTTCCCCGTTTGCTTGTTTGAAAATGGCGTCTTTGTAGAACATCTCACCTGTCTGAATTTCTTTAAATAAACGTAATATAGGCAGTTGAAGACATAGCTGGTAATGAATGTTAGATAATATCTTGGATACTGCAGCATAAATTGTAAGATGACTATATTCTGTCATGATGAATATTAGATAATGATACCTTATCCCTATAAGAATAACTTATTTTATTATTCAGAATGATCTTATGAGCTCTTTGGATTCATGGGAAATAACTTAGTAGAAACCATAAACTATTCAGATTTCACTGAATATTCTAATCACACTTGGATCATTCTCAATTATGAATTTGGGGGACTGCCAAAAAAGAGACAGAGGCAGCATATAACAGCTTTCCATTAACTTTGTACTGTTGGAGGGCTGGCACTATGTGTGCCCTTGTGTTGTGAGCTGGCTTGGATGTTTTCTGTTCCCAATGTTCACCGTAGCACAGCTCTTCCAGATGTTCCACATTGGGTACCGCCCAGCTGCAGGCTCTAGATTTATCCCTCAGGAAGACTTTTTACATGTATTTGCTGCTTAGGGCGAGTCAACAAAGTTGCTTGCCTCAGCGAGGCAGCAAGTCTCAGATCACCCCATAAGATGGGTTAAAAATGCTCTGTCAAAACCAGCCTTGGCTGAACTCTATTACATTTCTGTCATGGTTTCAGCTGGGACAGAGTTGACTTTCTTACTAGCAGCTAGTATAGTGCTATGTTTTGAATTTGGGATGAGAATGGTGTTGATAACACACTGGTGGTTTTAGGTGTTGCTAAGTTCTCAAGACCTTTTGTGCTCCTCACCCCAACCCCACCAGCGAGCAGGCTGGGGGGACACAAGAAGTTGGGAGGAGACATGGCTGGGACAGCTGACCCCAGCTGACCAAAGGGATATTTCATGTCATATGATGTCGTGCTCAGCATGGAAGGAAGGAGGAGGAAGTGGGAGACTTTTGGAGTTATGGCATTTTGTCTTCCCAAGTAACCATCATGTGTGATGGAGCCCTGCTCTCCTGGAGGTGGCTGAACACCTGCCTGCCCCTGAGAAGCGGTGAATGAATTCCTTGTTTTGCTTTGCTTGCCTGCCTGGCTTTTGCTTTACTTATCAATTTGTCTTTACAATATAATGTATATTAGTGAAGGGGTGGATTTTCACCTTGGACAAAACCAAGAGACTTGCAGCAGTGTTAATATGTTGCATTGTGAAATCTCCTAAACTTCAAAAGAGCTGTTTTTTTTTTTTTTTTTTTTTTACTACATTAGCCACAAAACAATCAGGAGGGCTCTAGTTGTTTTTGCAGCAAAGCAGTGTAAGAGGTTTACTGAATAGTAAACAAATATATTACAAAAGACAGTAAGTGATGCTGAATGCTCAAGGATATAGAGTAAATGATGAGAGACATTTGTCTGAAGAAAGCTGGTTAGGTACGAGCATAGATTTTAGGGCTCTGGCTGTAGACAACCAATTTGATGAAACAAACCACAGGCAATGTCCACAAATTCCTTTCTAAATATACCTTTCACATACTCATGGATATGGAGATATATATATATATATATGTGTGTGTATATATGTATCCCAAAGGAATTCCACAGAGCTCCTTTCACTGTGGGTGACAATTCTTGCTATTAGCTCTCATCCTCTATGTTGAAATTTCAGGGATCAAGTCTTGGAAGCTGACATCAACTCCAGAGAATTTCTGTTCTTAGACTCCATATGGAGAGAGGAAAGGTCTCCAAAATGTTTTAGAGCCAGGTCTTAAACCTGTTTCAGCTGGGCAGACCTGTCAGATTTTGCTCCAGGCATGTTTTTTGCTTAAAAGCTTACCTGGTCTGCATTGTCTTAGATAAGCTTTCTGGGTACATATGGAATATACAATAATGTGTTCAATGCCAGATTTTACAACATGGAATTTTTTAAAGGTGGGAGAAGCGCAATAAATTTCACCTTCTCAATAAAGCCTGAGCTCATGCTGGTTCCCTTTTGGCAGACTAAGCAACACTTTCTTGAGGTAACATGTCAAAATCAGTATTTTAAACTTGGGCAAAAAATTTAAAGCAAGAGTAAACGTTATGGAGAACAAGAGTAAATGTTGTACTTTTTTATGAGCTCATAAAAAACACGAAATTCCCCATATGGAGATTTTTTTTTTTGGTGATAGCTCTAGGGGGAAATTTCTTGCTGGTTTCCTTAAGCAGATTTTCAAATAAACAGCAGTTCGTGCAATCGTGGAAGGACCATGAAAAAAAAAATCTTCATCAATGGCATTTTCTTAATTGGAGAAGAGAAGGAGAAAGTGGACAAAATCTTGGAGGTACTCTCTTCATGTGCAGGTCATTTAGAATTACATTCCATTAGGCACTCTCAGAAAAACTGTGCAGACAAGAATGGATTTTTAAATACTGAAGTTTTTGGCACTTGCTATATAGTTATGTATGTATAGCACTGTAGTTATATAGTGATGGTTGTGTGCATGTGTGTATGTGCATGTATGTCTGTGAGGGTGCAGCTGTATCTCTTGTTTCGAAATGTCTGCCTGAAAAGAAGCTGAACTTGTAATCCCAGAGCCTTTTTTTGTGAAAATCCTTGATTAAACAAGGCAGGTACTTGGGCAATCTGTAGGGCAAGATGAGGTGGCATGAGATTAATGAAGGTCTGCTGAGCTGTAGAAAACGTTGAATAGTTAAAAAAAAAAAGGCAAAGATACATATATTTAAACTGCACACAAGTCGTACAAAAACATTTGGGAAATAAATTGCAGCTGCCGTACCAGAGGAATAATATTTGTGTTATACCATTTAATTCACCTCTAGATTCCCAGTGGCTCAGTTTGGATCCTTAGAGCTGGCTGAGGATCCCACATCACGATGGGGACAGGCCATATCAAACCAATTTTTACTAAGTCATGGTCCCTGTAGTTCTGGTTCAGCTGTGGGTATTGAGTGATTTCCATAGTGAACCAGAGCATCCCAGACCCTGTGGTGGTCTCCCCCAACTACCAGAGGCTCTATTAAAGAGGCAGTTGTTATCTGGAGACTGATGTCTTGGTGTGTTGTATTGGAAGGTGTTAATGAAGGTGCCCAACATCCCTCTCCTACTAATCCCTGGAATTCTGTGCTTAATCATGATCTTCAACATCTAGTCCTAATAAAATGCAGCATTTGCAGCTGTATTTTAATGTATTGTCATGTAAAACTTTTGTTAAAGAGGAGGTGCAAAACCAGTTTTACAGAAAATGGCTTCATTCAGCCTCCTGAAAAAGTCTTGATTAAAATTGAGTAATCACAGATATGTAAAATTTTTACTTTTGTGTGATAAACATATATGTATTGAATCACTGTGTCAATGGGGATTTTGCACAGGCATTTTTTCCGTATGATTTTTAAATCATTTTTCACTGATAATGACAAATAGAGCCTCTAAGGAACGCTGAGACTGGCAGGTAGAAAATGAAGAATGCTCTAAGCACCAGGTCAACAGATTTCTTTGTGAGTGTTGGTAGCAAAAGAAGAAAGATTGTTGCTCAGACTTCTAGTTTGTCTTGACCTAAGAGAAATGTTCCACAATCCAGTTAATTCATATTTCTGTGGTTTACAGATAAGAAAATTAATTTTTGAGAGTTCAGTGATGGAATCGAGATCAAATTTACCATAGCCTATGAACTGTAGTTCAATTTGGCCTTGTCAAAATATTTCATCAGTATATACTTAAGGAAATGGAAAACTCAAAGGTTTCGGACCTTTACAATCAAACAAGGACAAAAGTTTGACTCTGCCTCACCTGGTGCTTTCCTCTGAAAAGCAAACAAAAGCTACTGTGATGTGGGGCTGGAAGTAGAGGGGGATGTATCTGAGCCTGGGGGGGAGGAATTTGTGTGGTACGAATACTATGAGATGTAGCACTTGAGAAAGGCACTGGTGGTGAAGTGTTTTATGGCCACTGACGTATTTGTCACTGGTAGGCCAGTGGTTTGCTGTCTTTTTCTTTTAATCTGTGACCCAGGGAAAAGTAGCTGAAATCAAGCTGTGTGTCAGAGGTATGATACCCTCTACTTTAAAGAGCATCAGATTCATAGCCTGGAGTCTTGTCTCTCCTAAGGGATGCTATCTTTCACAGTAATGCATGCAGACAGGGAGCACTCTTGGGACAGTACCTGCCATCCTTCCTTACTCCAGCAGAGGAAATGTTTCTCCTTGAGAAACCCCAGGAAAAAAGGTGCAGAAGACAAAGAAAACAGAGAAAACGTCTTTTCCCCCTAAGGCATTAGAAGTGTGCAATGGGTTGAATACAAGCTATGCGTTTAAAAAAGAAACAGATAAAAAATTCCAAACCCTAAACTTTCCTATTGATTACTTATGAATCTTGGTGATAAAGATGCTTTAGCACAACTGGGACAAAACACTGCTGGAAGAGCCTGCAGGATTTTTCTTGAATGGCCATAGATTTGTCATATGTACATTCAGAAATGTAAATCCTACTGAGTTCCTTCTGAAATTAGATCTGTTTTATGCTCTTCAGGGAAAGCCATGACCTTGTGGGAATCCTTAGGCTCCACTGAAGCTTTACTGTGGGCTTTGTACACTGAAATGATGTAGCCAAAAGATTATGGAAGATTAATCTGAAAAATGGCCACAGGCTGATGTGGAATCAAATTATACACACTGAAGCTGAAGAACAAATCTGTTTGCTAAAATGTGCTGATTTGTATGAAACATTGTCATTTCTAAGAAAATTTACAGAGCAATCTCTTTTTATTCTGTGCTATATAATAGCTTCTCATTTTTATTCAGGTCTTGAAAATTTGGAAGAAAAGGGATGTGCTGAAAAATAGTATGACAAGGCAAGTTCCCTTGACAGTGAATGTAGGAATTGACTTGGTACACAGGGGCCACTCCATCTTTTAAATGTTTTTTTTGGTTTGTTTTTTTATTTTTTGAAGGGAAGAAGATAAAGAACACTATTTAAATATTTATGTAGAACAGATGGTTAAAAGATAATATTGCCAACTTGTGAAATAGAAAAGAAAATACAAGCCATGTGGTTTTTATTTTTTAAAAAAGGAAAATTAAAGATTCTTGAAACAAGATTTGGACACTCAATCAAATAAGCGTGATTTCAGGAGATTTAAACACCTTCCTCTCCTGCTGAAATTCTGTTTGTAGAGCAGATAATCAGTTTGCATTTCTCACTTGGAAAAATTTAATTAGACTTGTCAAATGAGGCAAACTATGGTGTGCTTGCTCTGGCTGAGAAGTGCATTGTTTAATGAGTACGCCCAGTGATTCCAAGGGGAGCTCTGGGATCAAGCTGTATTGCAAAAGTAATGCAGTCTATCTCAATACAATAATTTACAGTTTTGTGTGCAGAGATTGTTAGGGAAATGAGAAAAAATGAGGGAAAATAGGTAATGCTGGAGAAAAGCCATCAATCTGAGTTAAGGCCGGAGATCAAGGAGAGAGGTGTGATGCAAAAATTTCATCTCAGGATATTGGTGATTGCAATTACTTTCTTGCTATTTAAAAACAAAAAGAAGCCCCCAAACAGGGTGGAAATAAATGCAGAATTAAATTGGAATGCTTTGTCTTCATGAGAAATCGAGGAATGGAGAAATGGGAGCTTTTAATTCTGCTGCTGAAACTCAGTGACTTCTCAGAAACTCCATTCGAGCTTGCCGTGGTGTGGTGGTGTCCGATGGGTTCTGGCAGCCGACCGAGGCATCGCGGCCACCCACTAGTGTGAGGTAAGGTGTGTTATCTAGGCTTTCGTGCTTTTGCCGGGCTCGAGACACTATGAAGTTATGTTGCCTTGGTGTGTTCCTTGGTCATGGTTTGTAATTGTCTGTAATTGTCTCAGAGGCAGGAATAATGTTTTTTATTTCCCTTCCTTTCCACAGGGTGTATATCTGTGTTCCTCTGTTAATTTTCCCTCGTTGTGTTTCTAGGGCACTACTCTGGTTCCCTCCCATCAGTTGTGTTTCTAGAGAAGTGCAGTGTGAGGGATGTCATGAGTCAGAGATGATGTTCTGGGCACTGAGACCCCATCTGAAACCTGCGCTATTTACGGTACCGCCAGCTTCTTGTTTTTAAGGCTGTTCATTCCATCTTTTGTTTCCTTCCAGTCCATGTGGCCACTAAGAAAGAATGTGATTCTCCCTGAGTTTTGTATTGATTTAGGCTCTGAGTTTCTACTAATTTGTGTAAAAAGTAACAAAGTCTTGCATTCCTATTTCATCAGTAACAGTACATGTAAGAGGCAACAAATCTGCACAGCATCAGTGACCATAAAATTAAGCCATAAATGCAGTAGTCATCCACTGAAGCAGCAGTGCAAAGTCTTGATTTTTTCCAAATATTATTTTCTTTGTTCACTTGATTAAGAACAATTTTGTCTATATGAACCATTTTGTTAAGATACAAGGTAATGGAAATATCATGAATGGATTACTTTTAGGTGCATCTGAGAAACATAAGAATAATCTTTGGTGATCTGAATTTAATGAGATGAAGGGGTGAAGATCGAGAAAGATATTTAATATGTTTTTAGAGGTAAGAAATAAAATAGAAAGGGAACGATGATACTGAGAGAAGATGAATCCATAGATGTTATTTTCTCACAGACCCAGAAGAGAAATCCTCACTGGATCAGTCTGTTGCCTGTTGAACCAGTGAATAGTCACTGAAACAGCCTTCACAAATGATGCTTATTTGTTGGTATTGTGTTGACAGCTTCAGCAGGGAGGCTGGTGGATTTGGAAGACTAGCCTAGCCCCACATGTACATCTCTAGGTGTCTGCTGAGGAAGGCAGTCAAAATGTGTAAGACTGCTCTGAGAGGGCTACAGCCAGAGAGGTGTCTGGTGTCTGCTGAGGAAGGCAGTCAAAATGTGTAAGACTGCTCTGAGAGGGCTACAGCCAGAGAAGGTTTTGGTTCCTCGAGGATGGTGACTCTGCACCCTTGCTCAGCAATAAACCCCATTAGAATTTGTTTTCATTAAGAATGTGAATAAAGGGGACACTCTTAGGAATGGCAATAGAGACATAAGAATGAACTGCAGAAATTTCAAAAGAGGACAGAACTGCTGAAAAGTAACTGTAAATCCCCAGATTTTCTTATTGCTTTGGGTTTCCTGTTGCAAATCTAGTATGAGTGTCTAACATGTCTTTAACTGCAGGGTGATAATTCCATTGTGAAAGCTCCTGAGCAGGGGTACTTGTTAATACCACTCCCAAGTATTCCAGCCCGCTGTTGGGAGTTGAATCTTGTTTCTCAGTTTTCCACAACATTGCTTCTATACTTAAAATCATCCACCAATGGTGGTTTTCCTGGCATGCTGCTTGGTTAAAATACAACACTAGATATATAAAATAAATGAATGTGTAACATTTGTTAAAAAAAACCATATGTGTATAAGTGTATATATTTGTAAAATTTATGACTTAAGTAAAAGACAGGAGCCTGTTTATACTTAAGGAACTGTGTGATGTGGGATAATTAAGGCCTAAAAATGTGGAAAAAACTAGAATTAATGATCCTGATATCATAACCATTAATAAGGATGTGTCAGTAGTGTGACTGGGATAGCTGAAACCCCTATTTCTGACCTGTATAAATTCTTGTCTCTTCAAACCATTTGCAGCATCCCCGTGAGAGCTGGGTGGGTGAATCACACTGCCTGTGGAAGTGTCTCATAATGGAAAACTGGTAGTAGTGGTGACCAGAAAAGGGAAAGGAGCTGAATATATTCTGGTCAAGCCAAACTCTTACAAACCCCTAATTATTCTTGTCACAATCCAGATATACGCGTGAGAGAGAAGAGCTGGGGACAGAAGACAGATTGCCTTCCCTTAAGCACCATTCCCATAGCTGCCCAGACAAGGAGACTGGAGGACCTTCCTGCTTCCTTTTCCCATCCCCCCGTATCTCCCATCAAAAAATGGGATCTTGCTCTTCCGTCATCCCCAGATGGACCTGTTTTCTCCCTATAGCTCCTTCTTTCTCTGGCCTGCGGGCTGAAAGCATTGCTATCTTCGGGGTGAGGCCATTCCCAGAGCTCTGAATTGTCATGATACTGGCAGGCAGCAGCGGTGCAGGTAAGATTTGGGTTAAAGCTTGGTGTTTTGCACAAGCTCCTTCTCATTTGTTTGTATAAATAAGAGCTGAGAAGATGCCTAGAGCATCTAGAGAGTGAGTGCTGTGGTGACGTGAAAAGACCCATCACAAGACCTTACTTGCCCAAGGGCAGTGTTGTGAGAACAGACTCCCTTGGAGCAACTGGGAGTAATCTCCACTCAGCTCCATCTTCAGCTGAAGTTAGTCTTCATGAGAAAGAAATTAGTCATTTGCTTTCTCTGAGGCTTTTTTCTTTGCTTGAACTGCCAGAAACTGCCTTTGCAGCGAGTTGAATGCATACTAATGCCCTGAATGAGATTTAGTGTCTTAGTGCTTTCTTGGATGCTGCATTCAAGATGGTCCTTTACCTCCAGGTGAATCGGTGCGTGCACCAAGTGGGCCAGAGCTGTCGATTTGGGTGTGGGGATGATCAACTGTGATTATGTGGGGTTTAATGCAAGTTGCAAAGCTTGTGTAGGGTCCTGGCTGAATAGCTGGAGAGCCAGTCAGTACTGATGTCTACCTTGCTCTGGCCACAGTGTGGTCAGGACTTATGCTAGGTGGTTCAGAGCTATGCTTATGCCTGCATGTAAACTGCACTCCCATGCTCTGACTGCACTGAAGACATACTTTCTTAGTGTGGTTGACTCGATGGATAATGTTTACGCTGCTTATATAGAATCAAACTAAACCTGTCTGGTTTTAACTACTGTTTTATGCAGGCTTTAGTTGAAACAAAAAAGTGTGCTGTCCATTCTGACCAAGACCTGATCTCTTTTTCTTTAAACGTAGCTAATAAATCCACTTCTCTAATGTATGTACATCAGTGTCCTATCAGATATCGGGTATTTTCAGCCCCCCTGTCTCCAGTGGGAGCTGAATGCAAGCAGCAGACCAGGGCTTCCCCTTTCTTTTGAGGACACATAGTCACGGCACTGACAACAGGACAGTGCTTGTAGTATTCCATAAAGAGGAAACAAAATACACTAAATTTCAGCTTTCTTTTTTGTCTTTATAGCTAAGCTGGTAAGTAACAAGAGGAGTGAAATGGTGCAGTTAGTGCTGATCAGTGAACGCTTCTTAAAGGTCAGGAAATGTCATCTCCTTATTCTCTGTTGTCAGTCGTAAAGGCTGGGTCACTGCTTGGCGTGTGTGAGAGAGATAGATAGGCTCAGTGTCGGGGGAAAAAATTCTGAAGACTTCTTTTTACTCCTTGAGGAGATCTCTATCATCACCCATGCAAGCGTTTCAGCTAATATTGCCAAAAGCTGGGGTGGTTATAGCTGTATATTGCTGAAGGCCAAAAGCTTGATGTTGTAGGAAGCCCTTGGGAACTATGTGGCCAAAACCCATCGCAGAGGTCTCAGCGTTGCCTTTGTGAATGCTACTGAACTGCAGTGCCATCAAGCCCTCATTTAAATTCACTCTTAAATGAAGAGAGGGAGAGTTTAATTATGGCATCTTGCTGCAGAGGAGCATTAATTAATTTTCAATTGTGCTAGGTGTAATAAGATAATTTCAGAAGAGGGCTCTGCAGGGTCAGGCGTGATGGATACCAACTCTCAGGGAGTGTGGAGCAGCATCTGGGAGTGTGGGGACGGCAGAGAGCTGCTCTAGGAGCGACCGATGCTCTCAGTGAGTTTTGCTGGAGACATCACATGCTCTGGAGCCAGCTCCCATGGCTGGTCGGGCTGGCGTTGGAAGCCAAAAGCACAGCACACATGCTCTTCTTCCCAAGCCTCTTGAGAAGTATTTATTAATTTGCCTGTTTTTTACGTCTCATTGGTGTAAACTCTGACGCGGGTTCATAATTTTTTTCATACCCAAGACTACAGTTGCCAGAGGCAGTTAAGACTTGCTATAAAATAAAGGGGTTCAGACCAGCGTGATGCTCTTTCTTTGGCTGGGGCCATTGGCAGATGCTGAAGGGGAAAGTTTGTCCCACTAACAGACACTATGGAATAATCTCCCTAGAGGGGAAGTTGCCTCCTGATCAGAGCAACTTCTATTTGGCTTATTCAGTAAAATACTTTTAAAAAAAATTTTTTTTTAATCTCTCATCTATATTTTAGCATGCCCAATATTACATAAAGGCTTCTGGTTTTCTGTAAAAATAGTGTCTTTTGGGAATCCTTTAAAGATATTTAGCCCATATGGTATCTTCTGACAGCATATCCTCCAAGATAATCCCATGGGAAACCTTCTGCCACCCCCACAGAATACATTACTTTTTATTAGTTTATTTGTATATCCTGTTTACGTTTCCAGTGAGGGTAAAGGGCTAATTTCTTGGCATTTGTTGTTTTCACACCTCTCTTGTCTATCCTCTCATTAATTATTATTTGAATATTTTTAATCTGTCCAACCATTTGTTACAGACTTTCTGTGCTCCTAAATGTTTTATTTGCCCTTACGGGATGGATTCTGTTTTCACTGCATTTTTTGTGAGATGGGAGGGCCATAGAGAAGCCCTGTTTTATAAGGCAATGGTGTCTTTAACCTTTTCAGTAATGCTTTATGTGTTAGTTACTATATTATTTATAATTGGCTTGCTTTTCTTCCATTTGTTGCCTTTGCCTGTTTCTATTATATTTTTAATAAGCTATTGCAGTGACCTCCCGGCCACGTCCTTTAGCAAGTATATTTACATATCGCATCAGAACAGAATGCTGACTACAGGAGATCCAGCCACATCATTGGGATTGGACCACACGTTTCTATAAAACAAATATTTAAGTGTAGTCTGCAATATTCAGAGCCTTGCAATAATACAACTCATATCAGATCCTTATTAAGAAACTGAAAATCCAGTTCTTTAAGCAGACTGCTCTGAACTAGAAGAATATTCAATTTCAGACGGGAATGGGACTTCTGCAGCACAGTGATACTACTGGGGGTTTTAATTTTTCATTATTTTTTTCTTCTGCTGTTTGGTTGTTTGCAGACTCTACTTATCAAAAGCAATGAGGAAAGAGCGTAAGGAGCTGAATTGTACTGCTAATTCTGTGTTTATTTCCGATTAAATTGCTTTCCTGTCCTTTGATTTATGAGGAAGGAGAAGCATAAATGGATGACTAAGGGATTCATCTGCATAACTCCCCTTAATTTCTGTGGCTGCTATCTAGATGAACACTGCAACAGGCTTTAAACATCTCAACTGGTTCCCACAGTGTGCTGAATAAGATAGAAAATGTTGTCTGCTTCACCTCTGAAGAGCCTATAGTCGAAGCGAGACAGCAGCAGAGTAATATTGTGAGAATAAATTATTGTATATATATATTTATTTATTTTTCGGTGATTAACAATGCTGTTTACTCTTTTTCTATGGAACTTGTCAGAAGAGTGAGTTGTTGCTGGGGACGTGTACAGCAGCTGAAGACTGGAGTAGGGAAGGGACTCCATATGTTAGAGATGGAAAAAATTCCCTAGAAGGTCATGTTTGGATCTCACTGCTGATGTCGTAACTGAGTTGCTGTCATATGGCGGTCGTGCTGTGACCACATGAAGCTACAACTCCAGAGACAGGCTTCTGCCACATACTCCCATGCATCTGAAAACTAGTCATTTAATACTTCTGTGTCTTAGTGCTCTTCGAGGGTGTTTATGGTTTCCTACTGCAGTGGTAAAGTTGTTAAACCCCTTTGAAATGCCCAGGTACTAAGCTGATGAGTGATGTACGAAGCAGTACAAGGCAGTGGGAAGGACTCCAGGTGATGTTAATGTGTTTTAGTCATAGAATGCAAGACTATATTTGGGTGGCAAAACAGCCCCTTCTGCCGCTTCCAGTAATTAAGGGGCAAAGCACTGGCTTTTCTGAGGCTCCATAAGACTTTCCCAGAATATAAAGTAATAGCAGCGCATATCAGCTGAAAAGTCAGGTGGTGCTCACTGTGGAGCGTTGAATGACTCTTCCCTCGCTGGTGCTGGGAAGCCACAGTGCTACTCATGCATATAGAATGTGAACTCTCTGGGGGGAGTCTCTTTGCCTCTTTGTCCTGTACGGAAAGCCTGGGTTCATTTTGGGTGCTGCTGTGCCAAACACACATAACCATGGCACTGCACAGCCAGAGCAGTCAAGCACTGGGCTCTCCCAGGACACAGGAATGGAAAAGCTCTCCAGGGTTCTTGAGTCCAATCCACAGATGCTCTCAGTAGTCATATTGGAGGAGGCTTTAAGAGGTGCCTCATTTTCCATCTACCAGCCGATGAGGATGTTTGCCCCCATGGCTCTTGCTGCAGTAACTGTTGCAGAATTACACCCTGCTGGTGGAGCTGCTTAACATTTCCAGACTAAATTTAGGAAACAATACTCCACTTTTGTGTTCAGCTGAGGTATGTCCAACTTCAGGATTCTCTGTAAAGATAAACCTATTTCCAATTTAGTTTTTGAAATAGCTTCTCTCTTTTTTCCTTTCTTTCCGTCTTTCTTTCTCTCTTTATTTTAAAGTATATTTATTTTAGCACCCTAGGCTGCTGCCTATTTCAGTTTTACCTTCCTTTGGCTCTTTTTCTTAGCGATGGTGAGAAGGAAGCGCATATTGCATTTAGTCCTTGCGCATTAGTCCTGTTTCTTTACTTGCTGCTGAATTATGCTGGCATTCCCCCCTCGAGAAAACTTGTCCACACTAGCGCAAGACAGACTGTTCACCTGTGAACATTACCTGGCTTGATGTGTCCACAGGGCCAGATTTGTGCATCTGAAGAAAAAAGGAAATGGAATCACAAAAGAAAGCAAGGAGGACAAAATAGAAGAAGCAGATATATTTTGTGGCACAGCATTTCTGCGTCTGTTTGTGTGGCAGAGCTAAAAAGGGGAAGTTTTAAGAACTGCTTTTGCAAGATCCCTATTAGGATCCCTACTAGGGATTCCTTTGTCCCATGTATGTCTTTCTCTTGTTGTGGCAAGAAGAAAGAACGGATAAGCAAGCCCTGGGGTTTAACTTGTCACTTTTTCTAGCCAGGCCATCTTTCATGGTTTCAATGAAAAGTGCAATGTCGTACCTGTGTAGCCTTGTGGATTAGCTCCCTTTCATCTGTGCGGTGTGATTTGATTAAGAATAGCCGTGTTTTTATAACTATTAGTTACAGACTGTGTCTAAGAAATTACACAGTGTCAGAAGCCACTAACCAGTCTCTAGAAAAGACTGGATATTGCAGAGACCTGTTCTGCTTATTTTTTAACTATTACCAACTGAAACACTAGTGAAAGAACTATTAACATTTCTTTTCTTCTCTTGCTAGGGATAGAAGCTGTTTATAAACCACATTTAATCTCTCATCTTTAATAAGCTCTGACAAGCTGGTGAGCTGATTGTTGTCTCCAAAAGACAAAGGCCAAACAAACTGCTTTTCTGTCACCGAGACTGGGCATTTCCTATGTTTAGATCCATATCAGAGGGTGTTGTTTGATCTGCCACGTACCTGCATGTTTCTCCCTCTTCTGCTGCAGTCTCAGGCCACAGGTTGCAGGCGGACGTTTGGAGGCAGAAGATGGGCTGAAGGCAGCAGCCCATTGACTCCAGCAGCTCTAAGTCCCTGCATCAGTGTAACACTTAAATACGTGCTTAATTTTTAGCACCTGTAAAAGGTACCATTTACTTCTTAACGTTCATTCTTAGATAACTCTCAGCAGCCCTTTGCATCATTTCACACTACCTAGAGCTTAGCTGGTAAATTTTCAGGCTGTGTCTGCGGGATGGGCTGTCACTGGTTTTCAGGACAGGAGCCTAGCAATGGCAGAGCTTGCCTGAATTGAGGCAAGACACCCAGGGTAAAGCCAGGGCTTTCTGACTTGTGCTCTGGGCTAGGTGCTGTTGCTTGTATTGTTAGCCATTTTTTTTTAAGTTGAGTTGAGTTAATGTTTATGTTTATTATACTGTCGTGCAACTGAATTCAGTCATTTGACAACTTTCATTGCGAGCCAAGTTATTGTTGTATTTCAGCTTTTGAAATGTAGCTGTTTCTGCTGTACGCTTAATAACTGCTTGAAAGATGGAAAGTCTTTACATTTTCCTTGTGGAAACAGTTGCTTGGTTTGCGGGAGGGAAAATGCATCATGAAATCAGATGTTTCTAATTGCTCCTTGTTTCAGGAGTTTCTATTGAACATTGAAAATCATCCTTAATGCATGAGTAAGCCTGATGAACAGATAGATTTTAAAAACATTGACTCAAAATAAATTTCTCTTGGAAGCAGAATAATTGTTGACTAATTCTCGTGGGAGAGATACATGAATTTCTTGCAGGCTTTTTGCACAATAGCACTTCAAAGAGGCTCAGTGAAAAGAAAGAAAGGTACCTTTAAACTTCTAACGTAGTATTGTTTATTCCCTTTTGCCATTAGGGCATCTGCCTCATTAGTATTAACAAGATTTCATACTGTCCTCAGGGAGACAGGTACTTTCCAAGAAACGCCTGTAAGGAAAAAATAATTGTCCCAATGTCATAGGCTGGAGCGTATGTAACCCATAAATCCTCAACTGACATCATAGTTCCTGAGGCATTTTCTTTGGAAAGAAAATGAAAACAAATGTTCTTAAGGCAAAGTTATAGGTAACTTGAAAGAAGCCTTTCGAAGAAATTAATATTTGTGGATAAGGATCAGTTGCAGCTGAAGGTGAGGTTTTACAAGGGGAAGGCAGCTCTTTGGCTGCTGGTCAGAGGCAATAACCGTGTGTTTCTATCTCAGCGTCCCCTCCTCGGTCACACAGCAGGTAACACCCTACAGCAACCGAGCCTCTTCCCGTGGCTGCTGGATCCTGCATGGTGGCCAGCAGAAACGACTGAAAGAACTGTACTGCCTTTTGTAGAACCCTGTGGAGGCTGGGGAGAGAGCTCGGGAAACGAAGGGAGGGCAGAGGACTCAAAAGATTTGCAGGACTTAGATCCAGACATATAAGACCATCATTTTGGATCACATCCAGTAATTTTAGGTGCCTCCAGCTTGAGTTGCTCAATCTGAAACACCTCGCTGGCACACAGAAAACAAGAACTCCAGAAATTACTGGATGTTTGAAAGCTTTTGTCATCACTATTTTCATAGAAGTTGGTGGCTGCCTGTCAAGGAGAGCGTGGAAGGACCGGAGTTCTGGGTTGCACGCGACTGGGACAACCTCACTGTGTGTGGAGGACAGTGGAGACTCATGTGGAGTCTGTCTGGGGACTCCTAAGCTGGAGTTCTATAAGGCAAGATTGTTTAACCTCACCTTCTGATTAGTGACCGAACATATCACTCTGTGCTTCCTTTTAAATCAAAAATGAAAAACAGTTAATTAAGTCGTCTTTCTAATGCTGTTTGAATTATGAAAAAAAAAAAAGACTTATTTCTGGTGTGTATTTTTCATTAATGCTATATCATATAATGTAATTTAAACAACTCTCATAACCCAACCAATCCATTTTGCTAATTATTATAATAGGAACATAAATGCAGTATAAATATTTAAGTTAAACCTCATTTGAATCTTCCTCTAACACCCCCTCCCCCCAAACACTTATAGAATCTAGTTAAAAACATGAAATTTAGCCCATTGTAACCCTGTTATAACCTTTTGTACTTTGTGCCAATGACATCTGTGGGCTAGAAGATAATGAACTTTATTCCTATGAAGACTCTTAAAATAATATTTTTCATTAGAAAACAAGAAATTTTAAATGTTAAATGAAAAATGTTCACTATTGCTAACATCTATCTTGCATCTGCCTAACTGACTCCCTTTCATGTCTCACATTTAAACTAAAGGTTTTGCAATGAAAGGTCTCGGGGAGTTAGTTACGAAGACCTTAACGGCTGGTCCCAGCAGTCGGCGTGAGACAAATCGCATCTCAAAAAGTGACTGTCATCATCCAGAGAAACACGAAGCGACATAAGCCATGTGAAAACAACCAGGCAAAAAAAAGCTCTAAACACTTTTCATGTTTAAAGCAGCCTTTGGAGATAGGGATGTTTTCTTTTACTCTTTCATTTTTTATTTTTTTTCATGCACAGTCAGATTTTTGGAGCTAAAATCAATTTTTAATTTCTGAAGTGCTGTTTTAGTTCTTGAGCCCGTATATGGAAAAGATGATTGTCAATAGGAAATGTTTGAAAGGAGGCACATGGCAAATACCCTGCTGTGAAGACAGACAGGGCTGGCCTATATGGAATTTGCAGTTAAACTTCACCAATAAAAAAGCAGCGTGTCTTGCTTTTGTGGCCCACTAACAAGACAGTTTGCATGATTTTAGAGCTACATTATGAGGGAAAAATACCAGAGGGGTGATTAAAATGTGATCATGATAAAAATCTTAAGGCATTTGTGATCCAATATGTTTAATGAGGTTTTTTTTTACCACAGCTGCTCCAGTGTTCCCCTGGACCCAGCAGACGATGGGTTTGAAGGAACTGGTTGCAAAGAAATTTGTCTGAATATATCTGCATCTCCTACAGAGCTTGCCAAACATTCAGTAACACAGATTTCTGTGAAACTGTTGTTACTCAACATCAAAACAAATTGATGTAATTTAGATGTATCCTGTTTGTGCAGTTTGTTCCAAAATACTGTTCACGTGTTCAATTTTTAAACAGAAATATTGGAAAAATCTTAGGTTCAAAAAAATCCCTGGAGGAGTTTTATGGCAACATAGAGGCACCCAAGGATGTATTTGTCCCAGTGAATGTTTAGTTATAGTTCAATTTATGATAATCAATTCTCCCAGAATGAGAATTTATTAATTACATGTCATGAACCGTCACAGCTATAGGCTGAAGGCTATGTGATGCCTTTCATAAAAGATGTTGTTGCAGTCTCTTTCATGCCTTAGATTTAAACTAAAGGGCTTGTACTGAGGGGTCTCAGTGAGTTAGAATCATAGAATCATAGAATTATCTAGGATGGAAGGGACCTTTCAGATCATCTAGTCCAACCGTCAACGTAACACTGACAAAACCCATCACTGAACCATATCTCTAAGCACTATGTCTCCTTGTCTTTTCAGAACCTCCAGGGATGGTGACTCAACCACTTCCCTGGGCAGGCTGTTCCAATGATTAATTACTCTTTCCGTGCAAATTTTTTTCCTAATGCCCAATCTAAACCTCCTCTGGTGCAACTTGAGGCCATTTCCTCGTGTCCTATCACATGTGACTTGGGAGAAGAGACCGACCCCCACCTCCCTACATCCTCCTTTCAGATAGTTGTAGAGAGCAATAAGGTCTCCCCTCAGCCTCCTTTTCTCCAGGCTGAATACCCCCAGCTCCCTCAGCTGTTCCTCACAAGACTTGTGCTCCAGACCCCTCACCAGCTGCTTTGCCCTTCTCTGGACACTCTCCAGCAGCTCAATATCTTTCCAGTGCAGTGAGGGGCACAGGACTGGACACAGTACTCGAGGTGGGGCCTCACCAGTGCCGAGTACAGGGAGCTTAGCAGCCAGTCCCAGCAATTCTGAGCTCTGAACCCAGGATAATTAACGATGCTATATTCAGCATGTGTGAAGAGTCTGAGATTAATGCTTGTGAGGGACAGGAGGTTCTGCTGCCCGTGACAGTTCTTTGGTATTAGCTCTGGATTTCATGCCTGCCTCTGCAACCGATACAGTCCCAGGTGACTGTAAATTCTGCTGATAAATTTGAGCATCTTTGTGCCCCAGTGGCAGTGCCGAGGCTGTTGCCACTGCCTCTCCTGGTGGGATCCTGCTCCACATCCATCCCACAGTGCAAGGGCAAATGTTTTATGATGCACCGTCAGGAGTTAATGGAGCTTTCTGTGGTTACAAGCAGCCTCAAAGGATGAAGTTGTTCTTCTCACTTTGACCTCTCTGGATGGTTTAGTAGGGCATCATCATAATTTTGTGTCCTCTTTTATCCTTATGCTGGCCCCTAAATTTCCTTTTCATTGATCTGCTTCACAGGTCACAGCAATTTGCACATGATCTACAGCAGAGAAGATGAGAACGGGAGGCAGAGAGAAAGCCACAGATAAAAGCCTCTTGCTTAGACCAACTACTTCTGAAGTGCATACATTTTTTTGTGGATTCCACATTGCAAAAGGTGTTGTAGTCTCTGTCATAGTTTCTGTCAGAGCAGAATGGTTTCAGATGTTGAAAGCCTGCTACCTCCAGCTGTTTCTGCTCACTTCCAGAGTGAAGGTTTCTTCATAGTGAAGGAAGTTCATGGTGCTTTGCTGATGAAGTTGCTTGGGCTCCAGGTGATCTCCTGCCTCTTGTGGAAATAGCCCCACGCACTTACAGGGGTGAATTGAAAGTACTCTACTTACGCAGTGCCCATTTCTCAGTGAAGCTGTGGTTATACCATGGGAAGACATGATGATATGCGACCTATAACCTCTGATTTTTTGCTAGTGCACCCATTATTGCTTAAGATTGTCTTCTTTTCTATATGTCAGGGAAGGGAACCAGTGCCAGTGATTTCTGAATACTGTAAAGAGAGCAGTAACTGGGCCAGCAGTGCGTGATGCTCTGGCGGTCTGGCTCCCTGGCCATTAGCACCATTTTTTTAAGTCCTCAGGTTTCCTGGACCCTGCTTATTTGCCTGGACTTGGGGCACCATAAGCAATGAGTTGTGTCGCCCTGTGGAATGCGGATGGTGATGGTTGCTCTTCTTCTTATGGAGTTGCTCATCTCTTCTCATTCTTGTGGCTTACATTTGATGTAAGCATTGAATCTGCCTTATGGGGCATTGAGAGGTTCTTTATTGTTACTCTTTTATTCATTGGGGGTTATGTGAGACCAAATAGAAAGTTCGTTAAGAGAGATGAGTTGCCACACACTGAGGAGAATGGTGGTGCCACAGGTGTGGGACTAACAGGGCTGGGGAGGAACCAGCACCTCATGGCTTGCATTGAGATCATTAGGTGCAGTATAGTCTGGGCAAAATACCAATGGTGGTGTTGGTGAGCTGAAGGAGGCAGCCAGAAGAAACAGCTGCTTTTATAGCTAATAAGATAAGGGACATTGTGATCCAAGAACTCTTAGAAAACATTGATTTGTACATTCTTTTTTAGAGTATTTATTCATACTTCCGTGCTAGTTGCCTTAAATCGTATGTAAAGTACCCAAAGTTCTAATTTCCATTCCTGTTCCTTAATGCCAATTATCGGATGGTGTAGAAGACATTTCGAACAAAGATCTTATCTCTGTGTCATCAGTGTGATTGGGTCACCCTAAAACAACCAGTGTTTATGAGCAAAACTTGGTGGGGGCATTAGGTTGTGTGTATTCGATTTAAGCACCTAAATCCAATTCTGACATCTGTTGTGTCATGTTTAGCTTTTAAACGAAGCTCTCAGGAAAACTAATGTTATGAGCACAGTAAGGTGATTACAAAATTATTGTTCCCCAAGATGCATGATTTATGATGTTTTTAATGCTGCGTTCTGCAGGTTGTAACAGGAGAAGCCAGGCAGAGGAGAGATGTGCAGAATAAGGAGTACAATAGACATGTTAATTAAGAGAGCTTAAAGAGCATGGGGAAGGAAATTATTATTCCCCATACTGGCATTTGATATCTTAATGCCCAGGCACTGTAATAGGGGCAGGCTTTTCTGAAATGTGGGTGAGCAGGGAAATTTGCAGAAGAGGTACTTGGCATCATTGGCTTCATACACCACCCCGCAGGTGCCGTTTTAATGGGAGGCAGCTGGTTTAGTAACAGGAAGAAGACAGATGTTGCAGAAAGGCTTCTCCAGAGAACACACCAGTCCTGGGGTAAGGTGTAGGAAGCAGTAGTGTCCTGCCTCTGAAAGGGGTTGAACTGCTGAAGTGTCTTAATTGTTGGACATACTCTATAATTTTGACTTTCTTTTGTAGCCAGTGCAAGAATGGGAGAGAAAGCCATAGAGGACTGTCCGAAAATTATCACAATAAACAAAATACCTGTGTTTCTAGGAGAATGACTGGTCTAGATGTAGTAGGGTATAGAAAAGAGAATTAGACATGAACATAAAGCATTTGCTGCTTGCCAGCTTAGCCTTTGCTGTTTATGCTGACCTCTCTCTAATCTTTGGAGGCCCAGACTACAGAAAATTTTTGTTTATCAATATTTCTCTGATCCATATCGTAGAGCTGGAATTGTGGTTATTTGCTGCCTATTACAACTTATCTGAATACAGTACTAATGAAGATATCTCAAAAATAACACGAAGTTTTAATGAATAGCTAGTTTTCCAGAATATTGGCAATAGACTTTAATAGCAAATATTATTTCCTTGCCAAAGCAATGATGCATACTAATGCTGTGGAACATCTTTATGTGTTTTCATCGTTGTATGTTTGACATTTATCCCTCCTCATCTTCAGAAATTCTGTTGCATCCAATAACACACATCAAGACATGGAGGGGAAAAAGCTAGCAACAGTGGCAATGAAAAAGAAAGCAATTATCTGCATTTAATTTGCTTCAGGGATCAATGAACCTTGTCTGTCTATGCCATATAGCCGAATGTTCACTTCATTTTATAAGATTTTAACTGGTACTCTGGGCAACTGAACAAACCTTATAAAAATTAATAAATAGGACCTAAAGCAAGCCCAGGACTGGAATATACAACAATCATATAACAATGAAAAAAAGCCAAAGAAACTCTAAATCTTAGGAGGACAGATAAAAATGATGGTACTTTCTGTCCCTGGTATAAGAAGGACAGGAATTT
Source organism: Limnodromus scolopaceus (assembly GCA_028565335.1). Lineage (NCBI taxonomy): Eukaryota > Metazoa > Chordata > Aves > Charadriiformes > Scolopacidae > Limnodromus > Limnodromus scolopaceus. The sequence continues at coordinate 33,769,893 of JAOXNO010000013.1, forward strand.
GGATTTCACTACTTTACGATAAAGCAAAGTGAACCCTAAATGATGTAAGGTAGGGTCTTGAAAAGCTCCGATGATTAATTTAATGACCTGGAAAGGTCTTTAGTATGGACAAATAAACTACTTTTGTATAATAATTACTTACGGAGTAAGTAAGCATTGTAATTATGCATTGTAGTGAGCAATGGGCTTCAAAGCAGGTGACAATACTAATTAAGTCTGCCCTCATCCCTGTGTGGTAAGTGGTAGCAGTCAAATGTTGATTGCTCCAGAATGGGCCCTGGAGGTAGCAGAGGTCAAAACTTTTTATGTGGCTAAAATGATACAGGGCAGCCATGCGAATTTGGAAATTCTGCAGATATTTTAATGGACAAGATTGTGAACTTCAGTAGCCTTGGACAGCTTTTCAATGAGTAATTTTGCAGTGGTACCAGCTAATACTGAGATGAAGCCTCACGTTACATGTAATTTCATGTCATGCTGAGATGATACCAAAAAGGGTTGGTTCCACTATCTGGATCACCGTCAACACTCCATTTCATCTCTTTGCCTTGGACTGGATCTTGTAATCAGCTGATTTTACACAAGAAATGTGGCCAGAAGCATGTGGCCAAGGGTAAGACATTGAAGATTGGGAATGACAATTGCTTTGGATCAGGGTAATATCAGATCAACAACCAATCTTCAGTGTGTGTAAATGGAAGTACAGCCTAATTATTAGAGGATATTGAAAATTATCCTTAAATATTATCTTTGTCTTCCATGGCAGGGTCTAAGCACATGTAAATTTTTCCATCTTGAATTTGAACAAAGATGTTGCACAAAACTGGTAAAACTTCCGTAGGGTATTTTCAGTAGGGACGAAATGAGACAAGCTCAGTAATGAAGTATCTTCCCTTTATCTGGTGCAACATAACAAAATTGAACTCTATGGCACTTTGGTGGCTTAGAATAGTTTGGCTCCTCTCCATAACTCCAAACTAGCAAATATGATTCGTTGTATGATCACATTGCCTGAAATTTTACAATCTTCCTAGACAATCCATTCTGATACTTATTTATTCATCCTATTAGAAGATTTTTCCTAATATTAACATACTGTCTCTGTTTGCATTTCATAGAATCACAGAATCATAGAACAGTTTGTGTTGGACGGGACCTTCAAAGGTCATCTAGTCCAACCCCCCTGCATAGAGCAGGGACTTTTTCAACTAGATCATGTTGCTCAGAGCCCCGTCCAGCCTGACCATGCATGTTTCCAGGGATGGTGCATCTACCACCTCTCTGGGCAATCTGTTCCAGTGTCTCCCTACCCTCATTGTAAAAAATTTCTTCTATCTAGTCTAAATCTATCCTCTTTTAGTTTAAAACCATTACTTCTTGTGTTATTGCAATAGGCCCTGCTAAAAAGTTTGTCCTCATCTTTCTTATAAGCCTCCTTTAATTTTTTCAAGCTCATTGCTTTCTGTCTTGTCTCCAGAGTCCTGAGGTGTTGTTTGTTTTATTCCTCTTTTACTGCATTCTTTCACATATTTGAAAGCTGTTGTCATGTCTCCCTTGAGTCTTCTCTAAACTGAACAATGCAGATTGTAGTCTTTTCTTCCTCAACTGCTCTCTAGTCCCTGTTCTCAAGCCAGCCCATGTTCTGCTCTGTTACCTGTGATAATGACCAAAACACGTGCTTTGTGGAGTTTGTTCACAACCTGTGTAATGCCCATATATGACTTGACCAAGACGTATACAACTTACCATCCCTGAAGCTATTTGCCTGGACTTAAGTGTTTTTTCTTGCTTTCAGGATGTGCTACATACAGAGCAGTTTCCTTCAAAGGTTACATTTGCATTATCAGCAGAGAATATGAAAAACGGCACAATTTTGGTTGATTACAAACTACAGATTCTCTAACCGGTGCTGTAATTCTAATTGCTTCTTTCTGGGTTCTTCCATAAAGTTTACCAGCTAATTTGCACAACCATGTTCAGCTGTGAAAAGCTATGGCTCAGTCAGAGGCTGCAACAGCTTCCTCTTTTCTTTGTCTGGAGCATCTGTTATGATAGAATAGTAAACAATTTCTTTTTCTGAATAATTCCGAATAATTCATCCAGTGTAATTCACTCCAAGGAAATCTTAGATAGCACACACATGCCTTTTGTTCTTCTGCAACTTCCTACTATTAAGAATACGCCTGATTGTTGTGTGTGATGCTAAGTGGAATGTGTTAGTCAAATGGAGCAGGAGCCTGTCAATGACGGCACAGAGTGGTTGACCTTTACTGATACTAAAAACAAAGGAATCTCTAACATTCAGAAGAAAGCATTCTCGCAGACATACAGTAAACTTTCTTTTAAATTCAGTTTTCACTAAGCAGAATTGGGGGAAAAGAGAGAAGCAACTTCTCTTTTCGTACAAGAATAATTAAGCCCTAAAGGAACAAAAATGTTTTCGTGGAACTAGGAACTTCAGGGGCTTCTTGAGTGGCCCTATGAGCTAGGGCAGGAAGGCCATTGTCATCGGACTCCCGTCTAACAGTATGCTTGAGTATATACAACTTATCTCAAGCATTTTTCAATAAACATTAAAATACTGTTCTGTGAACAACTTTTAGACCACAGAAATCTTTAGATCATAGTACGTTTTTTTGCCTCAGTTCTTTATCGGTGTCAATTTCTTTTACGCTTCCACAGGCAATAGTACTGTTTAAACCTGAGAAGGAAGAAGTCACTCGGAGAACTGAGCAGTGCAAGGGGTTTGCAAAGGAGCCTTTTGAGCTACAGGCTGGTAATTTTTAACTAACTTGCTGGTAGAGTGCTCTCTTGAAATGAGAGGAGCTCTACAATAAAGTGAAGGAGTCCTTGGAGTGCCTGATAGTCCAACGCTGAGAGGAATCAGCTGTTTATGTGAGTGCTAGGGGGTGTAAAATCAGGAAAAAAAAACCACCACGATTTTGTTTCTAGAGCCAAGCTAAATCCCAGCCCTTCCTGCAAATGAAGTCAAAGATTTATAAAACTTAAGCCAGAGAAGACAAGTGTAATTCACTCCAAGGAAATCCTTGATAGCACACATGCCCATGGGAGTCAGAGCTGACTTCTGAAGAGAGAGTGAAAGGAAGGGATGGTTTTTAAGCTCACATCTGGCTACTTATGCAATTTAGCACTGCTCCTCATAGCCGGATGACCAGTCTTGAGCTGCTCAGCTGGTTTAACAATTGTCCCAAACAACAACCTGTGTTCACCACACACAGGGAACTCGCTGCAGAGCTCTGGTGTGCAGCAGGCAGTGCACTCTCCTGAGCCTGGTGTCACTGGATGTGGCCATACTGGATGGTCATTGGACTTCAATTGCAGTATGCTAGGCAATAGTAAAAAACAGGACTACATACAAAAAATGTTCAGCTTTCTGACAAGTGAGACAGAACAAAGCTGCAATAGTCTGCACTAAAACTGATGCCTCGTGTTCTTATAATTTAGGAGAGCATAAATGGTGGTGTACCATTATTTTGAAGAGGACATAATATTATTTAGGTAGAATTTACAAAAGAATATGAGGAATTCTAGAGACTGAAGCAGGACTGAGTGACTTGGTCATCACAGTGACAGTTAAAGTTGATGGTAGATGAAGATTTATTTTGGATAAAGACAGGAAAAAACTATGATCTGAATTACCCATGTGAATGATAGGGATCTAAATTAATGGTAACCACTCAAGGAAAAAATAATCATCAAACTGTGGACAGCAATTCAATAGAAACAGCAGTCATAAATAGCAGCTAATCTTAAAGTTGAATCGACCTGTAAGTTCCCTAGGTACTAAAGTGATAAACAAAAATGTAAACAATGGAAATTTGCCCTTTACAGAGAAGTGTAACTGGCGCCCATGTTTAACATCCCAAGTCCCATTTGCTCACTGGGCTGAAGGCTGTGCTGGATTCCTGTCGCAGGCATCCTTTGGATTTCCTGAAGTCACTTAGGGATGTGTCCCCTCCAAGTGAGACTGAGTTTTGGGGCCGTTGTGGCTTCTGCTATCAGGAGAGCAAGGAGCAGCCCAGCTGGACTGTTGTTCTCCAGTGCCGTATTCCAGTTTCCTTCACAGGTACTGGGGAGCCCTGGGTGAAGTATTATCTCTGCCTTTGACGGGCACTGCTGAGCTGCCGTGCTGTAACTGCTGTTCCCTTTGACTGTGCGTGGTGCTGGGCTCGCACCCCAGGTGGAAGATGGTCCAATTTTCTCTTCGCTCAAACTGTCCTGTGGGTGAGGAGAGCTATAAAAAGGTGTTGCTTTCTCCCACCTGTTTGGCTTTGCTCTGTAGAAAGGGGGGTGGTTCACAAAAATGTAGAGTTTAGGACACCGTGCTCCAAAATCCCTCTGGCACTGCTGGCAGGTTCCTTCAGAAATTGCTTTTTAGCATGTGGCTCAGGCTGTGTCC
>JAOXNO010000013.1:33774412-33786345 GCA_028565335.1 Limnodromus scolopaceus
AATCTGTTAAATTAAACCTGAGTACATCACTTAAAGAGCAACACAGGATTCCTGTTTTTGAAGCCTCCTGACAGAAAAATGATGGACATGGTGCTGGAGATCTCAAGACAGAGAGTGTGAACTAATTTTCTATATTCAATTTACTTTGATGAGAGATTAAATTGAAGATGCTATTGCACTGATTATGCAGGTTTGGAAAGACTTTCTGTCCTGCCTCATTTCTATCTATCTCAAAGATATTTGCTTTGAATGACCCTTCATTAACAGTCCATGTGGAAGTAAATGATTGTATCCTGGGAGATTTCTGTCTCTCCTACCGTCTCATCGTTGCTTCATAAACCTTAAGTGAGATCTTTATGTGTAGTGGGACTCGGGAGTTCCAGCCTGCCAGAAATGAAATGTTCCTCCTTATTTTGCCCCAGGGAGAACTTGTAGGTAACTTATCTCTACCTTCAGACACGATTATTCATCGCCTGGCAGCGTTGAGGGATTTCTGTGAGAAGTGAGGTGTGACCCCTGTGGGAGCTGGGACTGCTCACGTGAACCAAAGTCACCACCTCAGTGCAGTGAGCATGAGTTGTTTATTCCATGTAATGCAGGAGAGAATTTATACAGACTATTGCAAATACTGCTAAAATGAGAAAATATCCTATTTTCACCCTTATAAGAAGACGATGTCTGTATTCCATCCGATAGGGGAGGCATATTTCAAAAGACATGTTCACAGTCTTTTATCAGTCATTAAGTGAAGTACTTAAAAAAAATTACATTTCCCTTCTAAATCAGGTTTCATTCCTTGTGGAAAATGATGTGATGATGTCAAACCCTTCTAACCTGCTAAATTTGAAAATTTATTCAAACTTTGATTATCTTGAATGACCATAGCCATCTCTTCTCTTGCATCTGGAAATACAACAAAGCTTTACAAAATGAATATATAGAGAGAACTGTTTTTATTTTTCTTGAATGGTTGCAGTTATATCAGAACTCAGCATGAATATATGCCAAAATGAAACACTAACACAGTTTTTAGTTTTTTGTTGTTTCACGTCTAGCAAAAATTTTATTGATCAAATTTAACACTCAATAAACAGTCAAAGAAACCTGGTTATTTCACTGAAATAAAAAACAATGCTTACAGAGTCTGGAAAATATTTTAAAATTACTTTTCTATTTTTATTGGCATGTACATTTTAAAAAAATGCAAGTTTCTTGTTGCTTCACTGATATGTTTAGTGGCAGTATGAGCATTTAATGATAATTGCTTGGCAACCCAATTTGCCTCGAACTTAAGAATGTTCTTTTTTTTTTTTTTTTGCAATCCTCTTTACTGAAGCCAACATTGTTGTAAAGTTAACTCTATATGCTTGTACGTATTCTGTTTTTCATGTGAGGCAAGGTGTGCTCTATGATCCAGCTGTTGTTCTGTGTTACTATTGTATGACCATAAGCAGTTATCTGCCATGGGAGATTTGAAAAGCTTTTTTTTTCTGGGCCACTGGAACAAAGCTCCTGTCTTTTTCTGCCTGACCATGACAGAAATCTGTAAGGGAAACAGCATTGCTATGCCTAAGGTTAGTTCTGCCATGGTAAGTTTTCCTGGAGCCTAACAATGCAAAGAAAGCATAGTTTCTTTTTGTGGAGATTAACTGCTGCTTGGGAAGAAAACTGAAAATGAAAATAGTGAGGTTTATAGCGTTTTTACTTTTATTGCTGCTATTAGTAACTCCAGTTGTGCAGTCTGCAAGTAAAATAGTGAGTTCTCAGGGAATTTGTCATGAGGAAGGGCTGGCAGATTGGACCCGAAACGTTGTTTGTAGGAAGGGAAATAGGCAAAGCGTTTCCTATTTGTCACCTGGCACGGTTCTGCCTGCGCAATACCTACTCTGCAAAATTAATCATCACACTGTTGTTCTGACCCTGTAACCCATGGCCCCAGAGATACCTTACTGAGTTTGTAGCCTATTGGAAATTTCACCTGTGCCGAGCTTAAGGACCAGACAAAATAAGAAAATTCTTACTCTGAATGTTTAATCTAAGAACTACTGGTGTTCCTTCTGTGTTGTCAGTAAGCACCGTTCTCACGTTTGACTTTGCATTTAACGAGAGAAGCCAGGATACCAATCCTTGAATGTAAATGCTGTTATATAAATAATTAGTGTGAAATATTTAATTTTTTTTCCCAATATTTTACGGTATTTTTAATCAAAGCATGAATGAACTGAAATTAATACAGTGTTGTGTAATATTTTGGCCTTTTTTATTCAGTCAGGAGAATTCATGCAACTCTTCAGTGCCATCTTTATCCTGCTAATGCAGATTTTTCCTTAAAATTTATGGTTCAGAAGTTTGCTCAGTTTTGATTAACTTAAGCCCTTATTCTTTTTTGATTCTCCTGCAGCACACTTGCAATCAGCCTCTTGACTGGAACCTCTCTTGACACACATGCCAAGGTTTATGCTTTTCACTGCTTTGACTGTGCTTATGCTATATAAGCTCCTGAAGGTGGTCATTTGCAGGCTTGCCTCCCTCTTTATCTAATAATTAGTTTTATGAAATGGCACTTAATGAACTTTTCTCTAGAAATCCTGCTTATTCCACAGAGGCTGAAGGTGCACTTAAAGATGTCCAAGGTCCCAAAACATGGATTTGGTAGCTTAACTGAGTTGTTCAAACATGGGACTTTGCTGCAGAGTGACTTGGACTGAGCACACCAAGGTAGGATGTTTGCCTTGGAGCTGTAACCACAGAAAAGAAGACGATTTTCTCAGGGCATTGCCAACATTTCCCTTGAAACACACTCTAATGTTTTCATGGCAAGTTTCATCCATTAACTCGGCTTGTAAATTGTTAAGCCCTACAGCTTGTTAAACTTTTTCCTTCCTGAGTTTTTTTGTTTCTTCAAAGTAGTAGTTACAGACTGGAACCTACAAAGTGCTGAGCACTGTGTTCCCCATCAAGCAAACCTCTTAATGTTAATCATGCTCTGAAAAATGCTGCCAGATTGGAGCTAAATCTCTGCACATCGCCTGTATTTCTCCAGCTGGGCGCCTTTTTCATTCTTATGAAAGGATGGATGTGCTGCTAAGACATTGAGCTTTGGCTGGGGGGGATTCAAAGTCCAGTTTGATCTGCCATAGCCTCATTTAATCATGGCTTAATTTAAAAACCAGAGATGATAAATATTTTGTCTTTTTGATTCTGAACTCTTGGGATGGCATTTACTTCTTAGCCTTATAAGACCATTAAAACCTTATTTTCAGATCTTACGGTGGGCTGTAAATAACAGCTATCACTTACAGGGCAGACATTTAACCCCTGGGCTGACTCTGATTAGGATTTCTGTTACCCAGCTTTGGAGCAGAAATGTCTTGGGAGGGCTTCTGCTCCCTGGCTCTGTGCAGCGCCATGTAATTGCATAGCAAATAGTATTGATGCTTCAGATAAGATTTTATTCAAAGCCTTGTAATTCCAGATAAGTAAAAGAAGGGTGAATTTTAGATTGTCTTTACACGCCTTCATTTTCAAAAAGGCAATGTTTTAGACCTTTTGGAAGAGGAAGTCAAATAATGAACGTTAATTATGTCTACGTTTTAAAGTGCCAGTTTCCAGCATCTGCTTGTGTGAAAGTATATCTCACTTTTACTCTCTACCTTTTTTAGCAATTGTCATAATTGTAGGGTACTGTCTCATTTTTTGCAATTTTGTATATTATCTCTCTACAGTTCTTCCCAGTTGAGCTCTGTATTGCCCCTTTCTCACTTGTTTCATTAAACACTAAATCAATGAACTTAAAGCATGCCAAGGTTAGTAATGTGGCAAAGTAATAATCCATTAAACATTCAGGCAGTAAATCTACTACCTATCTCTTTTGAAGAGGTTATAATACACTATACAATTAATTATTTGTAACTTGAATACATTTAATTCCTGTGAACTGCAAAATGGAACTATTAGTAGAAAACATTACACCTCCATTATGGGAAGAAAAGCAAAAGCTTTTTCTGGTTTAAAAACCTTTTAGCAATCTCCCGTGTACCTTGCCTACACAGCATCTTCTGTGAAGCGTTTGTGCCTGTAAAGACAAGCTCGCGTCAACTGTTCTGATAACAGTGATTTACGCTCCCTGTGTTGCCTATCTGTCTGTCAGCGTATCTACATACGAGCTAGACTGTTCTTCTCAGTGCTTTTCACAAACTCGGCTTCCCTTTTCAGGCCAAGAGGCAAAAATCTGATCAGCATCATACGAAGCAGCAGACTGCTAAACTGATGATGGATGGGTGAAGGCTGCAAGGCAGAAGCTGAATTACCTTTCTGTTGGCTGCCGTGTCTGGAGGCACTTCTTCAGCACCAGCAGAAGTCAGTGGTGAGAGGCCAAAAGACATCTCTGTGCTCGTACACTGGGCAGCAGGTATATTAGTGCAAAAAAGCCCAAAGTGCATGAGTGTGTGTGTGTGTGCACATAAATAAACCTGTTTATTTTAAGAGGCCTGTTTAAACTGCCATCCAGGAGGTGGTGCAGCATTTTGCAGTTGCATATGACACTGTTGGTAGTGTTTAAGCTGTTGTCCTCTTGGTGTTATGCACATTTGTGGGAATAAAAATGGGGAGAACAGATCCTGGAAGCATGGGCTCATCTTAACTAGCTCACAAAGCTACTACTCTTCAGTATTACTTCCCAGGAGGGAAGGCAGTAACACTTTGTGGGTAATATGTAAAAATATAGTTATAGATAACCAATGGAAGAGTTAGGACCAAGCTTGTAGGTGATATTGTTATTTTAAAAGAACCTCACAAGGTTTTCCTTGGCTGTTGGCCTGTTAGTTCATTCACAGAAATTGTTAGAGATATATATAATTTAGACATCCATAAATACTAATGTGTAAGAGGGCAAGGTTATTAAAATTATAAAAGAATATACATTAAAATCCATAAATAAATATTGTTACAGATGAAAAGTGAAAGGATTATTCATTTGTATTAGGTTTCTCTGTCACACTGCAGTCTCTGGAAACTTTCTAAAGGAGAAAATGGCTTCTTTTGTTTTGATGATGCCAGTATGGCCTTTTTGAGAGGGTTTTACAAAGCTGAAGGAATCATTTCAATGTATCATTATGCCATTTCCATTTCGGAATGTATATACCAGGTTTTCTCTTATTTCAGTTTCTAGTAAAACTCTTCTCATTTTTTTTTTCAAAGAAGGTGTCGATAAATCATTTGAAAACAACATAACGAAGGGCAGTGTGGCTGCTGACATCTCTCACATGCATACCCAGCTGTTCTGTTGTCATTGCTTGGTATCATCTGTCACCAGATGATAACAGAATAATTCTGGAGATACTGATTGTTGAATTAATTGGAGAGTGGGGTTTTTTTGTTCATTTTCTAAGGTCCTGGTTTGTGGTGGCAATTGCAAGCAGTGCTAGTATGATACATCTTTTATGGTCTTGATGATGTGGGCTTTTCTTTGCTACACATAATTAAAATTCATGAGGTAGTGGGTTAGGAGATACTAGAAGAAGGTCCCTGTGCAGAAATGTTATATGCTGCAATATAATTAATAGAACAACAAGTCTTTAAAGTTAACTGTTGTACTTTATTTGGCCATTTAACGATAACTTTTCAAATAGAAGTGCAGAGGGCTGAGAGCAGCCTGATTTTAAAACAAAAACAGCCCTTTAAAAACCGATCCTAAATAGTTATAATTATGGATAATAAGAATTAATTTTGTCTTAAATAAATAATTATAAATCTATACAAGTCTCATGCTGAACGTGCAGTGATAAAGTTTATTAAAAGTGTACTATGTACTGTGTGAACTCTTGTGATTTTCCCAAACCTGACAATATTTTCCCCAAAACAATGAAGATTTTAATAATACGAAATATAGTGAATGCTGCAAAATTCACTGGCTCTTGCATGTATTCTAAAAATGTGGTCTTTGGTTCTGATACATTTAGCATTGTGGCAGATGATGTCATTAACAAGGATGAACCAGGTAGCAATTAGTCATTACTTTTAGGTGCAGCATCGCACTGTTGCTCTTCGCTGCAGATATTGGGTAAAAGATGGTCCGTTGCCCTTCTGAATAGTTATCTCTTGATGTGACTGGTTTCTAGGTTTCACATGTTTCCAAAACAGAGAACTCTTCTTTATCTAATTTCTGTTTCTCGCACTAAGACTGCAGGATCTGCTTTCAACTTCAGAGTTGGGCATCCTAAGACCAGGAGACCTGTCCACCATGGACTTGTTCCCCATCAAAGATTTCCCAGCGCATCCCGCCCTTGAAGCCTACAGGTACATTGCTCCAGGCACCTACTTGGGGAATTTTCTAAGCTGGGGAGTCTCTATTGCTGGTTTAATCTAGCTGGTAATGACATAACAGAACAGAAAGGATGCAATTAAATATATCTCTACGCCACAAAAGCATTATGCTTAAAGCATTGAGAAGTATACCTCTTTGAAAATAATGAGAGATGGGAGACTATCTGGTGTTATCCCTCATTTCCTCAGTGCCTGGGCAGCATCTCACTTTTGCATCCTTCTGACTTGGGGCAATATTGTGCCCTTCTAGCTCAGGTTGTAGTTGTGCATGTAAACAGGTCTCTGTCTCTCTTACATGCTGCTCTGGAAAGCTGCATCCGTTTCCTACCTCTTTTTTTCACAGGGGAAAAAATTACTGCAGAAGAATGAGACTAATTTAAAGTAATCTCAGATGCTCTTAGAGATAGTCCTTTTGGGTCCAGTAGCTTTTCTGAGCTGGGGATTCATCTGGAAGGCAGTTCAGTAGGCTGCCTTCAGGCAAACTTAGGCATTTATCATATGATACAGATGTATTTTAATTTCATTTATTTTAAGTTTTTATTTTGTGTATTCTGAAGGCCTGAGGTAAATAAAGCAAGTCTCATTCTGGCATGCATATTTTAGCTGATCAAAACGTCAAACTGTCTAGCTGTCAGATGTCAAATAGTGCCAGTTCTGTACATGTGTTAAATAGCCCCAGTTCTGTGTATGTGGTAAACAGCCCCAGTTCTGTGTATGTGACAGGCGTATAGTAGGAGAGGGGATAAAACTAAGCAACTCGATGGATTATTTTAAAATGCTTCTAGGACAGCTGAACATGTTGTCCAGCTTGTCATAGCCCAGAGCAGAGCCTGGCTTGCTGCTGCTGTTTGAAATTGTGTGTATGTGTGGTGGGGTGGGAAAGGTGGGCCTATTGCTGGAGGCAACCTGTCCCACCAGCAGACTTCACCTGCTATTCCTTATTTCTCCCTTTTCTGGTGCAGGAATGGCCCAGCATAGCTCTCCCCCAATTCTTTCCAGAAGCAGTGAATGTTGTGGGAGGTCTTTCATCTTCCCTTTCTCATCCCCTTCCTTCCCAGCAGCTGCTGGGCTCCGGTTCACCTGGGCCTTCAAGGATGCTAGAAGAGTAAAACGTGGAGCCCCACACAGAATTCATGAAGTACCATGTGCATGACAGTCAAAGGAAGTTGCAAGTCAGGTGTAGGCCAGCCTGTGTTAACAAAGCTCTGCATTTTACAGTAAAAGGAATTGCATGAGCAATTATGTGCAATTATATCACAATGCATTATGTGCCATGCACCAAAGCAATCTGGTATCTCCACCAGCTGCTCACAAGTGGTGTTTGGATGCTTGCTAGTGTTGGTTCAACTGTAAGAATGAGGTTAGATCAGAGTCCTTATTGCTCGTAAAAGCGCCTCATGTTCTCCTACTTTTTTCCTTTAACATTCTCTTTCAGTGTACTTAACTGGAGTTTTCACTTTTACAACTATTTGCCAGTGCCAAAAGCCAGTCAAATATGAGGCATGGTGCTAGTGAAGACAGTTTGCTGTGATGGAGTAACACGGTTAAAAGAACATAAAGTTTAAAAAGAAGTAATAGCGTATCTTCCTTGTAGGGGAAAACAAAAAACCAAAATAAACCCACATACATATGACAACAGATGAGATTTGTGCCTGGAAATACCTTTTCTCTTCCCAGAGAGACCTCTCTCAATTCTTTTTGAAGAGTAATAGATTTAAATTGATCCAGGACAACTTCACTAATGACACGATCCAACCTGCATTCGTACTCTGTGTTTCCCAGCTGAACTAATTTGAATGCAAAATCGGAATCAAAGAAGTGACCGATATGCACAGTAAAGAACAAATACAGATTTTATCTCATTTGCATTGCAGGTGTTTTTAACTATTGACTTAAACGATTAACAATCTATATTTGGTTTGGAGCAAAATGACATATTCTGTGACATGTGTCACAAGTCAGATTCTTCTGCTGTAATTTCTAACCTCAGTTTTAAATACTGTCAGCATCATCTAGAATTTAAAAAAAATAAGAGCGACTCATCACCATGCCAATTGAACACAAAATGCTGTATGATTTAAATACCTATAGCTTCATCATTTACCCAGTTTTATGCTTTCATTTTGCTAAGCATGAGGTTGGTGATTAAACTGGAGCATAATTATTAGCAACAGAAAGGCTGTTGTCAGATCTCACAGTTTTCTGACCAGGTGCAAGCTTCTCGGATTCAGTCGGAGCCTGCCTGTCAGTTTTATGAACAATCCAGCAAAACAAGTGACTGATTTCCTGTTATCATCGCAGAGGCAGTTTTCAGCAGATTGTCACAGTAAACCTCCATTTCTGAATAGTGTAATGAACATTCTGATATTTGCAGAAGCAGTTTTTTATATATAGACATGTGTATAAAGTGTGAGTGTAAAATCATTAACAATCTGATCCCGGTATCTGTCTCAAACTCTTTATCTGTATCCTTTTACTAATATCCATCTATTTCACTCTAATGTCAAAGTCAATCAAACTCTTTGTGATAAAGCAAACAGAACGGAAGCATGGTCTGCTAAATTAATCCAATGTGATGAGGACTTCAAAAGATTAAATTTCTTTGCTCTGTTTCTCTGGCACACTTTCATGTTCAAACCCTACATGACTGGTTTACCAAGTATTTGTCTAAATCTCAAGTTTATGCAGGATAATGTAGGCTGGGCATTGAAAGAGCAACAAGTTTTTGCATCAGCTCCCTTCAAGGACAAACTCGTTCTGGATTCTGAGTGTCTTTGTGGGGTTTGAATCTCACATCTGTGCTGGTGCTGAGGTGATGGCTTGCTGACTGCGTGGGTAGAAGCAGGAGCTGACCCCGTAGAGCAGGGACAGACCTGGAGGATGTTTTCTGTAATTCCTGATAAGGGGCTTTCTTTTGCTCAAGTCTCTTCCAGGTACAGGGTCCATCTTTTTGTATTTGCTACTACGTCAATAACTTACCATTGGTGTAGGAACCTGGATCAAGAGCAGGAGACCTGCATCAAGAGGCACAGAGTGATCACTGCACATAGAATCATAGAATGGTTGGGGTTGGAAGGGACCTTAAAGATCATTGATCTCCAACCCCCCTGCCATGGGCAGGGACACCTCCCACCAGACCAGGTTGCTCAAAGCCCCATCCAGCCTGACCTTGAACAACTCCAGGGATGGGGCATCCACAGCTTCTCTGGGCAACCTGTTCCAGTGTCTCACCACCCTCACAGTAAAGAATTTTTTCCCAATATCTAATCTAAATCTCCCCTCTTTCAGTTTAAAACTTTTACGCCTCTTCCTATCACTCCACTCCCTGATAAAGAGCCCCTCCCCATCTCTCCTGTAGCCCCCTTCAGGTACTGGAAGGCTGCTATAAGGTCTCCCTGGAGCCTTCTCTTCTTCACAGGAGAGGTGCTCCAGCCCTCTGACCATCTTCATGGCCCTCCTTTGGACCCGCTCTGACATGTCCTTCCTGTGCTGAGGACTTCAGAGCTGCACACAGCACTCTCTGGGCTTGGGTTTTAGCCTGTTTGAACATTGCCTGTGCTCCACCTTGGCTGGGTGGCTCAGGAGCTGTAGTCTGTGGTGCAGCACAGTACCTGAATAGGTGGCATCATGACTGAGATACAGCAGGCACGTATAGTTATCTGGCTTTCGGTCTGGAGTTGCTTCAGCTCCTGCCAGGTGGGAGCAGACAGCTCTTGCCCTGAAGAGCGGCAGCCAGCGTGGAAAACTGCACGCAACTGGGTGACCAGAGAGCTAAGAGAGATCTCAGGCTGGTAAACTTGGTTTGGACAAACTGTTTTTAGAGGATGAGACTCTGTTTTACTTTCTCCACCTGTACCCTCACTTTTGTCGCTTTCTCAATGTAATTGGCTACCTCGTTTTGCTAGATCAATCTAAATACACGTATAGAAAAAACATCCAATCTAAAAATAAAGACTGTTCAGTGAGAAGAGAAGCATTTTGTCAATATGCTTTTAAAGTGTTATTCTGCAGGGTAAAAAGTACCATGTCGGAGAGAGCAGTCTGTAAACACTGTTTTCCACTTTCACTATATTGTACTGTAAATTCGTTAGTGGACTTGACATTTCTACCCCTCCTTGAAAATATTCATCTGCTGTACCAATATTGGAGCTGAATTGATGCTGAAGCTTTCAAGTGCATCCTATTTGCCTGTGAAATAGAAACAACTAACCAGAGACTCATACACAATAATTATACGCTAACAAGCCTGTTTATTCTTCATCTTCTTTCAAAATATGTGCCCTGTTACTCACAATTTTATAAACACAACAGTAAATAACTCTGAATGTTTTAAAAATAGGTCATAAAAGCAATCTGATTTCACTTAATGCATATACACAATAGTATGGAAGAGTGGGCTGCCTTCTCCATCGCTGGAGGGAAAGATGAGTAAGACCCTACCGAAGAGCTAAGTCCTACAAGTGTTGGGGGAGGGCATGTTCGGACTGAAAAAACTGGATTGAGATGTAAAGACAACTTTAAATATTGATAAAAGGAGAGGAAAAAGTTAAAAATTATGTATTTATGAAATGGATTAATCTTTTATTAACAATGACTTCGATTCTAAGGGAGGTAATTTAAAAACTCAAATTTATTGCTCAGCCTAACATTTTGCTTGAAAAACAATGTCACTTTGTTAGTTTTCTGCTATTGTGTTAATATCACAATGGTTAAACTGCTACTGGAAATTAACACTTGCATTTTAACAAGGCTTCCTTACCTGGTAGGAACAGGAAACCCTTTCAGTAAGAGCGGTTTTGCAGAGTTATAGCCCTTTGTGAGTCCCAGGTGTCTGTGGAAGCCCAGAAGAAATTCAGTCACAGAAATAAGACTTGCACCTGCATCTGGAGCTGGGACCTTAGACATGGATTTTGTGTAGGAATCACCAGTCTCAAAGAAATGGCTTTAGCACCTTGTTAAGGGAAATATATGCCCACTACAAATTCTGCTTCAACTCATCAGCAACAAAAAGATGAAAGAGCAGGCTAGTCTGGAAGCAGGGAGAGATTTATACCTTCTGATGTTCTCCTAAATACTCATGTTTGTAGTGCTTCACAATTTTTCATGTGATATCCTTGCAACATCCCTCTGAAGTGGAAAAGAACCATGACACTCATTTTACCAATGAAAATCTGAAAACAGGGAAGCTAAACTTTGATTTGAATCAAGCAGCTGGCTTAAGGGCAGAGAGAAGTTTTGTGTTGAAAGGTGAAATGGGGAGGGAAGACCGGCTGTCCTAAACACAAGGCTAATGCCAGGTAACTGGGCCATCTTGCCTCCCTGGGAAACTGTTGGATCTGGCCTTTGGCTCTAATTCATTCATGTTACAGCCAATAATATCCATCACCAATGCAGCAGCTTCTCCTGGCCTACACTGAGAAGTCAGGCTCTGAAGAAACTTAAACGCTTTAAAAACCCCAGAAGAGGTTGCCCTGGCACAAGAAGTCTTGTGTCCTGCTCATAGGTGGCTTAGAATCATAGAATCATAAAATCGTTAGAGTTGGAAGGGACCTTAAAGATCATCGAGTTCCAACCCCCCTGCCATGAGCAGGGACACCTCCCACCAGACC
>JAOXNO010000013.1:33786445-33804351 GCA_028565335.1 Limnodromus scolopaceus
TTTATTATCTTTCACATCCCTGGCTAGATTTAGTTCTGCCTGGGCTTTCGCTTGCCTGATCTCATTTCTGGCCACTCCGACAGTTTCTCTGTATTCTGCTTATCCTTAACATTCATCAATGAAGAGGATGAAGGACAGGTAAGTATTATTATTAGAACAATCAGTTGAGTGGTCCGGTTTTCTTAAATTCTGCCTGAAGCTGGAAGATGACAACCTCAAGGTTAACTTCTCCATGAAGTCAGTGGAGAGAGGTGAATCTTTAACTTGGGTGGCCCTGACTGTCTGCAGAGGTGTGTTTACTTTTCTCCATGGGGTGGGTTGGAACTCCATGGCCTTTGGTGATCACTGCATGGCTGGGACAAGGCTCCTGCAGCACAGGCAATTCCATGGTGTCTACATAGTTTATGATGCTGGTGATATGTCTTTCCTTTCTCTGGCATGTTATGTAGCTCTCTCTGGGATGCAAAAGGGGGAGATGGCAGCAGCAGCAGCTGGCTGCACAAAACCTCATGGCTGAGGCATCCACGAACAGTCCAAATACTTTGGTGTCTCTTGTTTGACTGAGAACTCAAAGTTCAGGTTCAGGGGGTCTCAGAGACCTCAGGGGTCTTTAAATAGCCAGCATGTTGGTGTCCTTCCTCCTGGGAACACAGACATTGCACCTTGCCACAAACAAGCATTGTCACCTTGCGTAACACGGGTTGTGGCATGGGAGAAAGCCAAGGGAACGACCTGCATGTGCCTGAGCTGACAAGACCTAAACCTTCAGTTGGGTGTTCCCAGACGTCTGTTTGCCGATCAACGTCATCTTCCTCCTACTATTGTGTTTTCTTTCCAAGGGTTACTTGATTAGCTCCAAGAAAATCTGCAAATACTTTAAACCAAGTGTTGAAAAAAACAGCAGGTGCTTGAGGAAAAATAGCTGACTCTTAACACATAATTACTATTATTGTTATTTCAAGGTTAGCATTATAAACAGAAAATTTTGGTCATTTCTTGCCTAACAAACAGCCACCTTCATCATCATTTCTCCTTAACTTATTCTTTGAGAGAGGAAATGAGGGGGAAGTGGAGGGGAAAGAGGGAAAGAGGTTTGCTGATGACTTGAACTATTTTACAAGATGTTTTCATTTCCTCTACTTATTTGTTCCTGAGAAGAGATCAAACATAAAAAATCGCAGTTCCTTCTGCCCATTTTTGCCAAAATACCAGGATAATTGTACCTGAAAGAAGAAGGGGGGACCTCACACACTTTTACAGGCAGACGTGCCTGCTCCGTACCAGAATCTATTCCTGACCTACTTCACTCAGTACCAAGTTTTAAAGACATGATTAGAGCAACACTGTATTTAACACATCAGCTAGTCAAGGCTAAGTTTATCCTTTCTAGTGGTGTCTTTTTGAGAGGTAGGGCGATACTCACAGGTATTATCAGAGATGTATTTTCTTTTCACTTTAAGCCAAAAAAAACCACCAAACAACCAGACTTTCCAAACAATAAGGCAGCTGGCAATTTTTCTAAAAGACACCATCAAACAAACAAGAAATTCAATTCAGTTTTTATCTCTTAGTGCCAGAAAGTGACTGAGGTTCCATTTGGGTCAAATGTATGAGCTCCCTGACTGGCACAACAAACAGAAATATTCGATGGATTTGTAATTTACCCTAGAAACTGACTGGTTGGATTGAAAATAATGATGTCTGACTGTGCAGGGTCAGTGAGTTGTCCTTTGTTAATGCACAGCTAACTAAGATCTACCATGCACAGATGCTAGAAAACCAATTAACTATTCTAAGAAGCATTGGCTGATAAAATGTCTTGATTAATCACACAAAATATGCGTATTCACTTATTTCTGTAACTCCTGTTTGAAAATGATCACTAATAGTTCTGAATGAACTCATTTAGTTGCTGAATATCCCAGCAGGGGTTTTTTTTGGAGCCAGATATAATTTAAATATCATTTGATGTATTAATCCTTAGGAAAGAACATAGCTGTGCATATAAACTGATGTCAAATATATTTATACATATAAAATGTGTATGTGTAAGCAACAAAAGAGGCTTGCTTACTCTGCTATATATCATAAAAAGCTGAAGATCATTAAATTAGAATGACTACATTATGCTAATTTATTTTTTATTAGTGTCTTACTAAAACATTTTACTGCCGAATGTACTATTTTTTCCCTATATGTTATTAATGCAGACATACTAGTATGCTAATGCATTTGTGTTTAAATAATTTAAAAAACAGAGTTTTATCCAGCCTTTAGAATACTTGTTCTTCTAAAATTATACTTGTGAGAAGAAAAATCAGTTACTCTTTCAGTGCATGGGTACTAAATAATACAGAGTCTCTTCTTTTTCTCCACAGAATCAATAGGAAGCACATGAGAAATATTTCCCTGAAGTGAAATCATGCTCAGTGTTTGGAAAAACATGTTTGTTTACGCAGCTAAAGGTGAGAGAGAGATCAAGCAGAATATGTAGACAAGAGGCTGGAAGCCAACTGAGATAGCTCAGGAAGATGCACATCTGGTTATGGCATTTGAGGATCCCTTTTAAATAATTGTTTTGTCCAGCAAAGGCACTCGGTACAAGCCAGCAAAACAACTCCTGTCCTAAAGAGGGAAGGTGTCTATTTACCATTCATCCACATAGAAACACTGTCCATTTTGTCTCAGCCTTTCCTCTTGGGCACAAAGTCCTCCTTTCTCAAGTCAGGAGGAAGGAAAAACAAGTTACTGCAGCTCTTGTGAGGGTGAACTTCCCTTTCCTCTTCTCCTCATGAGCTCATGACTAGCCACTGGAGGTAAACGACACCTGTACTTCCCTCCTTTCTGCCTGCACCTCTTTTCCTGGCTCTCAGAAAGGGCTACCTGGAGAGCAGGGACTGCACTCACTAGCAGGTTTGGACCATGCTTCACAGAGACCTTGTTTAGGTTGAAGGTTTCTGCTCTCCAGCCACTTGGTTGGAGTTAAAGTAGCTTTGGGACAGCTAGAACAAAGATGCAGAGAGCTCCCAACTGAAACACGTTGATTAAGACCAAACACCTGTAGTTTTCTTCTCTTTTCTCATGCTGAGGATTTGGCCATTCATGCATTTTTCTGCAGACATTGCTGAAGCACCCCATTCCTCTCCTTTATTTGAGCTGAACCTGGAGGCACACTGGGCTACCATCCAGCAAACAGCTCATGAACACTCACTAAAAATATGATCCAAACACATCTGTCCTGCAGATACTGTTGTGCAACAGAAAGAGCTTGCAGGCTGCCAGTTTCAACCTTGGAACCCAACTGTTGTAGTTAAGAAGTTGATTAAGAGGCTAACGTTCAGTCCAGGGAAGAAAGCCCATGGGGAGCCTGTGGTGTCTACCATAGTATCCCACTCCACATCTCTCTCAAACACAACATGGAGACTGTTTAGGCCAGGACTGGGAGCAAGCAAATATGAAAATCCTAAACCCACCTCTTCCCTGTTCTTGCAGGCTGCCTTCGAAGGTCAACCACTGAGGATACATTGAGAAAGACACTCAGTGTGTAAAGGTAAGAGTGAAAGTGGGTTCCTGCAGCACCAGGAGCACAGCCATGTCTTCATTCCTCTTGCAGGTAGGTGGCAGGATACCACTGCTCCTGAGCTGTATGTCTTAATGAAGTGTCAGAGAACTTTGTGTGGGTAAACATTGCTGTAACGTAAACAGCTCTTTGTCTTGGAAGGGGAGGTGTATTTTCAAGGATAGCTGTTTTCCAAGCTATTTCTTAACTATGTGGGTGTCCGAGCTACGAGGAGAAAAAAAAAAAAAATCAGAGAATTTGAGCAGGTGCACATATGCCTCTGTGCTTGGCAATGGCTTTAAGATGTTAATGAAGTGATCCTTATTTTTGTTCAATGAAAACCATTTCTTCGTATTTTAGCTATATAAAACAATACACAACATGAGAGAAAATGTATTCAATTATGCCTCACTCTGCCTTAACATGAAATTGCGTAGTGTTATCTCTAATAAACCTAGAAATGAGGAAGGAAAGTACAGATTGCTCTGTGCGAGGTCTAATTTTTTTGTATGCATTATATTAACTATCTCTGCCCAATTTTGTGATAATAAGGCAAATAAGGAAAAAGCCTCAGTTGAAAACCCCAGCATATAATCAGCAATTATAAGTGGGCAGTGCTTCATTGTACGGGTTTTTATGGTCATTATGGATGGTAAGAGTCTTGTTTAAATATTTGAATATAATTTCCCAGAATCAGCTAGGTACCCTCATCGTAATGACTATTGATGGAGCCGTCTGTGCACTCACTACCCTGTTTTCTGAGATTGTGGCCTCTGAAATCTGTAATGTTGGCTTATCATCTGCCTTGGTACAGAGCCACTTTCAGCCACACGTGGATAATGAGGTCCTAAGGTGGCATCACTATAGGGGAGCTCAGAAGAGCTATAGGAGCAGTGATACTCTCTATGGAGTACTCTCTCTATGGAAAGACTATAGTTTTATCTACAGCTCCCTAACCTTTGGTTTAGCAAGAGACATGAAGGATGTGACTTACTCAAAATCACTCCCTTCCCAAAAATGAGGGAGAAAGTTTGACCAACCCACATTGAACTAAAGGAGATTTGTACGCTGCAAAAACAGAAGAAAGGAAGTTCCCTCCCTGTTTCACATTCATATTTTCTAAGACTTAACAGACCTCAGAGAGGTTTATAGACACTTTTAAACTAAAAAAGGACTGATAAAGAAATTCTCCAAAGTTTGAATGGGACAGAATTGTGACCAAGGACCACCTATGTTCTAAGGAAAGACTAGTATGCAGAGTTGAATCAGTCCTCAGGCTCTCAGAGCCTTAACAAACCTGTCTGGATTATGAAGGAGCTGAACCACACCTTTGAATTACTGGTTAATACTGTGGAAATTGATCAAGTCCTTAAATATCATAGCCTTTCTTACCTCTGCCCTAAGCATTTAAGAGACAGTACAATTAGTCAAAAAATAATTATTCGTTAATTGATTTTGTAAAATTCTCAGCCGGGAGGTAATTTATATCCTTGATTGGGCTAGAAAAAAATGCAGTTTCTACCAAATGCATAAGTGCTACAAAGAAAAAAAAAGTTGAACTAATTTCTTTTTCTTCTTGGTCAAAGATAAATAGTAAAGATGTCAAAAAGGATCTGAAAAAAACTAAAGAACTAGCTTGTGCAAGGGAGGGAATCACAGTCCTTTCATTCATCCAGCAGAAATCTTACACTGTTTGTGCTAAGGAGTGCATGTATAAGCCCATGCTCATGCAGTCTGCAAGTCTAGAAAAGGTGTAGGCAAATTTAACATAACTATAGTTGGCTTTGCCTTTATGTGATTGATAAAGACTAGTTGATTTTACCCTATGCTCACTTTATATCTTGGCTGCATGTTTGCTTGTACCTAAGCATTCGCAAGATGGAACATCCTGAACTGAAGCTGGAAAAGGTAATAGAATCATAGAATTGTCTAGGTTGGAAGGGAAGACCTTTAAGATCATCTAGTTCAGCCATCAACCTAACTCTAGTTTTTATAACCATCACTAACCCATGTCTCTAAGCACTATGTCAACCCGTCTTTTAAATACCTCCAGGGATGGTGCCTCAACCACTTCCCTGGGCAGCCCATTCCAATGCTTAATAACCCTTTCAGTGAAGAAATTTTTCCTAATATCCAACCTGAACCTCCCTTGGTGCAACTTGAGGCCATTTTCTCATGTCCTGTCGCCTGTGACTTGGCAGAAGAGACCGACCCCCACCTCTCTACGCCCTCCTTTCAGGTAGTTGTAGAGAGCAATAAGGTCTCCCCTCAGCCTCCTTTTCTCCAGGCTGAACACCCTCAGCCCCCTCATCTTATCCTCATAAAACTTATTCTTCAGACCCCTCACCAGCTTTGTTGACCTTCTCTGGACAAGCTCCAGCAGCTCAGTGTCTTTTTTGTGGTAAGGGGCCCAAAACAGCACACAGTAGTCAAGGTGAACCTGCCATGGGCTGGAGGACTCCACTGGCTAACCTCATCCTTACGTTTCTGGAGTCTGGTACTGCACTGAAAATGTCCCTTTTTTGAGGGTATCCACCACCTACTTCAGAATCAAATTCTTCTTGGTGAACACCACTTCAGTGATGATTTTGCTCACATCCATCCATCCCACTGAGTGGCAACAGGACGGGGGCTTTTCTTTCAGCACAGCTGCAAGAACCAAAGGGGTCCAAGCAGAACTGAAAGAAAGAAGTTAAACGTGTAACTGGACTGTGCTCGTGCACTGAAGCCTTTCACACAAAAGCTGAAAAAGTCTGTGTGTTGGCTGAAAAGACCCATACCTGCAACGTGTTTGGAATAGGCAAAATTTTCCAGCTGCTCCTCATAAAATGCTTTTGTTGATGGTTTATAATGTGTGCGTTCACTTCCTGCATGACAAAACCAAACGGAGACATGCACATGAGAAACACACAGGCATTAAGCCGTCTGGGTTAAACTCATCCTTTGTGCAATTCCAGCAACATTTCTGTGTTGGATTTGGACCCTCAATATTTACAGAAAAATCTGGATTGAGTTGAACTTGCATGAACCAAGCCAAATTTGTAATTACAAGGCCTGGCAAGGAGTGTGTCTCTTTCCTGCTTATTTTGTATTTGCCATTGTTAACAACCAGTGATTGCCTCTGTTATTCTCACGCCAGCCTCGAATCTATGGAGAATTCAGGGAGATGAGGAGCTTGATCTGCGAGAAATTGAAAACATAAGGCTCAAATTAAAGCACTCTGGAAGTTAAGTGAAGGTTTTTAACTATCAAAATGGAGGAAGCAGTGGGTGGCAGATAATATTTTTCCTCCATTTAATTTCACAGTTTGGAATATCACCTATTGTTTTGTGAAGGAAATTGGTACATTAGATTAAATCTTGAATTATATACCACACAACACGGATATGGGTTTTCCTTTTATTACAAACTGTTTCTATTAAGAATTACTCTTCTTACTGCTTCTTTTTGTTTCTCTTCTTATGATTCCTGTGTCCACAACCTTTCTACAAATATCATTCTGTGTGTTTCAGTGCATGTACCTTTTGGTAATAGATACAAAAAATGTTTTTGTAATTTATAGACTGCTTGTGGCTTCTTCCTCTTTATCTACTGCAGGTTATTCTCACAGGGCTAATAGCATTTTCTCTTCCTTATATACCTGTGCTGTGAGGGTAGTGTTGCGAGTAAGGACACACAATTTAGCATCCAGAATTCACAGTTCTTGTAAGGGAATTTGTAGTTGTGAGTATCCCAGTGTAGCATCACTTTCCAGGGAGGGCTAAACCATCTTGGGGTCTTAGGAATCATTGAATCCCATTCTATAGCTTTATTCCTTTCCCCAGTATGCTATATCACCTCACTGGGGTGGTAGGTCACGGGTCTCCAGCAGCCCACTGCTTCAACAGCCAACTGCAGTACACCATCAGGAGCGTGGTTGACTGCTTCTCTCTTTCCTACCATCAGATTTACAACCCTCTGCTGATGTTTCACTGGGTACTCCAGCTCAGCAAGCTGTGGTGCTAACATTTCTGAGCCTGGTGGCAGTGCTGACCTCTTTGATTTTTTGTTTCAGGCTCTCATCAGATGCAGGGAGTCATCCCTGTGCCAGTTATACCCAGTTTTACACCATAAATAGGTAGTAAGGGCAGAAGTAGGTCCTATAGTCTGACCTCTTTTGTATCACAGGTTGTAGGACTCTCCGAAGTTGATTTGTGTTTGATCTAGAGTACTGGCTTTTGAACAACATTCAGTGTTTGTTTAAAAATTGCCATTTCCAGAAAATGTGTTTCATAGACTGTTTTCTACCAAAACAAGATTTTGCATCTCATTTCCATCTACTTGCTTTCCTTTGTCTGCTGAGCTGAATAACCCATTAGCAAAGTTGTATTCCCTCTTAGGTACTTACAAACTCATCAAATTACCTTTTAACCTTTTACTTCGTTAACTAATTAGATTGAGTTCCTGCAGTGTGGCTAACAGTTGCTTCTTCTTGTTCTTTAATCTTTCTCAGTGCTGCCTTGATCCCTCTCAAAGTCCTTTCCAGGACATGGTATTCCAGTCGTGATTACATTAATGTTCAGTGTAAAAGCAAGACCAGCTCCTGATCTTTTTAGGAGATCTGGAACTCCTTTTTTGGCCACAGAACTGAACTGAGAACACATGTTCCTTCCTGGGAGTTATATTCCTGCTTGCATGAGATCTCATATTCATAAGGGACACTGTTTCTCCACATTGATTCCCCAGAGATGCCCTCCTTCCTTTGTCTCTAAACATATGACCACCAGCTGGTCTTAATAGTATGGTTTTTTGCTTCTTTCCACCTTGCCAAGTGGTAAAATTTGGCTAAACATTGAATGTTTGCTTTTATGTTCCCCATTTCATGAGTCTTCCTGCTGGTCTATGTATATGAAGGAGAAAGTGTGTGTGTATTTTTTGATGCCCAGCAACACCATACATCACATCTGACACATCATAAAGCCCATAAATTCCTCCATATCAGGCATTTATCATCTTAATTGTATACTTCTCACCCAGTCTTTGTGTTATCTACAATTCTCATCAACGATGACTTTATGCTTCCTTCCGCATCTCAGGCAAAAAAGTTAACTGATGTAGGACTGAGACTGGATCCCCACTGAACCTCACTAAAAACACGCATCTTTACAGTGACGTTCTGGTATGTAACTGCTTGCCAGTTTTAATCCATTTAATGTGTGCAGTGTTGATTCACAGCATTCTTAATCAATGTTTTTTGCAATATATGGTACTGACTGTATAAAATGTCTTGTAGAAGTCCAAATATAGCGATGCCGTTACCTCTATCAGCCAATTTGTAATCTCATCAGAGAAAGATATCAAGTTAGTTTGACAGGATCTATTTTCCAAAAACCCCCGCTGAGTGACGATAATTATACTGCCTCTCTTTTATTCCTTATTAATTGGGTCCTGTATCAGCCATTCCTTTATTTTGCCTGGGATTGATATTAGTCAGTCTGACAGTCTTGTAATTACCTGAGTTGTATCATTTATTCTCTCTTAATTTATTTATTTTTTTTTTAAATACTGGTGTTGCGTTACTTTTTCTTGTCTCCTGGAACTTCCACAGTATTACAAGAGTTACTGAAAAATCAACGTTAATGGTCTGGAGGGGTTTTCACCTAGCTCCTTTTAAACTCTCATATGCTAGTTCTGAGACTTAGCTCTATAAATATGTCTAAAATCAGTAGCTCTTATTTGACGTCCTTCTGATGCACTGTTGGAGTGAAAATTGTTTCATGATTTTCTTATGAAATGATCACATCATCTGATTCTTGGCCAACTATACAACAGTTATTTATTGAACACTTCTGCCTTTTCTGGACTATTTTTGGCAATTTTATAATTTCCAGTTGCACTGTTAGGATTCCTTTTGCTCCCTTTATGTTCAAAGTGTCCTTCTGACTATTATTGGCTCTGTTTATGACAGATTTGCATCCTTTTGCTTCACTTACCAGTTTTTTTTTGTGTTAAAATTCCCATCTTATAATCTACATTCAAATCTACATAATCATCCGTTTTCTTTCTTTTGAATTTTTTTTATTTATTTTGACCTTCACTGTATTAATAATCAAAATTGGTCTGTAGCTGATGTGGTCTTGAACATCTCCAAATGGTCATTCACGTTTTGCCCATTGATCCTTTTATCCCCAGTGGTTTGGACTCATGAGGTGTAGCAACCTCCTTAAAAAGTAATCCCAATGAATAAATTAAACTAAACAAAATAAAAGCCACAACTCCTGTAAATAGTAAGCTTCCAAGAAGTGACACTTGTCAGAGATGACCAGAACACAAAGCAGCTGTTCGGACAAGAATACTCTTTTTTAGGGATGTGAAAACAGTTTAACTGTGCGGACAAAAGCTGTGTTGTCACCTTACCTTCATGGCCAGAGAACTGCCCTGGATCACTGCAGTTGTTAACACAGATGTGGCCACTCCTCCTACATAGTCTAGGTCTTTTCCCTTCCCACCCAAGAATTGTGGGCAGGCAACTCTCAAAGATGAGCTCAGTGGATCTCAAAAGTCCTGACTTCCTCATAGGGACACCTCCAAACTAGCTGAAGTTTGAGGACACACTCTGCAGTGACCGTGTCCTTTCTGTTCCAGTATGGCAGCCAGAATTTATCCCTAGAAATGAGTGTGTAGCTTGAAATAGCAGGACTGTTTTGGTTTTATTTAGAGCTTACTGTGTTTTTTCTCTCTAACTCTTTGTCAAATGAGGTTAGCCTTGAGGCTTAATCTGATGAGGTTTCTCTGTCAGAAGGGTCTTTCTTGGTAATGAGGTAAACACGGAGGTTTGCCTTCCTCTGCCCTCACCCTTCTCCTGGAGCAGGTTCATCAGTGTCTCATAAGAGTATGTGTGTAGGTGATGTTATCCTTTAATAAAAGTTAAATGGGTCCAGGCCAAAACCCCAGTGAAGACAGCACCTTCCTGAGCACTTGCTAATCAGGCCCAGACATTTGCCAGAATAAAGGATGCAACACATGTTTTAGTTTTAGGAATGAAACCCGAACCCATTGAATTGTGTTAGAATGACTGGAAGAGCTTGGGATTTCAAATAGAGTCAAAAGTGACTGGAGAACCCAAATGGAAAACAACAAGGAGATCTGGACCAGTTGCTAGTGACTGGTTGCGCAGACACTGTGGCTTGCGGAAGGGTGCCTGGGGATGCTGTCTGTCATGTTGCAGCTCAATACTGTGGGAGTCTGAACACAATGAGAAGAAAATTATCTTCATCCTTACTATCACATAGGTATTTTTCCAACTGTATTCAATGAGGATATTTTAAACCACTGCAAACTGCATGTGTTAATGCTTTTTAAAAAACTTGCAAAATAGGTAATTCACATAAAGTGGTACGACTGACATCCAGACGCCTTCCAAGGCAGAATAATTTCTTTTACAGCCTGCACAGCAGTAGCAGTGGTTTTTGCATTTAGGGACACAACTTCCTCCACGTGGAAATGTACTTTTGATAAGAGTTAGCACACCTTTTTCAGCAGTGCTGCATCCCGCTGAGAGGAGTTCTGGAATCGCCGACAGATACAACTCTTACACAAGCCCTCCCTGAATGAAAACTTGGTCCCTGAGAATTCCAAAATTACTGGGAAATTGCAGCATGCCCCTCAGAGCGACAAGGAAAAGGCAGCTCCTCATTTGGGATGATCTTAGCTTAGATTTGGTCTGTTCAGTGATCATGCTTGCAGAGACCCGCAGCACAATC
Organism: Limnodromus scolopaceus; assembly: GCA_028565335.1. NCBI lineage: Eukaryota > Metazoa > Chordata > Aves > Charadriiformes > Scolopacidae > Limnodromus > Limnodromus scolopaceus. The sequence continues at coordinate 33,797,747 of JAOXNO010000013.1, forward strand.
TGATCCTGGCACTGACACTGATCTCAGGAGCAGTTTTAACTTATCAAACTAAAAAAAAAAGCAAAAGTCATGCTGTCTCAGCTCCACCTTAACTGGAATTGAGGTGGGATTTGGGTGCATAAGTCACTGGGTGAGATTTGGAGCATAATTCTTTAGCCGCAGGGCTGAAAGCACCCAAAGTCAACCAGTGGCTCCATTTTGAAAGCAAGAGACTTGTTAGTGCCCATCAAGCTCCCCTGCAATTTGGAGCAGTTGCAATTTGGTTAGGGAGGTGATTAAACTCCTCCTGAGTCCTGCAGTGGAGGCATGGTGGGAGTATGCGGAACATGTTCACGTGCAAGTTGACTATAATGATAAAATTTCTAGGTCTGGGCCACTGCTCAAACTGGTATGGAAGAGAAAATTAAAGAATTTCAGTCTTCAACCAAGTAAGAGAGGAATTCTCTAGGGAGAGCCGCAACCCTGTCTGCTGGCTCTTGCTCACAGTGTTTCTTTAAAATACGAGAGGTACAATGTCCTGGTTTGAGGTAAAATAATTTTTTAGTATACAGAATATACCGCGTCCCTGAGGCAAGGGCTGGGATCTAGAACTCTTCACATGTTGGTGTCCTTGTTTGAGGATGACAGTTGGAATTTCCTCCTCCCTGGGAAAGCATGTTCATCCCGCTTTCCTTGACAAGAAATGAAATGTTCTGGTCCTTTGATATCACCCACTGTCTTGCAGTAAATCAATGCCAGCCGAGGAATGTTACTACATTCCAGCCCAGGGAAATTCACTTTGGGAACAAGAAGCTTCTTTTGAGGCTGTGTGGATCCTGGGGGACCTTGCACTCATGTAGCAATAACTTCAGAGGTTGTGCACTGAGTTTCTAGTCCACGGAGAGTGTGGTGCACCAAGGGATGCCTACTGAGCTCCTGCAGAAGACATTCCAAATTTTATTTTATTTTTTTTGCTCAAATGGCACTGCTCATTGACTTTGTTACGGCATTTGCTTTTAGTGGGGGGTGGGGCTGTACTTTTCCCTGGCAAATTAAGCTGAATTCACTGCTGTTAATGAGATGCTTGGGTACTTTGGTTATGCGCAGCACAGGCAAGCTAGCAGGTAAATATGGTTTCAGTGAAATACACCCAGAATGTACTGGGTGCATATCACTGACCTCTACTGACTGTTAGTCTGACCTGTACTAGCACTGTTATATCACATCAGCAGTCAAAGCTGCTGATAAATGAGACTTTGGCACTCCATCATAGGAATAATTTGCTCCTAAAAGCTGCACAGGACAAAAAAGGCTTCCCAGTTGTATGGTGATGCCACACCATAATGACCCTGCCCCTTTCGATGGATGCTCTTCAGTACTTAACTGGACATGGGTTGTCTTACCCTTCTACAAGCTCCCTAGAAGGGCAGGGACCAATTCTATAAATTTATGACTTTAAGAAAATATTTAGACTTGGGCACTCAACCTACAAGGGTCTCCTTTATGTTTGCTTCCTCTGCTGTACTTTTATCATCTATCCATGCCTAGATGGGCATGTTAATATCTTCTGGAGGCAGAAACATGCTGAAAACACATGGTTTCAAACACAGTAAACAGTAAGATTAAAGATTCACCTGAAAATATATCTGAGGCTGTTTTTAAAATATAGCTGATAAGTGTCCTGCCCCTGATACCGGTTGACCAGTGGGCACACTCTAATTAAACAGGCTACCACATCCTGTTGCATCATATTTAAAACTATTTCCATTAGTACTTATATAGCCTGGGTGGCAGATGAATTAGTATGGTCTTTTCCAGTAGGGAAAGCAGCTATAACCCCAAGTTAACCCAATGTTTACCAAAGGTTTTCCCGTGTGTTTCTATATGGTTGGATCTGGGGGAGATTTTGTTTGACTTCTGCCCATGTATTGCTGTTACCTGTACTAAAAAAACCTAAATCTATCATATTAATTTTGCGCTGCAAGGCCAGCACATTAAAAGCAGTTAATTCATCACAATGGTGAATCCACCACAATTCAATAGTGCCATTGGATTGAGAAAATTACTGTAGGGATTGGTTTGATCTAACACCTTTAAATAACAGATCTTCTTTTTAATCTTCTGCTTGGCAAAAAAAACCCCCAACTTTTCAGAAACTTCTGAAAAATTTTAGGAGCCACTATTATTCTTTGAACAATTAAGAGCATAGGAAATGCACAGAAGAGATTTCTAAGAAAATGCCAGGAAATCTTTGGAATATATTTAGTGATCATGACAATTCTTATAACTGGAGAAATTTTGGCTGCTTTTACAAACATCTGTCAAGTCTGCTATGAAACAAATAAGATTTGGGGAATTGCACTGCAGATTTTGCTTCTTGAGAACAATGTTTTATTGGTTCCATTTGAACATACTGAAGTGTGCAAATGATCACAGGTTTGGCAAGTTCTTACATGCCCAGGAACAGATGTACAGATAATTTCACAGACATGCATACTTTATATGGTTGCAGACGTATAGTGTGGGGGACGAGTACCTTTGAAAAATCAGATTTGTGGGTATCCTGGATGTCTTTCCTCCTCAGTGAAGTACACAAATCCGCATTGATTTCTGATGATATTTGTTTGGCTAATAATACTTTGATCCCTGAGTAAAAATTATTAATTTTGTGCCAATGTGTTTGTTGTGAACGAGCACTGACTCTTCAACAGTGAGGTGATGGTCTCCCATTTCCAGGAGGCCAGGAAATTGTTGGGGGGGTTGTGCAAAGTGCTGGCAAATGGCAGCTTAATCACATCAGTTGCTTCAAACACATGTGGACAACAAATGGGAATGAAAGGATCAAGCTTATATGAACAACAACAGTGGTATCTCACATCCAGATCTTTCAAGATTCAAAGAATGGACATCCTGTGTAGCAGGTCTGTGCTTTGCCAGGCACATTTTGCAGAGCAAAGGCCAAAAGCTGTACCAAAACACTCTCCTGTGAAGCTGTGCTTGAAGTTTTTAAAAATCTGAGCAGGGTCAACACCTGATCTGATGTCTTCTCTGTAGACCATCTCTCCAGCTATCGGCAGAGCCCTGGTACTGTATGGGTAGGACAGCTGGCAGCATGCTGCCTTTGGCTTCCAGCCTGTAGCTGGTCCCTTCATCTGACCCACACTGATGCTTCCCAGAATTTGGCTCCCATTCAAGCTTTACAGCTCTTATAAAGCCCTTTGTCTTTTCCTGCTTTGGGTGGAGGTTAGAGTTATGCGTAAAGGGAGCCAAAAGTATTTAAGTTTGTTCCTTCTCTCATGAGAGAGTGTAGAAAGAAAGGCATCTCCGCAAGAGCTTAAACTCAAATATGATCATCATGATTACAAAGTGGGAAACCCCATATTTACTTACGCAGCTTCTCAGCAGGCAACAATTAACAGGTGAGGCTACAGATAGGACAGCAGTAGGGTAAGGGGCACCATATCACTTCTTGCTCAATTGCTTCTATTTGCATAAATAATATCACTGCTAATTTTAATAAAATAATGTATGATATTAGTAAATAAGAGCGTATTGTCAGAATGTAAGCAAAAGAAAAGAGATTAAATGTACATTTATCAGCCAGAATCAATTTTCAGTCATGTCTGTTGAAGACGTGTTTTGATTTATTTTACCTGGATCTTAGTGCCTGACAAAAAGTTGTAATAAGTGGATTACGAGGAGATTATAAGAACTAAAATTAGATAAAATAAATAATGAGTTTTAACGGTGTAAGAACTTTAGAAGGTATGTTTTAATGCTACAGTTTGTAATCTATATTCTTGTTACGTTTGTCATATACAAAATAAGTTTGCCCTTACCATTACAGCTGTCACACTCTTTTGCTCCAAATTGCACTGGTTGGTGGGGGAAAAAAACCAGAATAATGGATAAACATTTCTTTCCTGATGTCAGAATTATAGAATTAATGGTTGAACATGGAATTTATTTGATGGCACTCATCTATTTAGCAGGAGTGAAAAGCTGTTAGCTCTGGTACAATCAAACTGCATAAGCCGGTGCACAGCCAAGACCCTTCAGACATTTTTTCAGGAGAGTATCAAGACATTCCCATGTGTCGCTGCTCTGTGAGAGCAGCACAGTTGGTATGACACCAACTTAAGTGTATGACCCTTTCCTAAATCCTGGGCCTATTATTTCAAATGTGCATGCCAAATGTATAAATGAAGAATGATCTCTAGTATGGACAGCTGTTATTGTCCTCTGTGGTATCCCAGCCCTTGTGATGGTGAAGTGTTCTCTCTCACCAGTTTGTGGTTTGTTCTTTGGTTTCTTTGACTGTGCATGAATAGGTAGTCTATGATCTCTACGTTTTAAGACGATGGGGAGAGAGGGGTCCTAGTGGGGTCCCGGTTGTGATGGACGTTTATCTTACGTGAATTGCTCTGCAGCTGCCTGCCTTTTTGTGTTTTTTTGACCATAAGGACCAGTTCTTGAAGCAGGAGCCTACTTTTTGGACAGCCAAAGCCAAGAGAGGCAAATCCTGTCCTGTATTACCATGGAATTAATCAATCTATCACCCCTGTTTCCAGGTTTAGATCTGCTTTTAAAAAGTGCTGCAACTTTGGCACTTCAAGTTTCCTGTGCTGTGTGCCATGGCAAGTAATAAAGCATTCAACACATACAAAATTATAACACCATCTGGGATAAAGTTACCTCTCAGCTGTGTCAATGTTGCAGGACAGGAGGCAGAACTGATTCTGACTCTGCTTGGACTGTGAATCTGGCAGGAGAGAAGATGGGGGAGGTGTGTGTGTTTGTGTACAATATCCACATTTTAAGCATAAGGATGTTTTTCAGCTCTAGTGCCTTGGATGTAGATGAATTTGCTTCAGTGCACATATCAGTAAGTGGTAATATTCTGTGAATGAACACACATAGCAGGGTTTTCCAGAAGCCTTTGTGGATGTCTTTCTTATATCTGCCTCTCTGATTTACTCCCTGCAGGTAAGATGTGTGACAGTTCTCCATGTAAGTTTGATTGGATTTCTTCAGTTCTTGGCACAATCCCATCAACCTCTGATATCTCCTATATTTCAGGCAAGTCTTTGTTGTTTCATTTTCAGGCAGAGTCACTCAGCACAATCTTACAGTGTAGCCTGTCTGGACTTCTCTCACTTTTTCTCCTGTTTCCCTCTTGAACTGGATTGAAGTCAACACATACACTGAAGTAGAGAATGGCTAATTCTAGTAATTCTGGTTGTCTTTAAGTCATGACAGGTTTGCCAACTTTCTCATCTTATATGCATGAAAAATTACTTTCTTTCAGTGTAGAGAATCTGTTGTTTCTGATATAAACAGTTGATTCACTTGCTTGAAACCACTATCTTCTTGTAAGCTGCTCCTTGCTAACTTTGGTCTCAGCAGCAGACGTGTTGCAGTGTTTTGATCTCCACCCTACTAATCTATCTTTGTTTTTCTGTTGTCCTGGGGGAGTGGGAAAGGGAAGAAGGTATAGCAAAACAAATGTCATTACAGTTGCAAATACTGGGCTTGGTTTTGTTGCTTATTTGAGTATTGTCGTGTTCCTGTCAAAACTGTGCATTGTACTCTGTGTCCTCAGGACAATTGCTGATGCCCCTCTGACCTTGTTGCAGCATTTCAGAAGTCTCTCTGGTTGTTTTTTGAAAAAAGCAAAACAGCAGCTTTCATTAGAAGACTCCACTGAAACAAGGTTTTATTTTTTTTGGTTTCCAGTCATATGTTGCTGTGACGGTGAGTCAAATGCTTGCAGGGCCTTTGATGTGAAGCTGTGAACAGCATTGCTTTAAATAGCAAAGAATTTATCTGTATTACATCTTGGGTCTGCAGCTCACAGTCAAGTGGCTGTATGGGAGCCATTGGTGCATCACCAGGAGTAGTTCATGTCACCAAGAGTCGCCTTTCCCTTTCCGTGCCAGAGGGCAGGAGGTGCCATGCAGACGGCTCTGTGGCTCAGCGTGGCATCTTGGTGCCTGCGGCATCACACTGCCATAGCCTGTGGAGACACCCACCACCTTGGTGTGTGAGTAACACCCATCTCCCAGGTACCGGTGTTGGACTGTCCTGGCGCTATGGGGAGAGGGGACATGCAGGAGCAGGTAGCTACATCAAAGTGGTAACAGAGAGAGGGTGCAAGCAGATGGCTTCCATTCCTGTCCTATAATCCCCACTATAATTCCCAGCAGAAATGCTGTGAGACCCTGCCACAGGATGCTGGTAATACTCCAAATTTACTATAATATTCAAAACCTCAACTGCTAGTTAGGAAGTTCCTAAGCCACATGGACCTGTTGGAATGGGTCCAGCAGAGGACCATGAAGATGCTCAGAGGGCTGGAGCACCTCTCCTATGAGGACAGGCTGAGAGAGTTGAGGTTGTTCAGCCTGGAGAAGAGTAGGCTCCAGGGGGACTCTATAGCCCCTTCCAGTACCTGAAGGGGGCTACAGGAAAGACAGGGAGGGAGTCTTTATCAGGGAGAGTAGTGATAGGAGGAGGGGTAACAGTTTTAAACTGAAAGAGGGGAGATTCAGATTAGATATTAGGAAGAAATTCTTTCCTGTGAGGGTGGTGAGACACTGGAACAGGTTGCCCAGAGAAGCTGTGGA
>JAOXNO010000013.1:33811982-33828180 GCA_028565335.1 Limnodromus scolopaceus
TAAAAGAGAGCCTAAGGTGACCAGCACAGATGCAGATTCTTACCCTGCAGGAGTCTATGTATCTTTGGATAAGTCCCGCCTCTGTTGTCCAAACCATCCTTGCCTCATACCCCTCTACTGCGCTGTTCGGTGGGCTTTTTCAGAGCCCATCTTTCCTTGAATCCGTCCTCCTGCTGCTTGGTACTACCTGTGCTCCCTCTTGCCAACAGGCCCTCTTCCTTTTGTCTCTCATAGCTTGTTCTTGCATCTGTGGCTCTTCCATGCTGTAGCAAAACAGTAAGGCCATTCCTGCTTGAAATGGGTTGAACTATAGGCTCCACAGAGAATATGGAAGTGTGTCTGACTTAACAGTACTGATGCTTCCACTTCATGTCAATACCCTTTAATGTGAAGGGACCAGACCTTGAGAGCTTGGATTTCTTTGTCAGTTTTATGAATCAGACCCACAAGATGCTTCTGAGATTCCTCAGCTCCTGTTTCTGGCCTTGGACATCGATGTGATATGACTCCCAAGACCCAAGTTTTCATGGCAAGCTTTGAGATTCCACTGAGTCTGAGATGCTATGTTCCTAATCAGAATAAGCATGTTTACTCTTCAATCCTTTTGACTTCAGCTGAAGTTGCGGGTTACCAGCATGCCTGAAAAGAGGCCTTGATGTCTCAAGCTGAGCATAAGATCTGACCAGGTATTTTCACAAAGCTTGGAGCCTTGTTCTTTTAAAACAGCAATGATATTTGATGAAAGTGCTTCCAAAACAGCAATAAAGGCCTGACTTTCTGTGTTCACATTGTGTCAGAGCTGGGCAGGGTAGACAGGGAGCAAATACGAAGCAGCTGGAGCGAAGATCTCCCAAGGCATTTGCTTCAGTAAGAAGAGATTGACTTTGTCCATGAGGTCTTTTTATTAGGGCTGTAGCATGGTAGCATGGTTTGTCATGTAGCATGGCAAAATTATGGGGCAGACCAGAGGCTCAGTCATCTGACATAGGAAGAGCAGCTGCTACTTGACCAGCCCAGTTGGTCACAGTCAGCGATTGCCTCATGTGCAGCTTCTCTGTACGAGGACATGGTGGGTCCATCCAGCACAGGTAGCAGCACAGCAGGTTCAACGCACAGGCGCTGAAGGGATCCATCTAAAAGGTATGTCTCCCACACAGTCAGCTTCACGATTTGACCGAATCTTTGCACTACAGTGGGTTGCTGCCCATTTCTTATTCAGAGGAAACTTTCTGAGAGATGAGTGGGAGTTTTGCCCAAGTGTAAGCTGGTGAAGCAAGTTGCTGATTTGTTAAATCGATTTCTTTAAAACAACAGCAAATTAGATTCCCCCTCAGTTGAAGTCCAGGTCCCATCCATATTAATGGGAGTAGGGAACTAGAAAGAACAAAATCCCTTTGTGGTGATGGAGTGCAAGGTATTTGATTCAGCATCATGCTTGATTGCGTTATTGTAATAGCATTTTGCTGCGTCTGACTGGTTCTTTTCAGATAACCTGCTTTCATTCAGTTTAGATTAAGAAATTTACTTTAAAGTTCTGAAACTGATGCTTAGTCTTTCTGGAGTGCAGGTGATGTACCAAAATGATTAAGGCAATGTAAAACTACAAAAAGTTGAATAAAATGATTGAAAAGTGAGATACGCTTCCACTTTTCAGTAAGTTATGCCATCAATAGGTAAAACTGCTAGCTTTTTTAATATAGTTTGGGAATGTTTTTTGGGTTCCCCCCCCAAAAATGGAGATCAAGTCATTGAAGAAACATCTTGAGAGCAATGGATAAAAATTTAAGTCTTTAATTATACCTTTGATTTCTCTGGAATCAGAATTTCACTCAAGCTGCATTCACAAAGCTGTTATCTGTTAATGTACTTTGTGATTCAGACTAATTACATACACAAGTTACAAACCACGATCTTAATTCTTTCCAACCAAGGGAGCGTTTGCTTATAGTCCTCATTCTTAGGCTAATGAATCCTTATAGTGATGAAGTGTCTGTCAAGCTGGCTGCCCATTGTTGCTTCGATTTTCTCAGGAAAAGAGAGCAAATTCCTTCCCAAGAACCAGGAATTGTGGTACTTTTAATTGTTGAGCAATCTATAGAATCCAGGGTTTTAAACAAACAGACAAAAAGCAATAGGAAGACAGCTGCTGTGTAAATACAGGACAAAGGTAGCCAGTGGTATCCCAATTAACTGAAGAACTCCTCTGATTCAGAAAGGTTTCTCTCCCCTGGCCATATAGTTCAAAAGTGATGATTACCTTAGGATGGCTCAGTTTTTATGACCTAATGTGCTATGTGTTGGGCAACCCCAAATGTAGTAGTTATCTTAAAAAATCTTGGCCAGTTCCTTGGATAGTATGGCATATCTGAGCTAGTTTCCTATTCAGTTAATAGATAAAATTGACTCCTCATTTACAATACAGTAGCATCCAAAACAGTGCAAAAGTTAATGAGATGGTGGAACTGGGTTTGTTGGCAGGAATAACATGCTCAGAGGTCATGTCATGCCCAGCTTCCTCCCCCTTCCTCCATGCTCACATCAGTCAGGTGCAAGGCCTAGAAGTATCTAGCAACAGCCATAGATATTCAGAGTTTCTCAATACCATCATGTAACATGATTATGGAAAAAATATATCCAAAGAAATACTGACGAGTGAACATTTTCTCACATGGCTAAGTCAAGTCAAGTTAAAATACTTGCTGGAAAGTTGTCTTTATGTTTTCTCTGTTCTTTTTTTTTTTTTTTTTCCCTTGAAAACAATGTGTAATGGTTCTATGCTTAGTCTTCATTTTTAAAAACTGACATATACAAAAATATATTTTTTTTTCTCTTTCCTTAGATATGGAAAGAGATCAAGCCCAGAGACACTGATCTCAGACCTCTTGTTGAGGGAAAGCACAGAAAACATTCCTAGATCCAGGTATGTATGAAGAGGTTTTATGGTGGCTTTCACTTCTCATTTAGACTTAACACTTTCATTTTTTATCAATAAATTTGTTTCACCACAGGGATCCACCAACAGCTGGATAAACATGACCTTAAAAAACATTTTTAATTCCTTTTTTTGTTACGAGCTAGCACCATCTATGAATGCAAGAAATACCTTACCAGATGTCATGTAGTCCCAGTCTCCTCGTTTCCTGATTTAGGGAGCGGGCCATACCTGCTGTGTGAAGGAAGGGAAGCATTCCCACAGTGCTTGCCCCACACTGGGCTTTATTACACAGAATTGTATGCTGATGCCTAATGATGATTCAGTTATGGATTAGAGCCACCAAAATGGCATATTTCTACTCATACAGATTTAAATTTTGCCTTTAAAGATGTATGAGTGGTAAATATGCACATACGTTAACTTATACACAAACGCATGGCTATGGCTGGGCTTTAAAATGCAGTCTTTCACATTGGTTTTGTTCCTATTATTTTACAAAGGGAAAAAAGGCCTTTGTATTTCCATTTGCACCTGGTTTAAAATAACAGTGGTGTTTCAAGCAACAGTGGGAACTCAAAAGTACGTCCTGTATTTATCGAGTTTGGTAATGACCCTTGTAGTGACTACAATTAACACAGCTGAAAAGTAAGTATGTTGCAAAAATAAGATGCGGGGGGCAGGGGGTTTGGCTCAGGAAAGAAAATACTTGTTTTAATTCTGCTCACAATCAAGGAAGAATGAGCTCAGTCTAAGCCTTTACTGATAGCCCGAAGTTTGCTGATAATACTTCTACAGCAGAAACAAATGTTTTACGCAGTATTCATCTCAGGAGTCTACAAGCAAATCGTCCACGCTTTCATCGGCTGGGCAAAGGCTCGATTAGACTAGTTAAGTACTTAAGCATAATAGTCGGTAGCGCTGAACTTAGGGCATGATCTTGTCATGTGAAAGGTGACCGAAATTTCTGCTGCCGTCAAGGGAGGTTGTCTGCGAGACTTGCAGTTCTGCGCGTAGGGAGACCGTTGACTTACGGTCTGATGACTAACAGCAGCTGTGGGGATGCAGTTTTCTCTGCAGATGCTTATGTAAAAAAAACTGCATGGAGTGCAGTGAAACGTATTAGACTATTTTGTGTTTGGTAATGACAAGGCAGAGCCCTCGCGTAATGGGAAATTTCCGCTGCCATGAATTTGAGGCAACACACAGGGTAGTACAAAGTCTAATACTCTCTGTAATTTTCACCCCTTCATAACAAAACTTGATGGTTATTATTATTGTTTCAATAATGCTATTTATAACACACCAGGGAGCAAAAACTCATGAGCAAAATAACAAACTAGTCTGCATTTAAGATCAAGAATTGATGAGAAACAGATTTTTATTTCCTACCCCCTGTAACAGCACTTTACACTGAGTATGCTATTTGTCATTCATCGATGACAATTATGCGAGTACTGGGAACAATGATGTCTAGTTTCCTATGGATATGTTTTCTAGGATAAAACCCTGTATGGATTCTGAACCCCACTCCAGCTTTTGCCTCCATGTGGAGGACATAATTACATCTTCTTTCTACCCAGTCCTGTGTTTCATGGCACATCAGGAACTTAATATCTCTGAGACATCTGCACCTCTCTCTGACTTGACTGAAATTGTCCAGAGGGTTTGAAAGCTGGTGGGGAAGGTAGGGCAGCCGTGCAGGGATGGACAGCTGGACAAACAGCAAATATGCCCAGGTACAGCACGACTGCCTGAGCCTTCCTCCTGGAGGAAGCCAGGATGAATGAATTAAAGGCAGGCTGGTATTATCCTGAACTTAAATTAATGACGTATATGTTTTGGAAATGGAAGTATATGCAGGCAGTTCTGGAGCAGATGTAATTTGTACTCAGTGAATCAATGACAGAGAGACACACTGAATGATGTCTCAGGAACTGAACTTTGTAGCTAAACATTGAGGTACTAAGAAGCAGTTTAACTGTATTCAGGTTGTCTGGCCTGGCTTGACATTTCACTTTTGCTGATTTATGCCCCAAAGTATTTTGCAGTCTAGGTGTATGTCTGACCATACAAAGAAAGTTTAGAGAGATTCTTATAGAAACCGGTTAAAAAATAGGAAGTTAAGGAATAAGGAAGCACCTTGACCTGAGTAGAAATAAGTTCTTATGACAAAAACATGTGAGGTGGCATGTTTCTGATCTTGTTGATCCTATGGAGTCATGAGAAAAACTTTAAAACTTAATAACAGGATGCATCTCCCCTACTACTGCCTCTGAAAGTTAGGCATCTATTGTGAAGCAGTTATCTAGGCTGCCTTTGCAGTCAGTCAGAGGGATGGGTATCTCCAAAATGAGCCTTCCACTCTAAAATGGGCAGGGTCAATTGTCTTCTCAAGGTGTCAGTGTCTCTCCAGTGAGAGGAGGCAGACTAGCTGTTTAGTCAAGACTAATCACCCAACTTTTAGGTGGCAAAAGTTATGGCAAATGCATTTCCCCGTGTCTCTCTCCACGTTCTCCCACTTGTTGACTTTCTTTCTGTGTGGACCAAGCAGCTACTGTCAAGTGGAGGACCTTTAGATCAAATGCTACCCCCAGCGCCCCTTTCAACACTTATTTCAGATGTTTGATATTGAGCAGTGGACTACCACGATAATATTTTAGGATGGTGGCTGTAAACCTCAGTTTTGTTTGAAGTTGCTAACAGCACAACATGTGGGGTCTTTTGGTTTTGGGGTGTTTTTTTTTTTTTTTCTCAGTGAATCCTCTTTGGAAACTGTTTACTCCTGAGTAAAAGTGACGAATACCTCTATTTGTATTTCAACATATCATAGTTTTCTACATGAATTTCATTAAAGGCTACTTAATGGCATAAAGCAGCTTTGCAGTGAGTCTCAGTATGAAGTATGAAGGGACAAGTTCTGGTACCGAAGCATAGACATCTGGCCAACCAGGATGCCTCTGCTTTGGTGGGGGTTGCATATACAATCTTCAAGTGCAAATATGCATATGTATTCCTTATTGCTGCAATGATTAAAATGAAAATTTTAGGTAGTTCTACCTTTGAATTTTTCAGAAGGGGCTTTAAAATGTGTTTAATGTTTATTATTTTTTTTATTCATAATATGTATTGCAGGTTTGAAGACCCTTCGATGTGGTGATGGGATTTTCAGCACACCGTCAAAACTTTTCCTAGTTTTCAGTTCATACTCCACTCCTATGAAGCAAATCATAGCGTCATCCCCAGTGCATGCAGCCATTGTACTGAATTCTGTAGAGTTTTTCCTTCATCATATTTGTATATACCTTTATTTAAATAAATTATTTGTGCATTCCAAAATATAACAAACTAAATGAAAACAAGCAACCCTGTCATTGGTATGGCAAAGAGTTGTTTTAAACTATTAAAACTGAATTATAACTTCCCTGCAGTCTGAAGTAGTATGGACAACAATAGTGTCACCGTTATTACAGTAATTAGTGTGCAAAGTAAGATAAAGATATAATTTATTGTGGCCTCAAACTCATCCCAGCTGCTTGATTTATGCAAAACTGCTTAAGATAATTTATCACAGACTACATAATTTAGGAAAATAGTGTTCTGAGAGGCGATCTTTCAGAAAGACCATGCTAAAAACTTTCTTAGTACTTAGATTGACAAAAGTATTAAAATGAATAGCATTTTCATAATACAAAGGAATAAGTCACTGCTTAATTCTGCTAACTCTTCAAAACTAGTTCGAAGCTTGACTGTCAGCCTGAATTAGGAATTTTAAATGAAACAGATGTAACATGTTTGTTTTGGCAATATGCAAAGCAGCAGAAAACAATACTTAAAGCAAGTTAACAAGACAAATCTACAGCTATTTGTGCCAGAAAAGAGACATCTAACATTGGCTAAGGCCGTGTAAAGGAGCACACTGATAAATCACAGCCATTTGGGTACCTGCACTCTGAGGCTCTCTCATTTGGAATCCTTCATGGTTTCTGTTTCTACCATGAGAAGGTACCTGAAACACAGACAAGGGGAACTGTACTCAGGTTTGGTTTTGTTTTATTTTATTTTATTTTATTTTATTTTATTTTATTTTATTTTATTTTATTTCTAGCCTAATGAGGGACTTATACACAAGAATATCTGAAGAAACTCCCAAAGTTTTTAATTTAAAGTAACATTAAATAATGGCAGCATGGTACCCTTGTTCTTAAGTGGTTTTAATTCACAGATGCATATCTTGCAGTATGGTCAGGACCCACACTGGGCATGACTCGAGTGCTGGTCCTTGCTTCCTGATATTTAAGCACAACTTTTATTTAGGCACTGTGACTAAAAACTGGGTAATTAAGCACATAAAAAACTCCAAATTGGAAAACAACCAACGTGAAGGTTCAATGTATTTACATCTCCTCCTTGCTTTTCAAATGTTTCTACATGGCTCTTGCTCCCAGGGGAGATGCATCAGTGCAAGTAAGTTCCACATTTCCTTAAATTCACACTAGGTGTGTTCACAAAGTGTCACCAGGTTACCAGGAGTGGCCTGTTTTTGTGGTCTCAATGTCTTCAGTAAAGCAGAACATGTTTTTCCTTTTCATAAAACACATGGGTGTCATTGGAATGGGCAAATTTTGCTTTCAGCAGCAATACTTCCACTTACAGGCTTGGTGATGGGTTCCAGGGTGCTACACATGAAACTGTGAGGATTAAGAGTAGTCTAGTTAATTACAAAAATGTTTGGTTGCCACCCAAGGCAGTAAGTGATGAAGTTCTCCATGACAAAGTGACTCCAGGATGGCTACAGCTTGCTGGGGCTAGCAGGAGTCCATCAACTGCTGGCCAGGACCTACTGTATCAGAGTCCACATAAAGTTCTGTTTTAAGTAATTACTGAAATGAAAATTGGAAATTAGTGAGGTATCTACTATATAATGTCTCTAGTTCCTGGTAATTCCTAGCATATATATATATTAATGACCATGTAAATGATAAAATCAGTAGTTGATAAACTCATGTTGCTTAGCACTATCATTACAAATGTGCCTTCGTGGAGAAAGAAAGAGTTAAAGGAGAATTAGTGCATGCTAATTACTCGTGCTGAGCTGTTCCATTCAATTACCTGAGCTTTCTTGAACTTCAAGAACACCTATTCGTACAGAAAAGCAAGAAAAATCTAAAAAATGCCAGGTTTATTACCTCATGAGCTGTCAAAGACAGCAGCAAGGCAAAGCACTCACACAATATTTATCTTTCCACATTGTGCTATGATTTTCTTTCTAAAATCTTCCCGTGTTCTCTGCAGCAGACACAACGTTGCCATAGAATTCCAGCGTGCTTAGGGCTTACCTTCCTTGTATACTCTATATACCACTCTTGACAGGCCAGGACATTGAAAATATTGGATCAGGTCTCCAAATCTCAGGATAGACTTGAAAAATGAGCTGTGAAATGAAGAAAAACACTGGATTTGTTTGATGTGGCTTCTGCATTTTGACTTTCGGGTTAACCTTTTCATCTTTTTCTCTCTAACCATGAGAAACGGAGCTTTGTTTATAAAACAAAGGCTGAAATTTATGTCGGAATCTGAGGGAGCACCAGGAAAAACAAGAAATGAGAGCCATAAAAGTAGGTGATAGTATTTTCTCCTTTATTTATTGCAGGTTTGAAATCGTGAGGAATGTACATAGATAGGTGTAAAGCATTTAAAAGAGTCTATTTTTACCTTTGGCAATTTCTGTAATATATATCTCAGTTATGCCCAATTTTTATTTAACCAAAGAGGGGATCTGTATGATCCCATGTATCTTCTCTTCTAGGAGAGGAAATTCTCTCTCTACTTTTCTCTCTCCATTCCTAGAAACCCATCTCATCTCAATGCTTTCAGCTCTGAAAGTCTTTTCTGCCAAAATACACAAATTCCCCAGTCCTTCGATGATGGGTATGTCCCGTCTCCCCAGCCATGGAGTGAAACATTGTCCCTGTTACTGGTGTTGGACCAGACTGGGATGGTGTGGGTGCCCCCTAGCTTCCTGCTGGCCGGCTGCTGTCCCCCTTTCCTGGTGAAGGTGAAAGAGCCACTCGTCAAGATGAATTTTCCTCACTTGTCATCTGAGAGGTGGAAACCCTGCTCTGGTGGCATGAAGAAGACATGGAATGCCTTCTGCAGGCAGGGCAGCCTTACTCTGCCAGACCATTCTGAACACAGGGGATCATGACTGGTGAGGGAGGAGAAGACATCCCTTCTGCAGTCTCCACTGTCACCTGCTGGAAGATGCAGGGAAGTAGGGAGGTGTTGGTGACATAGAGCAGTAGAGGACATGGGCACAGTGGATTTGGGAGTTTGGGGGCTGCACTGGTGACATTGTGGCGGTAGCCAAGGTAGGTGTGATCTTCATAGATGTCTTGGCTCCAAACCAGACCCTGGACGTAGCACTGGTCACCCCAGGCAGGCAGGTGCTCTTTGGCATGGGAATGAAGAGGGCTGCAAGGGTCCCACTGCAGGGCTCCAGTGCTCCCTCATGGTGCCCAAGGGTGAGCAGCGCTGCCCAAAACCATCACATTGTATTGGGGTGAAGTGGGATTTACCTGGTAGCTCACAAATAAATACCAATTTTCAGCTGCAGCATCAAATGTTTTCCATAGTGGTTTGTAGCACCTCCTGCTCTGCTGGCCCCTCAGCTTGATGCTTAGGATGAGGTGCCCAGCAGCACTCAGCACGTGTGGAAAGGGGATTTTTGAGGTGAACTGACCATTGCTCTGTGTTTCCCATGGGACTGCACAGCCCTTAAAGGAGATATGATCTGGCAAAAAGCAAATGGTTTATACCAATCCCCATGCTGCCGTCTAAACCAGATGGATCTCAAAAGCAAACCACAGCTATGGCAGCTATACAGTAGCTGGGATGTCTTGTGAGTGAACCAAATAGGTGGATTTGAACCAAAGAAAAAGATTTTCCATATGGATTTCAGTCAAGTCAGAATACTAAATGCAAAGTCTATCGCCTAGGGACAACTTAAGAGCCTGGGCTACTTCTCAAGAGCCTCGGGGTTATAAATCAGTGTCTCGCTTCCAGCCAATTATTCACAAATTCTGGATTATCACATCAGAGCTTGAAATTATGTCAGATATGGCTGTTTAATTTTAATATTTAATAATGGTTTCCTGTTAAAAATTATCAAAGAGTAATTTAACACACAGAGTAATGAAAATTTAAAAAGCACTCTTGCTTTGTTTTGGTGGGTTAGTACCCTGAATGAGAAATTGATACTGAGTGAAAATTGCCCAACTAATGCAGTAATTCGTATCAGGCCAGTGTATTTTATTTATCTGGCTGTATTGTTATCAGTCATTTATTTATCTGTATGGCAGCAGCACCTGGAGACTCCAGATACGGGGCTTTTTGTGCTCCAGTCTGTAGGACCATAATAAAAAAAAAAAAGCCTAGACTACAGAGGTATTCCATCCACGTGCAAAGAAAGAAAGTAGGAGGAAACTTGGGCTTATAAATAAATATGGTAAGTCGGTTGTAGTGGTCCTACTGCACCTGCAGGCCCGTCCTTATAGACTCTTTGATTACAGCAATTACGAATGGGCTATAAAACAGGTAGTGCAACGTTATCTTGTTTCCAGTTAATATGTGTGTTTGATAAGCTTTTCCTCATCTAAGTTATTTGCTTTTCTCTAATGACCAGGGCTTTGCCAGGCCCAGAGACCTTCCAAGCTATATTTAGCCTAGACCTCCGAGCAGCTCCCGCCTGCCTGTGATGGACACCCAGCTCCAGGCTTGTACTTGCTGCAGAGCGTGAACTCCCACTAAACTCTGGCTAAATTTGAGAATTTCAACGTATCCACGGCGGCTTTCCCCATAGGCTGTAAATCAGCAGCCTCTCCCAGAGGTACCGGGGTGTGAAACGCTCTTTGTCAAAGAAATATGTTTGTATCAATTAAGAATGAGGGTTTGGGAGACTCTGTGATAAGTAGGTGACTGGCTCCTTAACAGATCTTTCGTATTTGTCTTTCTACACACTCCCGTGTCCCATTTTTTAGCTTCTTTTCTTTTAAAAAGCACCTTTTTAGTTTCTGTTCTCGGTTTGCTTTCTGTTATATGGAAGAAAAGAAGGGCTGCAAATTGATGTTATTCTGCACTTATGATGCAAACTATTCTCATAGCCAGAGATGATTTTCTTGAATTCATCCATTCATTCACTCCACCATGTTTCTGACAATGACTGTGGTTCAGCTGTCTTCCCCCATGAAGTCTGCTGGAAATACTGTCTTTCCACACGCCTTTTTACAAACCCTGTTCCATCAGTACTGGCACAGATTTTTTTATAAAAACCCAATTTGCTCCAGTACTTGTTCCACTGCATTATAGAACTTGAAAGTTGATTCTAATTAAATCATCTAAACCAGAAAAAAAAACACTTTATTAATTGAATATTAATGGTCCAAAGGCTTGGACACTTTTTGGTATGGTCAGCTTTTTCAAAGCAGGAAGAGTCAAAGTTAATTATCAGATGAATCAGAAATGTTAGCTTGCTTTAATGCGTTCATATTTGAAACATTTTAACTTTGACCTCTGTTGTTTGCTGCTCTCAAATCAGTGATCAGAAATGGCAGAAAATTACTGACTTTTGACATGAAGCTTTGCGTTGCTGCACCAGGGCCTTAACTTAAATCTGCTTTTAAAAGATGAATTGTGTTTAGAACTGCTTAAAAGCGCGTCTTAAATTGGCTGCCTTATCTGTCTTAGCCAGAAGTATATTTTACATTTCTCCACAGGCGAAGGGGTGGTACCCGGGTCTGCCTCGGCGCGGCACACGTCAGTGTCTGTGCCTCAGCGCTCGTGGTGACTGTCACAATAGCCAGCGAGGACTAAAATATATTTCCTGTACCGTGAGTCAGACCTAGGTATTAATAATGAGCTGCATTTAAGTGGGAAGAAATCGTTTTTCGTTCCATTTATGAGCTCTGATTTACCAGCTGCTTTAAAAAAAAAAAAAAAACCAACAAATAACCAGTCCTGAAAATCACCTGCAACAAAAAAGAGGTTCAGCCTTATGTTCTGTCAAGGAAATGGGCTGAGACAATGTGCTGCTACATTTAAATTTTCTTAAGCGTGTTTCTCCCTGGCCAGGTGTTACTCCAGGCACTCAGTTAATGTCACTTCTCTTCGTGTCAACCTCCTTCTCTCTTTAGACTGTTAACACTCCTTTTTTTCCTTTATATCATTTGGTAGGAAACCTACCCCAAACTTCAAAGCTTTTTGAACTTAGCTGTCCCCAGGCCAAATCACCCCCCAAAAATATCTGCTACCCTACAGCAGAAGAACCAAATGTGCGGAAATATGAGCCCTTTCTCTTGCAGTGTACCTGGGGGGGTCTACAGGTATATTTCTGCTTTAAAATTTAGTTAAGGTGCCTTAGATTGATGTTTCTCATTTCTTCACCGGCTGGGTAGCTATTACCCAAGCAAGTCTGGCTTCCAGGCATTGCATTTACCCAGCCCTCTGCCTTCCCAGTTCACCCTCACACAGTTGCTAAACAAAGCAAGAAGTTTTTATATGGAATTTCTATTGCACTTTTTTACCTCTTTTAGTGTTACTTAGAAGTAAGAAGGGTTGATCATGTGATTTTGCTAGCCACGCAGGATTGTATGTGTGGTGGGCTGACCCTGGCTGGAGGCCAGCTGCCCACCAGCGCTGCTCTATCAGTCCCCTCCTCAGCCGGACAGGGGACAGGAGATATAATGAAAGGCTCGTGGGTCAGGATAAGGACAGGGAGATCACTCAGCTCTTACCTTCACAGGCAAAATAGACTTGACACAAGGGAAATTAATTTAATTTATTACCAATTCAATTAGAGTAGTGTAATAAGAAATAAAGACTAAATCTTAAAACACCTTCCACCCACCCTTCACTTCTTCCCTGGCTCAACTTCACTCATGATTTCTCTACCTCCTCCCTGGCAGTGGCACAGGAGGACGGGGAAAGGGGGTTATGGTCAGTTCATCACACGTTGTCTCTGATGCTCCTTCCTCCTCAGAGGGAGGACTTCTCACACTCTTCCATAGCTCCAGTGTGGGATCCCTCCCATGGGAGACAGTCTTCCATGAACTTCTCCAATGTGAGACTTCCACAGGGTGCAGTCCTTCAGGAACAGACTGCTCCAGCATGAGTCCCCCACAGGGTCACAAGTCCTGCCAGTAAACCTGCTCCAGCATGGGCTCCTCTCTCCATGGGTCCACAGGTCCTATCAGGAGCCTGCTGAAGCATGGGCTCTCCGTGGGGTCACAGCCTCCTTCAGGAATCCATCTGTTCTGGCGTGGGGTCCTTCACGGGCTGCAGGTGGATATCTGTTCCACCATGGACCTCCATTGGCTGCAGGGGGACAGCCTGCCTCACCATGGTCTTACCCATGGGCTGTAGGGGAATCTCCGCTCTGGTGCCTGGAGCACCTCTTCCTTCTCCTTCTTCTCCTCCTTCACTGACCTTGGTGTCTGCAGAGTTGTTGCTCAGTCCTCTTTCCTTGTTGTTGCTGCACAAGTTCCGCGCCCCCCCTTCTAAAATATGTCATCCCAGAGACATGACCACCATCACTGATGGCCTTGGCCAGCGGCGGGTCCATATTGGAGCCAGGTGTCACTGGCTTTATCAGATATGGGGGAAGCTTCTGGCTGCTTCTCACAGAAGCCACCCCTGTAGCCCCCGCCACCAAAACTTTGCTACACCAACCCAATTACATTATGCTAAAGCCATGATTTTTAAACTTGTAGTACCTTACTCTACATACAATGCAATAGGGTTGGTTTTTCCATGTAAAATGCCTTGGAAACCTTGTGAGCAAAACCCTGCTGGAGCTCACAGAGAGGTAAAAAAATATTCTAAGAAACCATTATGTCCAGTGATTTTCGGAGAGCACGTGTTTTTTTGCCTGTGTAAACTCAGAGGGGGCCCTTTCATTGAAAAAGAGCCAGCAAATATCAAAGATGAAATGAGACTAAATGTGAACTGGGGTTTCTTCCTCAAGCAGCCACCAAGCTACTGGCAAATCTGAGGGACAAAACCAGGTATCAGCCCCTTCCCTGCCCTTTTCCCACATCTTCTTCCTCCTTCCGCACACTTGAGTTGGGGCACCAGAGCCCAGGTAGCACCAGCATCTATTCATGTGGGTTTAAGAAAATCACAGGAATAGAACATCACCAGTCAGTTAGTCACTTCATCTTCCTCTCTCAGCAAGGATATTTCTAGCTGCATGTGAAGGAAACTGTGAAATGCATGCTTAGATACTCAGGTAGGAGAGACTTGTAAAAAGACCTGGCCTCCTACTTGCTAAAATATCTTGGGTTTTGAGTCTATATAGTCATCAGAGGGAAAAGGGAGCTGATTAATGATTTTTGGGTGCTCAGCTAGAAGACAAATGCTTCTGTTCTGCCTTCTCCCCCTTTCCCTGTGTATGCTTTTGGTCAGTCGTAAAGAAAGGGCCCCAGAAATTTTTCTCTATCAAATCCGTGCTAGCTCGTGAGAGGGAGCTGTACGCAGCTCTCACCTCACCACAACGGCTCAGCTGGCCAAGCCCGGACCTTTGGTGTCCAAACTGGGACTGCTGCTGAATCCCGATGGTTGTCAGAAACGGTAATACCAACTCCTGTTCTCACACCTTGGGTCCCTGGATTTTTTGGACTGTCCCCACCTGCAGCGTAGGAATAAACATCGCTGGAAAAGCTGCACTGAGAAGCGCAAAAGCAAAAGCCACAACACTCCAGGCAACCAGCACGCGGGCTCTGAAAAGAGCACTTCTTTCTTCTGTGGAACTCATGCGGCTGGTTTTTACGCTAAGAAGATGGTAGGTAAAGTAATGGGGGTTTATTTGCCCTTTTCCTTTGTTTATGTTACTGTTTGCTTACTAAAATAATTTTGTACAATAAAATAAAGACTAAAATCCCAGTGGGATCATCCACTGAATCAGCTAGAGGAAAACATATTGGCACACCCTGGGGTTTTTATGTCTCTTCCATAGTCCATCTCGCATAGCCTGCTCTTAGAGACACAGCACTAAATTCAACTGACCATTTGAAAGCCTTGTCGTGGCAATTTCTATCTCTGTCTAGGTAAGCAGTTTCATTAATATTGTGTATGCTCCGCGTACAAGGCCCTGCTTTCTTCCCATTTCTGCTTTAATAAGTGCTGGTTTGGAGAGTACAGCTCAGGAGAAGAACATAAAGCATAAAACTCGCCTGTCACCAGGCTGTAACGTAAATGGCATTGGGAACAATTCCATGATGAAGAGACACTTCCAGAAAAACAGCTGTAATAACATATGAAAGCCACTTTATGGTAATTTTAGGTGCCCTCAAATATTCAGCATTCTGTTGGACCCTAGTGGGTAGGAAATTGCACAACATGCAGTGGAGATCTCCTTTGCAACCTAAAGGTTTCAATAACAGGATGCCTCAGACTTAAATTTTTAAAAAGCTCCCTCCCCTGGCATGTAGTGGATTTAGGTTTTCTTGGGAAGAACCTCTTAGGACTCCCAGTCTTAGGAATTATGAACTTGAATTTCACTTACACATTGATGCTTTCTCCTTTTACATTTTTACCAGGGACGACCCAACGCTCACTCCTCTTCTGGTTTGAGCAAAAGCTAGACCTGCTCTGCTCAGTGCCCTAAAACTGCTCCATTTTCAGAGGTGTCAACATCTCTGACCATGAGTGTTAGGGGCACAAGTGGGCAGAGAAGAGCATGTGTGGAGAGGGGTGGAAACTTCAGTGTCACCCCCCAGTCCCTAGTTGGACCTGTCCCCTCAGGGACTGCAGGAGGAGGGGGGGATTTTGGAGGAGCAGGGTGAAACATGGAGGTGATGGGGCACTTTCTGGGGTGGGAATTCTTTGAAGAGAGACCACAGACCTGTGGCTCGCTTGCTTGTCAAAGCCGGTACGGCTCCCACTCCAGCAGCCTGCAGGGAGCCAAAAGTAAATTTTACACAGCCTCAGGGTGGCTGCAATGGATGCAGCCCATCAGTGCTGGTTCAGCTGGCACCACCAGTCAGTGCTGCACTGGGCAGCACCAGGTGATCCTCGGGGGGAACACCCCCCTCCGCCCTTTCTGGGTAGAGCATGGTGTATCTACTGCCACCAAGATCATAGAACCATAGAATCGTTTGAGTTGGAAGGGACCTTAAAGATCATAGAGTTCCAGCCCCCTGCCATGGGCAGGGACACCTCCCACTAGAGCAGTTTGCTCAAAGCCCCATCCAGCCTGGCCTTGAACACTTC
>JAOXNO010000013.1:33834114-33904097 GCA_028565335.1 Limnodromus scolopaceus
TTTTTTTGTTGGTTGGACTCGATGATCTCTGAGGTCCCTTCCAACCACTACGATTCTGTGATTCTGTGATTCTGTGAACACAAACACACTCTGCAGTCAGGGACCACCAACCTGGGTCGTACATCAACATGAACGTCACCTTTCTTCATCTGATGGTGGGCCCCAAGTGCACAGGCTTGCAAAGAGTTTTGTTGGATGAGATCCATGCCCTTCACAGGCTAGAGACCTTCAGGTGGCATGTGCCCAGAGATGGCCATGAGACCCCAGCCCAGCAGGAGGTATTTCCATGACACCACAACCTGACTGTCTCTGGTGCAGAGGTGATGTTCTGCAGCTCATGTGGTCTCCTCACACACATGGGTGCATCCACCCACACATCTCTCTCTTCACCCAGCCCTCTGATGGAGCATTTGCCCTGTGCGTGCTGGTTGCAAAAGAGCATAAAGTGGCTACAAAGCTCCATCATTCTGGTTTTAGAGAGGCAATTCTGTTGATCCTACCGTGTCGTTACCATCCTAAACTTTGTTTTGGCGTTCTTTTTCTAGGGACATCTAATTAGGAGTAACAAACTCGAACACCAGACAAAGGTATTGCACCAGTTCATCAATTTGCAAACATTTCTGACCGGAGTATGTAGGGCTTTATGAAATGCTAGTAATTAAGTCCAGATAATAATCCCTCCAGCCCTTCAGAACAATCAAGCAAAATGTTAATTAAACAATCAGTGTCCCCCATGTAGAAAAAAAAAGTAGTTCAGGTCATGGTGATTAATTATATTTTTCTCTATTCCCCAAGGAGATTTTATGGCTGTGGTCTGTGAATATTAAAAATAATCTGGTGATGAGAGACCAGATGGCTAAGAAGGTTGAAAATGGCATGTGTTGCTTTTCACTTGAGGATTATGCATTTTATTCAGATGTTGTTGCTTTTGATGGCTGTTGAATTGCTTGAATGAAATGAGTTGATGAATCACAAAATTACCCCAAAACAGGCAATAATTTGCACCAGTGAAGAAAACTTCCCAACAAGACTGGGAAGGATTTAAAGAGGTTTATAGCTGGTTGTGTTTGGCTATAATGAATGATTCTAGACACCATCTTATTTAGGGATTATTTTATTTATTATGTATTTTAGAAATATATTATCTTTTAAATAATAATCTTATTCCTAAATTTTCTAATTATCTCCAAATTATTCATAATTATTTTAGATTACTTGTTTCAGTTAGTTCAAATTATTCCTAATTATTTTAGGAATAATAACACGTAGTCTTGATTTCCAAGTCGGACTAATTTGGTGGAAAGATTTCATTGACTTCTGTGACTTTTGGATTAAGAATTTAGAAAGCAGTATGATTTGCACAGTTTATTTCAATTATGAATACTTGTGTATTTCTTAACCCAGAAAACATATCAAATCCCTAGCCTCTTACAGGAGTTAGTTAGATAAATTTGTGGAGGTATTACACTGTTTGGGATCTCCCTGTCTCTGGGAGCTTCAGTTTCTAATGCAGAAACCTCAGTACTTCATAAGGAGAAAGTGTTTTACAAGTAAAGAATAAGACATGGACGAAAACATGATGGGTTTTATAAAAGGAGGAATGGGGCAGTGCAGCACAATTTTATATCCAGACTTAACCCCTTCATCATTGACGAGAATAAGGTGATGCCAATCCCCATTTTACCTCCTTGTTGCTGTTCTAGCTTTGTAAGCATTGCTGCCACTGAGACATTTCCTGTTTTACTGTAAGTTCCTGGAAGACTCTTTTGTGCTGCAAATTGACTTTAATGTTCCTTCCATCAATTTTCTTTGTTAGGCTTAAAGCCTGTGCCCTGAACGAGGCTTTAGGAGGAACCTGGGGTTCCTGCTTCTGTACTCCCACTATAATTTTTCCTAATGAAAGAAGAAAGGGGACTAAATAGCTCCAGGGCAATTCCTTGCCAACAGTGAAAAACACGCTTTGCCACACAGTTGTCTGCACTAGTGAGTGGTCTGTACCTTATCTAAAGGTTAGGCCCTTCCTCTGCCATTATAAGATCCCTTTTCAAAGACCTTTGTAAGGAAAAGCCTTTGAGAAGCATCACTCTTCCTTGTCCCTCTATAATTGTATGAAATGCATGGCGTGTCCGTGTTTCAGGGATATTTGAAAAGAGTCTTGTTGGTCACTCTAGGGGCTCCTGCTCTGCTTGAAGAGGTGCTCCCCCCTCCAGAACCTAGTCTTACCATATGTGGCCTCCTTGCTAGAAGCAGCAGAAATGCACTGATTGTCTCTGGAGGTCTGAGATGAGCAGATTGGAAGTGCCCTGGAGGCTGGTCCCAGTTCATTGCTGCTTCCAAGTCAACACCCTGAAGTTTAATTTAAAGCTGTCAGCTAAAAACAAAACACCATTTCTGGGCCCGCATGTTTTCTCTGAGAAGTCAGTGGAAAATCCTCTTCATAGCCAATACTTTGTGAAAAAGTTGGAGACTAGTAACAGCAAATATTTAAATCATTCTTCTGCTCCCATGTGAGTAATTCCAGCAGGTAGCCCGTGCAGTAGTGAGAGGGGAGAAGTAAAAGCCAAATGTATTTGTCAGATTTGTATTTGGCTGAGAAACACGACTATGAAAAAAAAAGAAGAAAAATAAAGCTGCTTTTTGTAGAAAGAAATAATCATGAATGAAGTATTGGAGGTTGGGACTCCTGAGTTCTCCTGTTTGTAGCACCACCACGTCCTATCAGTTTGGGAAGCCTTTCACGTTGAGATTCACTAGGTGTAATTTAGAACAGAAAGAAGATGCATAAACGAAGAACATCATCACTGAAAACCTTTTTTACTTAAAAGAGCAGTTTGTGCTTTGGAGCTGCCTTTCTCTCCGCTGGTCACAGGGTCGTCAAAGGTCTGATGGTCAGGAGGGTGATTCCTGGCCTCTGCCTCTGGGGACTTCAAGTGCCCCTGCTATAAAATGGAGATGAGGGTGTTTCTCTATATCACAGAGCTGTTGTGAGAGTTGGCATTTGTGAGGCATATCTGAACGCCTCAGGTCATTCTGTATTGATCATATGATTCTCTACTTAAGCCATGACATTTATAGATAAATTTATAGATGTGATACTACTACTTTTCTCCCAGGGCTGATATTCAGTACTTTTAAACTAGCAATTCTTTATACAAAATTAGTACATTTATAAATCCTATAATTCTGCTTTGACTGCTTTGTTTCTTTTTCCTTTACAGGCACAGGGCCAGCAATGCACAGTAGTTTTGTGATTTTACGATGAGGCGTTTTACCTGCTGCTAGGTCACAGAGAGGTCACACTTTCTTCTATAAAAATGTCCAGTCAACACCAATGCTAATTTTCTCAGCAGGATTGTCAATGTGCATGTCATTTTGCAGCTTCATATATTATGTAAAGCCTGTCACTTCTCAAGCTGTGCTACTGCTGATGCTTGATTAACAGTGAGGACTTGTTACCTTTTATATGGAGCTCTGGCTAGTCAGCAATGACAGCTAATCGAATGGCTCTTATAAAAGACTTGCCTCTTCTTGGGTACACCAACCTTCAGGATGAATGAAACTTTGGGTGCCAATCTCTCAGGGACATTTCTCTCATCTGGCAGGTGCCCATTGCTCAAAGACCAGTTGTCTTTACTTCTTTGTAGAACTCTTGTGGTTCTGGTCACTCAAGAAGAAGAACAGTCCCTTGAGACCTGCACACACAGCTAGGACTGAACAGGGGGGCTCTCAGTTCAGTCCAAAGGCTGAAATCTGGCTACAAGAATCAATCCTGTCAACAAGCAGTTTGCAACTATTTCAAGGTCTCAAGTGTATCTACATAAACTGACATTCAATTATTTTTAACCAGGAAGAAATTTGCAGCCATCCAGTCTGTTCACTGACAATTTCCATGCAGAAAAATGTCTCAGAAGAAAGGTATTTTTAATATCAGCTTATCCAGCTCCATTTTCAAGAGATAAACCAGAGCTGTATTCCTGTTGTGAAGTTGTATATGTCTTCAGTAACTATCACTAAAGATCAGATTACTTTTTTTATTCTCACAGTATGCATAAATCTGGGCTCATACCTACTTCTCATGCTCAGTTAGTGAGTACATAAAGCAGAGTATGCCTGATGCTGTCTGACACGTGGGGAGGTATGGACCTCTCTGTTCCTTAAGATTTCCATCGAATAAGTATTTTTTTTTTCTTTTTTCTTCTGTTTCACTTCTGATTCTGTTGTAGGTAGGATGCTCTCGGGATTCTGCAGATTACAAGGTGACATTTTCTTTTGCAATGGCCTTCCTGAAAGTAACTTCAGAGCTTGGTTGTAAGGGTTAAATTCTTTTCAATGACTGGTGACAAGAAATCTTTTCAAGACCTCTTGAAGCAGCCAAATCTCTCAAAAAAATTAATCATGAAATTACAAAAGTCAGAGGCTGCTGGAAGTTTTCCAGAACATGCTATGGTAATGCTCATCCTCTGAAGAAAGCCAGAATTAGCTTTAATGTCAGGACAGAAACCTAGAGCTAGCTGTGATCCTATAGTGCAGCCTGTTTTCTTCCCACAGCTATGAGACATAATGGCAGATAAAAAGTTCCTACAGAAGAGACCATGTTTCTGTTTAGTCACCTGTGGTCTTTGTTCCTGGCAGCTATAGCCACTAATCCTGGTATGACAGCAGACATTTGGATGCCTCTGGGAAATGGATTTACATCTTTGCCTTGTTACAGTGCCACCTAATGAATTACTAAATTAGCATTAGTGTGTCTGATCAACAATCAGGCCACACTGATTGGTCTTGTTCCCACCGACACCAGCAAGGACACAGCATGTGGAAGGTCATGACTATGGAGGGAGGTTCTCTTCCCAGACCTTCTCCCAGGTTTCCCTGTAGGCTGTATTTATGCTCTCAGGACCTCAAGCACCTCTATTTCTCTGCGGGGACCTCTGTGTCTGGTTTCATGGCTAGCATTTATGGGGCATTCCTTCTCAAGCTTAGAAGGATGGAAACCCACAAAATGCTGAGTCTGGAGGCACTGCTGGGTGCCTTATTATCTTATTCCCAAACACTGAGAGAAATTCAGAATTGTATGTGTGTGTGTAGTCAGCTCTTTAGTTTCAGTCTACTCTCAGTTCTGGCAAGCAGGACAGCACAAAACCCCTGAAAGATACCACCAAAGAAAGACTTCTATCTAATCGTCCTCATTTGCTGTCACCTCAAAGAGACAAACAGAAGCTATGAACTTTCTTCTTAACCCTCCTCTCTCCCTACATGTATCCCTCCTGAAAGAGGCTTATTCACTTCCATTCAGAAAGACACTCCATCATTTGAGAGAGCAAGATCTTAGACACAGTTGCCAAAGGTCGACTGAATTAGCCTGTGTCTTTCCTGCCCTGAAATCTATCTATCATCTGCTCTATTTATTCTTAGAAATTTCTCTCAGATGAACCTGGTTTGGAGAAAGTGAACTCTATGTAGACCTTGACTGCAATAAAACACAGTTTCTTGCACCTCAGAGTCAAGGAGCAAGGTTTTATGGGGGTGATTATATTTAATGTCAGAAGAAAATGAGAGGTGGCAATGCCTAGCAGACTTAGAAACCTGAATCTTTTCACTGCCTTAGGCTCAGAATTTACTTTAACCTCAGTTTTCCTGACTATTCAGGGAAAATTTTCTCTCTTGGCCTCCAGAAGGCCAACTACCATATACTTACCTAGGCGTCTTGTTAGAAATATCTTTATTTGAAAGTGGTCTAGCAATTTTCTCTCTCTTGGACTCTGCCCTGACTCTTCTCAGAAGTTCACAGTGATAGAACAAGAGGAAAGGGACACATGTTGCAGCAAGAAATATTTCAGTCAGATAACAGGAAAAAAATCTTTTATCATGGGAATAGCCAAACTCTGGAACAAGCTACCCAAAGAGGCTGTGAAATCTCTGCTCCTGGAGATATTCAGAGTGTGACTGGACAAGGCTCTGAGCAGTCTGATCTAAGTTGTTCTTGCTTCAAGTGCAGGATTGGACCAGATGACCTATGGAAGGCCCTTTCAACCTAAATTGTTCTAGGCTTTTATGACTCATATCATCCTTATCCATCCCTGAGTTCAGCAGGAGAAGGCTGGTGCCTCTCTTCCCTGAGCCACATATGCAGGTCTTTGTTGCATGGTGGCCTTTTAGCCAGCTACTAAAACAAAGTGCTTTCTGGGGCTGTAAAACACAGAAATGAGCACCTATATGAGACCCAGATGAAACCTTGAGCCTTGTCAAAGCTGAATTATCTGGAAGACACTATCTTTACTTTACAACCATCGTTGCTTTGAAAACAAGCTATTTCCTGTGATTGCAGTTGACTCTCAATGTGGCCATTAGATAGTAAGCAGCAAGCATAAACCTGTGAGGTCTCTGCTCTTCTGCAGAGAAGAAGCTAGCGGTGTTCTGCAAAATCAACAACATCTAATCTACTAGCTCATTAACTGATGTAAAAATTAAATAGTAATTGCCTAAATAAATAAAAAGAACTCCTGGAAAGTCATGTCACTGAGGAAATGTAGCTTCACATTTGTGTCCACAAACATCTATGCTGTCGGCAGTTTGAAAAGTGCCACCCAGAAGGCCATGAAGTCTCTGTTAGTTAGAAATAACATCAGTAGCTGAAGTTACAAAATGTTACTGATGCTTCCTCATCCACCTGAGATGTTTCAAAGTAAGAAACCTTTTTCCTCTTTGTCATTCCATCTCATACTTCAAGAAGCCTTCATAAACCAATTGCATTCAATAGTATTACTGTATTCTTAAGCAAGTGGAGTATACCACTCCATTAACTGTAAGGGAAAAGTGTTAATCTTTTCCAGTTACCCACCATCAAAACTACAGGTACTGTAATTGTTCAATTTCTTTCCGAAAACTAGAATCACCACAGCCTTGAAAACATATTGGGATTTTTCTTCATGGCAGGAATATGCTCTGTACTGTACTCTCTTGTAAGTTCTTATTGGTGCTTTCTTGGGAGATGGGACTTGAAACAAAATTAGATTGTGAGATATTGCAAGATTGTACAAAAGCACTTCTGCGGAAAAAAAAAGGACAATTTTTACTTTTCTCTATGGACAGCTATAAAACATAACAGCCGGGTTTTGCAGTTTTTATTATCATACTCTAATTTTTTCCTGGTGGATACATTGGAAGAAAAAACCCCATGTTTCTGAATCACTGTTTTCAAGGTTGCATATTGTGAGCAATGAAGCAGTCAGAGGTAACTCTACCAGTATCTTGTCACCAATAAACACCAGTTTGAAATGATTACATGAGCTGGCAAGGCTGGAATAGGTGTTTTGCTTCACTTACCGTTCTCCCTGAATGCTGCTTTATGCATATAGATAAAATGCACTTGGCCTTTGCCTGAAATAGTACTTTCTCTACAGGGTGAAGCATGATCTTTCATCCCTTCCCAGGGTGCTAGGTGGCACCAAGCAAGGTAAAATAAGAACCCTACTTTATGCTGTATCTTTTGGGGGTCAGAGGGTGTTGTCAAAAGGAGTTGTAGGCTTCAAAATTAATTAATCGCTTGTTATTTCAGCTCAACACCCAGGAAGCCCTGGTGCCCCAGTACTGCTGAAATGTTGCAGATTCTTAGTCTGGAATTTTGGATAGTGACAAGGCAGCAGGTAACAAAAGATATGAGTTTCAGCTGAGTGAATATAAACTACATTTTAATGCCCTGCATCAAATTTTAAAGTATTTTGCTAAATCAGTCGCATGCTATGAGGCAATACTGCATTGAGAAGAAGAGGAAAATCCATTTAGAAAGCACATAATGAGGTAAGCTTTCTGGTGATGTACATTGCCGAGGAAGAGAAAATTGTCGAGATATAAAACATTCATGAGAAACACGAATGATAAGGTTCTTGTTCAAAACTGTAAAATCGGTGTTTCTATTCTGAACTCTATTTTTGGAAGTTGTTCCTTGTTCCTTAAAAATCGCTTTGTGCTAGAATGTAGCAATAAAGATGGTAGCCCTGGAGAAGAATCATCTAATTCTTCTGGTTTTTGTTCCTCTTAGAGAAATGCAAGAATTTATTCATTGAAGATCCGTTCAAACGTTTTTGGTCGAATAATAAGTGCTCAATTTCTGATTATATTAGTACATCACCCAACCATCCACCAGCAGGAAATTATGTTTAGGAAAAAATATGTATGGGAGTATCACCCAGCGTGATAAAACAGTCGGTGTCAGTCTCTTCTGTGCCTCCAGCCTTAGAAGTCAGAGGCTGTTTGAGTCTCAGTGGCACCTGGGCTGCTACATGGCTTGGTCCACCCTGCAGGTGGGGGCTTGGACATCAACAGGACCTCATAGCCATCAATAGTTTGGAGGATGTTGGTGGCACTCCATGGCTGATCTTGGGGGAAGCCAGGTGGAAGGAGATGCCTCTCTGCAGGCTGGTGGACAGTCTGCAGAGCCTCCATCGCTTCTGAAAGTGAGGCAAAGCCACTCACGGTCATTTAGGGCCAGATTTTTTTCCTTAAAGCATTTAGGTGTCTTAATGTGGGAAATTAAGCTCCAAAGCCCTCCTGATAAGCTCACCAGACGCCTGTCTGCAACATTAGTTTGAGAAGTACCTGTAAAATCAGACTCCTTGGCAGAACCGAACAAAGCCTGAGCAAGTTTCTGATTTGGGACAAGCACGCTGTGACAGGAGCCAGGTGTCTCTGGAGCATGTGTGTCTCTCTGGGCCAACACCTCCATTAGCAATCAGAGAACATCCAGCCTTACTGAGAAGTGCGTGGCCTGACCCCCAAAATTTCCTTCTACTTTTTGAATCGCAGCAGCAATGTGTTGCTAACACAAGGACGCTTTGGAGTGTGTGTGTGTCGGTGCCATCCTGATGGCAGGGAGCTGGCAGAGCAGCGGTGAGGGGGAAAGGTGTCTAACAGAGCCTCGGCAGCTGAAGGTCTGAGGGTAAGTCTGGTGCAGATGCCATCTCTGAGCCTGTCCCAGGGGTGGCAATGAAGAAATCTGTGCACATTCTTTACCTTGGCAGGTCACACAGATTTATTCTCATAAAAGTCTATTGTGCAGATATTAATATCTGCAGCTCTCTTTAATTTCTGTTGTAATGATGCACTTTTATTACATTAGAGTGACCTGAAACTGTGTCCCAGTCTCATAGATCCCATTTGCACAGCTTGCACCGTAGGTTTAATTTCACAGTTTTTAGTTTCCCAGCTTAAAAATATGAACAATTTATGGAGCAAAATTAACAGTTTATTAGAAATATCACTCACTGCAAAAGTCTTAAGGGTAATTCACAGCTCTATAAAAGGTCGTGATATAAATAATTGCTTGATGAATATGGACCATGTCTGTTTGTCATTAAACACCAGCAGAGAGCTAATGCACTTTAATAGTCCTGCTAACTGCTATCTGACAGGCACAGAAATCACAACCAAATACAACAATTAGGCTGAACAATTGCTTCTTACTTTTTTTTCTTTACACAAAAGGTAAAATAATGACATATGTTGTTTTCTTCACACTTCAGTAGTGGTCACGACTTACACCCCTATAAAATACTGTAACCAAAAGCTTAAATATTGCAATGATATTCCACTGTTTATCAAACAAAATGTCTCATTAATTCAACTCCTTTACATGCTGAAAGGCTGCACTCATGGTGTGCAAACCCACAGTGTGCAACAGTAAAAACTGTTACTCCCCTTCTTATTTGTAGGGAACATACTCCAGGTCCCCGGCGAAATCACTGTATTCATAATCCATGCACAGTGGTGCCCTGATCCAACTCTTCACCACTAGGCCCTCATGATCCGCGTAGCTCTCCATGTAGGATTAGAATATATGAATTTAAGCCTCATTCAAAGCAAAGATGCCTTCTAGTGAGGTTTCTCTAATAAATGTTATGATTTTTGTTTTCATTAAGGGCTTGTTTTATTCAGCTGTGATTGAACCTAATTACAGCACACCTAGTTCTGCCAGTGACGATGAGATTACAGTCTGTTGTGTTTGGAAATGGATGCAGAAGTGATAAAGGACATTGAGAAAGATAGATTCACCCTTCCAAAATGTCTGGGTCTCTTCTAGACGAATTCCTGCTCTACTTGGCCAAAGAGGCTAAAACATACTACACACCCTCTCTCCCACTTGCCTCATAGCAGCCGTCTCAGACTCTAGACGTAATTAATCTGCTTTCTCCCAGCTGCCCTTGGAGAGGCTTTTCTACACACCACAGACCCCTTTAGGTCTGCTCCAGGCACCCCTACCTACCCTGGACCTACCCTGGGAAGTGGCACTTGTACAGTGAGGAATGAGCAACTTCCCAAGAGGATAGACAGGTTAAGCTCCTCCAGTAGGTTAAGAAGCTCATGCCCTTCCAGTTACCTCCCTACTTCTTCTGATCTGTGAGAGCTCACCAAGTGGGCAGGATATTTAAAAAAATACTCTGACTCCAAACCATAATGGATTGTGAGTGCACAGCCCATCCGCACCTGCCTGATGAATGCCCTACAAAGAGATTGCTTCCTGTGGGCATATTTCAGGGTATCTGATTTTAGTGACTAGGAGAAACTTACTGTTTCTTTCTATAAGCTCTCTGGAGCCTTGCACAGCTCAGAAATGCCAGGCTGGCCTTTCTAACCTTGACTAATTAGTCTTGACTGAATGGTTCATAAAAAACCTAGTTTCATACCTACGCAAGCAGTGGAGTTACACAACTGCTAGTGATGCCATATGGGCACTGTGATCACCCAAGTATATTCCCTGGCAAGAGATGCTTGAAACAGCAAAGTCAAGTCTCTGGATGCTGCTGCCTTCAGTCAAGTGTAACAGAGAAAAAAAGAAACCTCAGGCTGCACCAGACCCAGCCAGAAATGTTATGCCAGGTTATGCCAGTATTGCTGGTACAAACACGAGATAAATTCTTTGATGGACGTATCTGGCACAGCAGCAAGTGGCATTGCCCATGTTTGCTTGCTCAGAGCGTAAGGAGAAGCAGGTTAATGGGGAGGCATGTAAGGATCCCACCATTGCCCAGGTTGGAGGAGTGAAACATTAGCTGCTCCCAACTTCCAGGGCCAAATTTTTGGTATACCGGGGCTTTCTTTTTTTTTACTGTACTTCATGTGGTGATGTGAGCAGAACAAGGTATTTTTGCTTAAGCTTGTGATGAACTTTTTTTGTAGAAAGGTTTTTAACTAGTTCTAGCTGGGTCAAATATTTTTCATTGAAAACTTTCATACCTCCAGTCAAAAGCCTCAGAGAGCTGAGTCTGTGAGGTTTCCTTAAGAACAAGAGAGCATTCCCTTGCCTCAGGCTGTGTGACCTAGACTTGTTTCATTCTTGATTCTTGATAGGTGAGATGCCCCAGGGATGGGGCATCCACGACTTCCCTGGGCAACCTGTTCCAGTGCCTCACCACCCTCACAGGAAAGAATTTCTTCCTAATATCTCATCTAAATCTCCCCTCTTCCAATTTAAAGCCATTACCTGGCTTTAAATTAAATTACAGGACCTCAGGTCCTGTCCTGACCAGTTTTGTCACTAAACTTCCTGACAAAGAGTACCTCACCAGGTCTCTTTTTATTTCAACTCCTTATTGCTTGTCTTTCTCAGGATAGGCCTGGAAAAGAGTTTACTTAAATCCTATCTTTGTCTGTCTTTTGCATATCTGAGAACTGGTATCATTTCCCTTTGGCCTTCTCTTCTCTTCTCTGGACTAAGCCTCTTTTTCTTTAATCTCTTCTCATAGCATAAGGTCATGCTTTCTAGACTTCTTTTCATCCTCACGCTTCTCCTCCAGTCCCTCTCCAATTGCCAGTATTTTTCACAGATACCGCTGCCCAAAACTGGATCCTTATTACTACCAAGCACAGGCAGAAGTTTCTTCATCTGACTGAGAGACAGCAGTCTGGCTCAGGTACAGCAGGATGCTGTTTGCCTGTTTTGCATCTGCGTGATGCTTTTGACTCATGATTAGCTTGTGATTCACTGTAAAGCTTGGTGCTTTTCTGCAGTACTGCTGCGTAGCCAGGCATTTTCCATCCTGCATTTGGAGAAATAAATGTAGAACTTTGCATGTCCTTATTGAATTTTTGCCTATTACTTTCAGGCCATCTTCCTAATTTATCAAGAATGTTTTAAGTTCTAGTTCTGCCCTCCTACGTGCTTGTAGACTTTCCAGCACTAGCGTTGCTTGAAAATTTAATAAAATGTACTTGTTAATTCATCATCCAAGTCATTAATGAAAATATTGAATAATACTGGGTGGAGGATAGATCCTTGGGGAATCTTGCTTGATACATCCTTCTGTGTTGATTGTGAACTATGGGTAGCTATTACCTAAGTGTGGATTCCCCAGCCGGTTATATACCGCTGATACCACCTTCGGCTGGTGTACATCTCACTCACTCGTCTGTATAGGCCAGTGAGGAGAGGGTAGTGACAGTGAAGGTACTAAAGCGATGACAGTGAGTGCCTCTCTCCAATTCACACGGCTTGTTACCTTGTCATAGAAGGAAATAAACTTCCCATGATTTATTCTTGACAAATCCACATTGGCTGTCATTTATCTCCTTTAGATGACTACAGGTTGCTTGATTATTTCCTCCAGATTTGGGAAAGGAATCAAGATAAGCTGAGTAGTCAATAATTTCTTTCTCCCTCTTTTTCTCCCCTTTTCGGAGATAGGAACAGCATTAACCCTCCTCTGCTGTGAAATCTCTTCTACTGTTTAACTTCTCTGAAGCTCCCTAACAGCTCAGAGGCTGCCCTGGCTGTGCCCAGAAGGGTTGCTTCCCAGCAGAGGTTGTGGCTACAGCCATCGGTCCCTGCCCCATCAGCCCCTCTCCGCTGGGCACGGCCGAGCAGGGAGCTGGACCAGGGACTGTGTTCAGGCTGAAAAACAGTCTTTTCCTTCATGGGGACATGGCAGCAGGAATGCCTGGCTCTGAACTGGAGGGGACCTGGCAGGGGACCGTGAACACCTAACCTGGCTCGAGCAATGCCTCCTTGGCTGAAACCTGTGACTGGACCCCAACACCCCGCTGCTTATCTGCTAACCATGGGGTCTGAGAGCCTCTAGCTTGCACGAACACTGGTAATCTACCCATTTCCTGCTGCAGCCTGATTTCTTATTTTCACCTGCTGGTATTAACTACATTGACTACCTGACCCCGAGTGGCCATTTTGGTGGCAACTGATGATAGTTTTCACAAGTAATCAGTAGATAATTTTCCTGCCCCGTTACAAGTCTGGACAACCCTTGCCTCAGTTGTTTCAATATTAATGAAGTATTAATATATCCTGTTCACCTGTGTCCACGGGGATCTGTATCTTGTTTTTCTCCTGAGCTGTTATAGTGTGTGCCCCTGCACAATCATCCTTTATATCTGCCCATAATTACGTGAGGTTTGTGGGAGCTTCCTTCCTTCCCGTGAGATGGCAGAGGAGCTTGCGGCTGGCGGTGCTGCTCTGTGACTGTGCCTCCTCTGCCAGGAGGATTTTCCACTTCTGTCCTTTACGTGGCTTCTTCAAGGAGATGCCAAGTCCTGCGAGCTCATTTCCCTCCAAGAATTCCAGGAAGATTTTACTTACCTGCAACAGGCTTTTGCTCCGGTGAAACCCATTCTCTTTACAATAACAGTTTCTCTCTCTCTCTTTTTGCAGGAGGTGTGAACCCCCTCACGCTGCACGTTGCCCTTTGCCGCCTTCTTTTCATCCACCTCCTCCTGCCTCGAACCGATGCCTGAACACGTGCCCGTGTGCTAGCGATGGAGTTGGACAAGGTGCTAACACACAAGGAAGTGTTCTCGAGAAAAAAAAAAGGGACTAGCTGAGGCATAGCCTGGGAGAGAGAATTCTTGTGTTTCTGAAATGGAGTCAGAGATGATTTTAGCCCAGCACTAGGTAAGTAGATTGGCTTCCGGAGCGGCAGATGAAGGCAGAGGCAGCAGAGAACAAGTGGAATTCTCTCAGGTCTCATACAGATGCATTGAAACTCAGCGATTGCTGACAAATAAAAAAATGAAGGTAAGGCTCTTACTCCTTTTATTAATTCCACCATTTCTCACATTATTTTATAAATATATTTATATTATTATATTTATATTAGTTATAATTATATAGTATATAATTATAGCATATGATTATATAAATATATAATATATAGTATTTCTATATAATTATTATAATATTTACATTCGTTATGATTGTTATATATATAATTTTAAATGAGTCTTCGCAACTGTGTCCAGAAACAAGGTTGGTTGTAGTGGGCTTCTTCCTGTTGAAGCCAGGGCTACCATGTGCCAATAGCAGAATCCTTTGCTCATGGGGGCAGATGACAGATTTGTAGCTTACGGTAAAACTGCCTGCAGGTTTATTACTGTGCTGTCATGCATCTCAAAAGCTACAGCAGAGTGAACCCGAACAATGCCCCAGCCACTACTTGCCATATTTACCTGATGATAAATGTCAGGTCTCCGTTGAGTTTCAGCAACAGAGCAGATAACAGCAAGTAAAAGAGCTTGGGCAAAACAGTATCACCAACAATCCCACTCTCCGTGACCCGTCACACTTTTTCATAACATGAAAAGATTGTACATGATATCTGCAACCACTCCTATGACAACAGCTAAAAGAGAACATTTTCCTTCCATTCTTGTGCATCCAGGATCTTCAGGAGAGTTATCATGGTGGGGCCTGTCTGTGTTTGCCTTCTAATTCTGAAGACTTAAGAGTCACAGTTTAAGCCTGTCTGCCAGAGCTGGCTCCAAAGATGTTCACAAGGATTTTGTTTATCATTTCAGAAGGTCTGTATTTTCTTTTTTTTTGTTTTTTGTGCCAAGGAATATGAACACTTCTGAGCAAATAGCATGCTGTAAGGGCTGTCTTTTAAAACCAGTAACAAAAGCAAAACCTCTTAGTATCGGGACACTCACAGTGAAATCACAGAATTAACAACCCTGCAAATCCTGTCAACAGCAACTCAAATGATCTGAATATAGACTGCCTCTTATGTCTAGTTGTGGAGAGCTGACCCTAGATACCAGACACCAGCAAACTGAGAAAAAAGAAAATGATCATTTTGCAGGACAGCTGCTATTGAAAGAGTTTCTTGGCTTTCAGGGAACAACCCTCAACAAGTTTTTGTATTTTTCTGTGTTGTTTGCATGTTTATCACACCTGCTCAAATGTGGCATCCCGGATCCAATATCACAAAATTTTTCAGAGTATCTCAAAGAATTGGCAATCTCCAGTATGCAAAGTAGTTCTCTGGCATGATGGCTGTTATAAAGCATTAAATGAAGTATTTAAGATTTATATTGCTAAAGCACCCTCTAGTGGGGCAATAACAGAAGAGTTGTTTTTTGCATAGACATGATAACTACTCTGCATATTAAAGAATAGCCCAGTAAAAGGCTGGATAGCAGTGGGGATAGGCAAACACATTGAATCTTTAGTTTAGTCAATGCTTTTGCTGTCCATGCAACACGCAGCACTCACCGTAATATCTGAAAGGCGGCAATGTGATTTTATTGCACGTAATCACAGAATAAATGCATCATATCAGTCAGAGACCTCTGGAGGTCATCCCATCTAACCACCTGCTCAAAGGTGGCGCAGATAGATTAGGTGGCTTGTGCCCATTTCCAGCTGAGTTTGGAATATCTCCACAACAGAGGTTGCACAACTGCTCTGAGCAACAAATGCCAGTATTTGACCATCACCACGGTGAAAAAAAGTCCGTATACCTAAACAGAGTTTCCCGTGTTGTAACTTCTCTCTAATGCCTCCTGGCCTACTGCTGTGCACCTCCAAGCATTCCTCATAGTTCCTCAGGGTCTTTACGATGTCATCATCTTGAAATATTGGAAAAATATTCACAGTCACCTTTGGATATTGTTTGTTCACAAATACCTTCCTAAATAGTAGTGAATCGCTGGAGATAAAGCATGATACTGTTAGATGCAGTACTCCTGGCGCAATGAGGCAGATTGCTTTCTGGTCTCACACTGGGACCCTCATTCTGCAAGAAGTTCATCCTGCCAAGTTATTTCCAAGTTAAGGGTCTGCATTAAAAAGTCTAAGACATAAGCTCGCACAGCTGCCTGGGGGACCTGGACCAAACATCCTAACTGCAAAATCTTGATGTAATACTTTACAACTCCCTGACTAGTTTTGCCACTTATCAAGTGAAAGGGAATAAAATCTAAAATTCAATTTTAAAGCAACAGAAGTATTGCTAAGAATTTGTTAAGCTTTATTGAAGCTGAGGAATACAGCAGCCACCTTTCCATGGAGATGGCATGTAAAGAAGCCAATGAGTGCCTTCCCCAAATCATGTAGGTGAAAGACAGATATCACCCTCTAGAACACAGGCACACAGCAAAACATGCGCATATAAGCACACACATAGAGCTGGAGAGGGCCTCTAGGCTGATGGCATCAGGCAGTGGGGGTAGGAGAGTGTTTGCTGAAAACACGTGTGACCACGTGTCTGTGACAAGCAGCAGCAGGAAGACATGAAAAGGCACACACCAAGGTGGCACTGGATGCCATTTGGATAACCAGTGGCAGCATATCCCTGAGGGAAATAAAAAAGCACTGAAAGAGAGAGAAAGATTTTTGGCCAAGTGCTGGCTGAAAGTGAGTTGGGGTTGTAATAAAGAAACCCCTCCCTGTTCCCCTGTTCAGGGAAAAGACATTTTGCAGGTGATTTGCAGAGAAACACAATGGCTTCAAAGAAGCTCACTCTTTTTATTTCTCTTTTTTAAAGGAAGCAGCTGCGAGGTCCTGACTGAGGCCAACCACTTGGCTGAAGGTGGGCAGGAGTGGGTACTCCAGGGTGCTCACACAGCTTTGTGGGCGAGTGCCCAGTACAGAGCACCAGCTTCCCATCAGCAGTACAACATCCAATGCCTTTAAATAATTAATCTTATTTTGAGGGGAAGGAGATGGTTATGATCCAAAGCAGAAAACAGCCAAGACGTGTGAGGTAGGTCTGGAGAACCAGCAGGTCACCAAAGAGGGTGGTGGACCCCCAGCTGGTGGTGGTCCCTGCTTGCTGTCTGGCCCTACATTTTACCTGACTGCAGCAAAGGGGTGAAGAGGGGGCAGGATGTCCTGGCCCTACAGACCCTCATCCGGAGAGGCCAAATTGTAGCATTGTTTTCCAGGCCTTCAAAAGATTTCCTAGCAGTCCAGCTTTGGCTGGTCTCTCACCGTGAAAAGGACAAATGGCTGTGTTCCCCTTTCCCTTAAACGGCTGATGGTACTATCCATGGCGGGTGGAGGGGGATGTACAGCATCGTGCTGGGCATATTCTGGGTAAGAAGGTTGGTCAGCCACACCATGGCACAATTTTTAAGGCACAGAGTGTATTTTTGGGAAAATTAGTATATTTTTAGGAAATCAACAGCATTGAGGTCTGCTGTTTTCTTTTGCTTCCCTAAAACCAGGCATCAAACCTGCTGAGATCTGGATAGATGTGGATCCCAAGGGAGTACTGATGGACCTCCTGGACCTCCTCCAGACCTCCCTGGGGCTACAGTCCATCCCTGAGGATGTGGCATCCATCTCTGCCCCTCTGCAGCTTTGTCCTCGCACCATGCACGCCCGCTGCCTCCCCTGCGTTGCCCGCAGCCACAGCCTGCCAGTCGGGCACAGGATGTTCAGAGGGAGGATTAGGCAAGGAATAATGATAGTTCTTTCAAACTGGCTGGATAAAATTAGACGCGTGTAATCAGCGGTCAGGTGGCTAGAGGAAAGGAGCTTTGTTTGTGAGTGGTCAGCAGCTGCTGACATCCAAACTCATGGCCTCGGTATTCGCACGCTTGGTGCTTCAGGTACCTCGGCATGAAAACACTCGCCAGGGCCAGACACAGGGGGACTGAGCCTCCCCTGGAGCTGGGATCCCTCCTCTGCTTTCCATTTCCACCTGCCACTGCTCACCCAACCGAGCTATGCATTTCTGCGACCTTGCTTGGCAGGAAGGCCAGAGTCTCTGCAGGCCGCCGGCTGCCAGGGACATTCATTTTTTCCAATTAGTGGAAAACAGAGGGTGTTGCCTCTACTCATGATTTAAAAACAGTCTCAGAAAAGAAACCCATAGAGGACATCCTGCATCCTGGTCAATATGTCACTGTTGGAAGCCAGCAGTGCTCTCTTGTGTACAACAGAGGACACTCCCTTACACAGACTTTTTGGAAAAACCCTAGCAATGATGCTTCAGAAAAGCTGGGGACCACGACGTGTGGCTACCTTTGGCCCTCCTGGGGCAGAAGCAGCAATGCCCTGAGCACCTTGTGCAGCTGACGGGTTCAACCTGGTGGGCTTGCTGCCCTGAGGAACTGCCCTGGGTTCTCCAAAAACCATGAGACCTGTGCTCCAAATGCTCACAACTTACGGTGAAAGAAGTTCTGGGAAAGCCCATGAAACCATGACAGATCCCAAAACACTGAGGAGACTCCATTTTTCTTCTGTGCTGAATTTCAGCCGTCCTTCTCTGGATTTTCCTCTGATTCCAGTTCTCCCATTTGGCACATTTCTGTTGCACAATTTGGCTTTTCAGATGTTCCCTTTCAAAGTGGCAGTTTGGAGCTGGAATTAAAGAGGGTGGTAAAAAGCCTTAATCAGGGACCTGGCTTTATAAATAAGACAAGTACTTATTTTATTTCACAGTTTAATAATATATTGCTTTTCTATGGCTGCAGTGCTGAGGAGGCAGAAAGGCAGCATGTAGGACTGCTGTTAATTCCACATACCACTATAAGTTATTAACCTTGAAATGGGGAGAAATGAAATTGAACCTTATTTTAGCATTTATAGCAACATTTGATCAAACGCGGTTTATGCCCATATACAATTTCTGACACTAGAGGGAGTACATAATTTATTTTATGAAAATAAAAAACAAGCCTTGCTTTTTAAATAGGAAATACATCAAAGGGAGGAAAGCAAAAATATTCAAGGAGAACTTTATTCTCTCATACTTAAAAAAAGCTGAGAAGCTGCCTTGTGTGTTACCCTTATCTAGGTAGGTTATGCAACTGGTGTCTGCAAAAGCCACTGTGGGGCAGATGATAACCAAACAGCTTGTGCTCAACTTGTGTGTGTCTATCGAGTCTGAACATACAGGGTGAGTAACCAGCCCACGGGATAGCACACACAGACATCTGTGCCCACAGGTTTCTATCTCTGGTGCTGCTATATTCCCACTGTCCCCCACAACCACCGCAGCGTCTGGATAGCGATGATCTCTCCAGTGTGTTTATCCTCTCAACATGCCTGGGAGGTAGGAAAACAGCACCATCCTATTTTATGGCTGGAAAATGAAGGTGCGGAGAGGATGAACAACGCACCCACAGCACAGTGGGAGCCTGTGGCAGAAGAATAAGGCCATGCCCCGTCTGTGCACCCTTGCCCAGGCTCACAATTCATCTCCGGGTACAGCAGGTTGTTAAGATACAAGGTGTCCTTGCGTGGCTATTTTTCCAAACCACAGGTACAAAGGTTGCCCAGTTTCTGTGCTGTGGGTTTTTTTTGCGTAATTGGATAGATGTGTCATCATGACTTTGTGACCCTTTCTCCAGCCCCACTACGCAGGAGGTGAGCCAGGCTGCAGGATGGTGTGGGGAGAAAGCAGCTCCCTTGCCCCTGGTGGGGGCGAG
Organism: Limnodromus scolopaceus; assembly: GCA_028565335.1. Taxonomy (NCBI): domain Eukaryota; kingdom Metazoa; phylum Chordata; class Aves; order Charadriiformes; family Scolopacidae; genus Limnodromus; species Limnodromus scolopaceus. The sequence continues at coordinate 33,853,774 of JAOXNO010000013.1, forward strand.
AGGCCACACAGCACTGCCCCCACTGCCTCGGTGACAGAGGCTCTCGCACAGGCTGAAGAGGATCATCTTGTCCTCCTGTTAAAATATTCATAAAGTTGCAAGGAAAATACAAATGCAGTTGTCCAGGACAACCTGAATGGTTTTGCAGCCCAAGCAGCTTGATTTTCGTGTGAGATCCATCTGACTCACAGCATGTGACAGCATTTGTTGCATGCTTATCTCCATTACAATGTAATTATCTGATACAGAGACCTCCTAAAGTCTCTTTATCACAGGGAGGATTTCTTTTAAATGATAGAAACAAGGTCAGTTCTGAAAATGCTATCACCTTGTTATCACTGTGCACGTCAACAGCTTCTGAGAGTCCCTTCTGAATTCTTCCACCGAGGTCTCCTTCAGCCCATCTGTGGCTGCAGGCATTAAAGCAACAAGCAACTTAAGCAACTCATCCCATTAAGGAATATTATGCAGTAAAATTGCACTGCTTTTAAAATGAGTTCTAGTATCTTTGGTGAAGGATTTGGTTTATTACACCATGGTTTCGAGGACAGATATTCAAGCCAAGTGTAAAAATACTGTAATGCTTGTGGGTGGATCTTCTCTCCTGCCAACTACAGACACCAAATCATAGAATCATAGAATAGAAGCATAGAATGGTTAGAGTTAGAAGGGACCTCAAAGATCATGGAGTTCCAACCCCCCTGCCATGGGCCGGGACACCTCCCACTAGACCAAGTTGCTCAAAGCCCCATCCAGCCTGACCTTGAACACCTCCAGGGATGGGGCATCCACAGCTTCTCTGGGCAACCTGTTCCAGTGCCTCACCACCCTCACAGTAAAGAATTTCTTCCTAATATCTAATCTAAATCTACTGTCTGTCACTTTGAAAGCATTACCCCTCGTTCTATCACTCCTTTCCCTGATCAAGAGTCCCTCCCCATCTCTCCTGTAGCCCCCTTCAGGTACTGGAAGGCTGCTATAAGGTCCCTCTGAAGCCTTCTGTTCTCCAGGCTGAACAACTCTAACTCTCTCAGCCTGTCTTCACAGGAGACATGCTTCATCCTCCTGATTATCTTTGTGGCCCTCCTCTGGACTTATTCCATCAGGTCCATGTCCTTCTCATGTTGGGGGCTCCAGACCTGGACACAGTACTCCAGGTGGGGTCTCACCAGGGCAGAGTAGAGGGGGAGAATCACCTCCCTCACCCTGCTGGCCATGCTTCTTTTGATGCAGCTCAGGATGTTGGCTTTCTGGGCTGCAAACACACATTGCCAGCCCATGTTGAGCTTCTCATCATCCACCATCCCCAAGTCCTTCTCCTCAGGGCCGTTCTCAAACCATTCTCTGCCCAGCCTCTTTTTGTGCCTGGGATTGCCCTGACCCACGTGTGGGTCCTTGCACTTGGCCCTGTTGAACTTTACGACGTTCGCACAAGCCCACGTCTCAAGCCTGTCCAGGTCCCTCTGGATGGCTTCCCTTCCTTCCAGCATGTCGACCACTCCACACCACTTGGTGTCATCGGCAAACTTGCTGAGGGTGCACTCAATCCCACTGTCCATGTTTCCAACAAAGGTGTTACTAAATACTAAAGCCATGCCAAAGAAAGTCCACCCACAAACACATAGGTCTAGGCTAAGAGATCTCAAGAAATAAAAGACCCAAAATAAACCTTCTTTCCCCCTCCCCATTGCTCCTTCAAACCAGTCAGCAATTCCCTTCTTGCTAATGGGTGGTCCCTCGGGCTTCCTGAGAGAGAAACCTCATCAACTCTCCACTCATGGGAAGGACCCTATTTATGCTTGAGATTTAAGGAGCCGGGTCTCATTTTCCCAATGTTTTCTAGCACCTGGGCAATGATTTGTTTCTGAGAAGAGAAGGCTGCCCCTTGGGACCCTGAAGTAGCCGTATAGTGCAGTGCAGCCGCATTTGGAGGTTTCTTTCCTTTGCATGCACAAAACTTACGGGGAGCTTTGTATGTGTAAGAAAAGCAAGATCTAAGCTATGCAGGGAGCACCTATTGTTAAGCATCAGGACCTTCCTGTCTCTTTCACTCAGATATGAAATATTTCTCTTCCTTTCAACTGCTACCCATTGAAAATGTTTTTTCTCCCTCCTGTGTACAGATTCAGAAAGAACAAAAAAAAAAAAAAATCATAAACAGGTGATCAAACAGAGGATTCAGTGTCTACCCGAACACCAGAGCACATCAAATCAATCTCCTCGCTTATGTCAAAATTTCACAGAAACTGAACAGACTACTCTCGAAAGATCACACTCCAAGGCCTGGCATCTCTTTGCTTCCCTTGTGCCCCCATCCCCTTCTGCAGCATGACAGGAGGTTTGACATCAATGAGGCAGTAGGCTTGGCATCTAATTCCTTGATGTTCTTATTTCACCTGGGTGGTGAGGACCTTTCTGTAGCACCTTTAGAGCTATGACTACCTTCTGTCCCATGAGGCTTGCTTCTCTCTCCCCAGGAGGGAAGAATGTGTGCCGAGTAATGGACTACTTTGTTAGAATTTTGTTTTGTGACTATTTGACCATTTTGAGGGACACAAAATATATATTCCTTTGGAACAGCCAATCCTGTCCCAGGATGCTTTATTATGGTCCCAAGGAAACCACTGAGACCCAGGACCATGAAAGAAATGGGGCAGTTAGTAACCTCCTCACTGGATCCAGCTTTCTTTGCATCTAAACACCCAAGCCTTGAAACACCTTAGCCTCTCATCTGTCAAAAAGGGGTAATATCTCTACCTGTTGTGAGAACAGACCTGTTACAAGATTGTGAAACATTTGGGTCAAACAGTGTAGGATGGGTCACAGAAACAAAACGCAAATCTTATTAAAAAGAGGGGCAGTGGAGGGAAGGAGGGATAAAAAAATGAGCGGAGGAAGGGGAATGGAAGGCCATGACTAGTTTTAGAAAGAGAAAAAAGATGGAGCAAATAAAATCCTGGGAAGAGCAAAAGCCTCAGGGACGAAGTAATATGTTTTTATGTAAAACTGCATGTGCAGAATACCATAATGAAAAATACAGCAGCACTGTCAGGGGACCTGGCTGCTTGGGAAGCAGAGGCTGAGCAGCCCGGCAGCGAGGAAATAACCCCAGTGTCCTGCCTTCATTAGTGAAAGGCATGTTTTGTTTTTACCAGGGTTTAGTACTACATAAGCAGACTTTCACATGGCTTGATGCACTTAAATATGTGATTAGGAATAAATACAACTGTGGTGCTCTGTCACTGTGGTCCACCTTTGCTGTACCCATGATGGCATGTTCATAGCCCCTGACTAGGAATCCCATATGAAAGCACTGCATCTTCCAGATTCCCCTTGTTGCAGCAGCTCCTCCCAACAAAGGAATGACACAGATCAACCTCCCCCTTGCCTCATTTGGACTGACATTTTCCCCTTAAATTGTGTTTAAATTGTGTTTAGCTATATGCAAATTCACCTGTCTATAGATATTGATGTGTCTACTTACCTACAGCAATCTCTCGTGGCTCCTGGTTACATTTATTTCTCCTAGATTCTTATGTTCTGTGTTTTATTCTGCTGTTGAAATTGGTCTTTTGATTGGCTGTATATTGTATTACATGTGTGCACTGACTTTTAAAAAAATCAATAACAATTAACTGAAATGGGGAGATGTAAGCATGCTCCAGTCCGTACCAGCTAGCCGAAACAAAGTGCCAGCCCTGCCTGCAGCCTGCAGTGTTAGAGCTTGGATAAATGGGATATTGAACTTTTACGTTTTTCCTGAGATATTTGTTAGGGAAAGGATATCAAATATCCAAAGACATTCAACAGGGGCCGATTCCAGCCCGGTTGTGATTCTTCTGCTCATCATGGGAAACGTAAACATTGGGTGCTTTTTGGATTAGTAGCTGAATTCAGTGTTCATTCAAGGGCTGAGCAGGAGGAGCAGTATCAAGCCATTCCCTGCGAGGAATGTGTAGTGCTTGCTCCTTTCCCAGGTCCCTGCTAAAGCACTGCTTCTTGGCTGAGTTGCAATGTGCTTGCCATCCCTTGTTGGCACCCCTTCGGCAGAAGAGTACACATAAATTTTTAGTGCTTGGGGCACTTAGCATTTAGATTGAAACGGGAGAAAGCAACTTACCTTCGCCTACTATTGTCACATGGTAAAATTACACTGACCTTGACTGCATCTTTTGTTTGCCTGGAGCACTTTGAATTCAGGGGGGCTTTGGCTGAGTGATGAACACAGGATAATCACCAGCACAGTTAAAAAGAAACACACCTGAATGAAGGCGAAGGGAACAACTTTACTGGTAACTGGATTCTGCAAATCAGTCTCCCAAATCAAGCTCAGTATCTTTTCTCCCTGGCTTTCAGATAAGATAATCTCAGATAAAAAAATCCTCTTCCCGGTCATGGGCTGCTTTTCATACAGCACCCAGAAGGACTTTCTTGCTTCAGATGCAAAACTTAATGCAGATCTTTTCCTGATATAAATGCAAAATAAGGCAACATGTATGGAAATCTGTTCCATAGAAACCAATTTACAGATAAGAATTTCATTTCCTGTAGTCAGGAACTATTCAGTACGAAATGGGGGTGAAAGGAATTGAAAGAATTAAAATAATTGTATTTAGCTATTTTCTTCCTCTCCAGATACCCCATTATCTAATCTCTTGCATTTCTAATAAGCAGTGATCAAACACCTAGTTTGCCCATGGCTGGTATTCTCTGGAAGAATTTCAACTAACAGACAATATAGTAAATCTTCTGTAATAATGTCTTTTAAAATGTGATTTGATATGTGTGGCCAGAAAACACATTCTCTTTTTATAGAAAGAGGTGATGAAAACGTGTGTTTCACATCAGAATGAACCCCCTGACAGATGGACTTTTGCAGGCAAAAAATCAACTCACCCCAATTTTCAGCTGAAGACTTTTGCCTGAAAGCTAACATTTCTGAGTTGCCCTTCAGGTAGAATGAACATAAAAGCCTGAAGCACCCAGGAGCTTCACCGAGGAAGAAAAGCAGGAGCAAAGCCTGGCAGACATCGCAGCAAATAGAACCGTGAGTGGTGGGATCACTCCTGGTGCCAGTCCTGGTTGGGCAGAAGGGGTGTAAAAGCCTGAAGCATGTGGGAGCCTCACAAAGGGCAACACTTGGAAGATACTGCTGCGTGTTTGGCTTTCAGGGAAAGAGAAAAATGCGCCCGCTTTGCCCTCTGAAGGAGCAATTTTCTTCCCAACATTTTAGAGCTATTAATACACTATTCAGGAGGGGGAATGAGGGGAATATTAAACCTAAAGACTGATTTAAGAAAGATATAACTTTCAGAAGGATGATTTTGGCATCGCAGTGTCTATAACATGCTTGTAGATGGGAAGATAATTAATGAGAATTCTTACATCTCACATTATGAAGAGAGGTAAATTAGGCGCATTGTGAAAAAAACCTCAGGAAGTGATACTTGTAGTCAGAGCAACCTGCAACCTGTTAAACTTGCAAGAGCTAAGAAGTCATAGCTTTCCCCCATCATTTGAAGGAAAGGAGCAATTTCTTATCAAAAGATAAAGAGAAAAGAATATTTTGTGGTTTGGGGAAGCTCAGAGTTTAATGAAATATTTAACATTTCTATTAAAAGCATATCTTCTTTCACAAAAAGAATATATTTATTCCAGTTTAAAAAAAAATAATCCATGGCTACTAAGAGTCCCTTTAACATCACCACCATTGCCAGCGGCATCCATAGTCTTGGCAAAGAAATCCCTATCCAGAAGACTATCTTCAGCCCTAAGAGCAAGAAGAACCCTTCTCTTCCCTCTGCCAGGTTTCTAGGAAGAAGTAGGGAAAAAAGCCATGTCTGATGCATTGGGCATGGAGGGACGGAAGCTGCTATGGGCTCACAGAAGTTAATTCTGTTGTCACAAAGCCTCTTACTCAGCCCACTTGATTACTAATGTGAGAAGAGAAGGCCGCCACAGAAGAGAGCTGAAGGATACTTAGCTCAGAAGTTGGCTTCCATAGTGGTTATTACTTAGCCTTTTGCAGGATGATTGCAGCTGATCACCTGCCCACAAATGCGAGGGAACGTAAATCTGGAATTTGTGAATTCATCTGTTGTGTTTTGACAGGAGAGAGGCTTTTGGCAGCCAGTTAGTGGAAATAAACTCTCTCTCCAGGGCTCAGAGCCATGTTGCAACTGCAGGAGCGTATTTATGCCCTCTCAGCCACTCTTTTCGGAGAGGCTGTAGTTCAACCAGCTGCAGGGCTCTAAATTGGAAGTATTGTTTTATCAGGAGGGAAAAGTCCTTCAGCCTGAAAGACAGAGCTGCCAAACAACTGTTTCTGAAAAGTTTGCTGTCTGTTTTTGGACATAGGCTCTTTTCAGGTGCTTTAGGATGATGTAGACACAAAAACTCAGTAACTGACATTAGATCAGGTCTAATCCTTGACGTCATCGGTTTTGTTTCATGTGTGGGAAAATTTTACCCTTTTGGAGAAGCAGAACATAACAAACAAAGTACTTTTCAGTTTAATTAAATATATGGTTACTGAGTTACATCCTTAGTACTGCTGAGTGGTATCACTGATGAGGGACACATCAAAAGCTTGCTAAGCTTAGGTCAATTAGATAAGTACCCCAAGCATGGCTGCTAATCTGAACCACTTCATAACTAGTTTTAACCACTTGAGACTGAGCATGAAGCTCAGGATTTCATGCTAACAGGGTCTCCCTTGTGAGTTCTCATACATTTCGCTTCCAGGAAAAATGGAAGTCCCAGAGGAACTAGGCTTGTGCATTTCAGTATCTGTTTCCATTGAAAATTGAATAATATCTTTTTCTTTTTTTTTTTTTTAGTGAAACAGTTGGGATCAATTTAAGTTTAAGTTTTAAATAAATCTTTGTAGGGTGTGGAGCTCTGATGTCCTCAGGACTTGTTGCAATAAGATATAAGATAGTGCCAATAAAGAACTTCAAGTATTCAAACTGCACTCTCTATAAGACTGAAGAGAAACAAAGTAGAAAGGTGGAGTGGATTCAAAAGGCTAAACCCAGCACTGCTCTGAGCTGGCCTTAAAAAAGCAATCATGCACTGATCTAAAGATAATTTCAAACTGTAGACTTTGAGTAGTTGGTCTGTACCCCATAAAGGGCCTTAAGCCTGTATGCAAATGTTTTCTATTGCTCTTTTAAATCTTCTGATGGGATGAGCACCCCATGGATTGGGCTGTGACTAGTGGGCTGGCTTTCAAGGCTCAATGCTTGCCAGCAGCCTCTGGGTGAGGCCAGTACAGCTTGCTGCACAGTAAGGAAAGGTTTTTATACTTGACAATTGTGTGTTATTTCTGGGTTTTATTACACGGTCATCCTGCAGGCTCAGCAACCTTTGGGCGTACTCGTTGTCTCCCCGGGTAAGAAGGACCACCCTGCACTCCTAGGCAGGCTGTTAGCTGCTGGCAGAAGTGAGGGACCCCCAGGCCACCACCTGCCTGGGGGAGGACGGCAGCAGATTGCAGCGTGGGGCAGGGGGCTGTGGAGGGGAAAGGCTGAGGAAGGGCATAGGCAGCCTCGGGCAGGGCTGGAGGTGCAGTTGTGTGAGCGTGTGTGTGTGGTGCAGGGTATGCTCCTCATGGTGCAGGGTATCTCACAGGAAAGCCCAGCCTAGGATGGGACTAAGCACTCTGTGTCCGTGGCTGATAGCATAAAAGCATACAAATGACCGCACCCAGCCGAACCAAAGGCTGAGCTAGCCCAGCACCCTCCCTCCAACAGCGGCTCTAAGTGGATGGTTAGTGAAGAATAAGAGCAGGATGAACATATACAGCCCTTTCCCCAGATGCACCCAAAATGGTACTCTCACAGTTCCAGGCTACTTACTGTCAGGAACTTCGGAGACAGACGTGGTGTCTCTGTATTCACTAACTTCTAAAGGTTTTCCCATCTGTGAGATTCTCCGATGTCCCCTGAATTTACTGTGGCTTCTTGTAACTCCATATTTACCCTGCCTTCCTCTTCCCAAGCCCTTGTGTTAGAGAAGACAGCAAGTGACTGGTTTCTGAGCATCCTCGCCGTCTCACTCTTCACGCTGTACTCCTCTCTCATTAAGTTGTCCCTCTTCCAGACTGGAGCATCCCACCCTGGCAAAGTCATTGCCTGCACTGGAGCTTTCTGTTGCTGGTCAGATATCTAAGATGATAGACCTATGATAAACTTGTTGGTTTCCTCTGGACTTTCTCTGATTTTACTGCACCCTTTTTGAGATAAGAAGTTCTGAACTGCACGGACTATTCAAAATATGGGTCAGTCATGAGTTTACACACTACCATAATGTTCTTCCCTCTTTTATTTTTTTTTTCCTATCCTCCTAAGCCCTAATATTTCATTTGGGTTTTTTGACCACTACTGAGTGCTGAGCTGGCATACTCATGGGTCTGTCAAATAGGTCCCAAGATCTTGCTCCTGAGTGCTAATGGCTAGCTCACATCATTTTGTTCTAGTTATGAAAGGATAATTGTTTTTCTCCACTATCTATCACTTTATATTTATCTACACTGCACCTCATTTACCATTTTATTGTCTAGTCACTAAGTGTCATAAAGTACTACTAAAGTACTACTCATAAAGCCAGCCCTTGTCTTTAACAGCGTAAGTGTTTCGCTGTTGCCAGCAAACTTTCTCTCCTCTCTGTTCACTCCCTTTTCCAGGTTGTTTCCTGTCTTTTAAATATCCTTTTATCATGCAATGACTATCTTCTCACGACGTAGCCGCTTCATTCCCTTAAAAGCCTGTAGTGGGGAATCAAGGGACAAATTTGCTGAAAGCCTTTGGAGATCCAAGAAGCTGATCCAATCAGCTGAATTGCTCTTATCAGTAAGTTCGTTGATCTCATCAAACAACTCCAATAAGTAAAAATGGCAAAGGTCATGGTGACTCTTCCCAAGTAAATCAAATTTATTGACGTGTCAATGAATTTTGTTCTTCATTACATTTTCTACTAATTTGCCTAGTGCAGATTTCAGACTTTCAGGTCTGCTGTTTCTCACATCTCCCCTGGAACGTCTCTAAAAAAGTTGGCCTGGCATTTGATATTTGATAACCACTTTTTGGATATCAGGGGAGTTTAAAGCACAGAGTTATAATCTGCTATTAGTCATTTAGTGATTTCATCCTTGAGGTCTATTGAAACTCCTGGGTGATATCATCTGGTTCTTGGCAACCAGTCGTGGTTCATTTTGTTACAGTGTTCCCAGACCTGCTTCCTGGGCACAGCTATTTCAGACAGACTTGCTGATGAGGGTCGCCTCATCCCAAAAAGGTTTCTGACATGGGAATCTACTCATCTACGGTGAACAAAGTGATGCGAAGGATTCATTTAGTTTCTCTAATAGCTTTATTTTCTCTGAGTGCTTCCTCAGAACTCTGGTAATCAGGGGACTCCACGGATTATTCTGGCAGGCTTCCTGCTCCTGATGTGCAGGGAAAAAAATTTATAGCTAGTTTTGATTTCTTTTTGCTAGAAACTCATCTTTTGGCTGCCTAATTGTTTTTGTTCATGTGGTCTTCCAGAATGTCTGTTACTTTCTAACTTATTCATTTGGATCCAACTTTAGCTGTTTGAAGGATTTGCAGTTATTCTTCTAATAACATCCCTTATCTTGCTGTCTTGCAAAGCTACCACGTACTGCCCGTTTTCAAGCCTACTTGATGAATAATGTGCACTGGCCTTGTGCTTTCAGCACAGTGGCCTTTAGCAGACTCCTTGCTGGCAGGAAAGAATTAATTTTCTTTGTTGTCCCATTTTGCTTCTTTTAAACAAAATTCCTCATTTCTGTGTTTCTCCTCCAAGCCAATTCCAGAATTGTCTGTTCTCTGATCAATATCCCTAACCATTTCCTCCATGAAGTAATTATCGACTGTTTCACATTACATCCTTGTGCAATATCTGGCCAGTTTGCACGGAAATAATTGAAGTCTGACATTTGATATTGCCTTTCCTGCCTCTCTGGCATCTTGGAATTCCCCCATATAGTCCAGCTGGTGTCAACATCCTGGCCACAGAGGAAGTATCATACACAACGTTCTTCCCATACTATAGTGATGACATATTCTTCCTATCTATGCCTGGAATTTCAATCCAGACAGATTTTACATTTCATACTGATGTGGTTAATTTGTTAATTTTATTGATTCTAGCATGGCCTACTCTAAACTTGCTGAATATTTGGTATTACAGTGTCCCACTTGCTGTACTTTTTCCAGTGTATTTCTGATGTCTATTATGTTGAAGCCTTCTCTTAGACTACGAGTTCCTGTTCCTTTATCTTACTTCTTGCCAGGCATTAAATGTTCTGGCTCTTTTTCCCTGCTAGCGCGTGGGTACCAGGAGCATTTCAGAGACAGCTACTGCAGAAATCCTTGTTATCAGCACCTCAGAGCTTCATCTTCACCTCTAGCACCTCACATAACCTCTCTCCCACTCTCCCCTCTCTTTGCCTTGCCTTTCCTACAGTATTGCTATCCACATGGACCACAACCATCTGGTCCTCTCCAACACTTCCTAGGAGCTGATCAAGGCACCTCATGAAGTCTTCCCCCTTTCTGCTGAATGCTGTCTCCACATGGAGACAGTGGCTCCCCAAACAGGCTTTCTCATCTGAACAATCCCACTCACCTTAATTTCCTTCCCTGGCTTTGACCAAGCATCATGTGTACCTCCTGTGACTGCAGGAAGGCACCCGTTCACAAAAACTGCAGAAATACCAGTGGAGCCAAGTGCATCCCAATTTGGGAACTTAGAGGCACCTGGGGCATTTTCAGGAGCCTGCAGGTACTTCAGTGTGAATCTCTGTCAGTGGAGCATCCCTCTGTAATGACACAACTGGGTAGCTCTGGCCCCTGAGGGGCTATTCAGGTGTATAAAATTAAGCACATGCACAGGAATTTACAGGATTCAGGTTTGGGTGTGTAAATTTAAGGCAGGGCCTTGCCTCCCTCTCTTCTGTTAATTAAGCGGAATGATTCCAGCAGCTCAAATAAACATGTGGGATTTTAATAAAATGCACAGTTACAGAGCTGATTATTGGGATGCTAGCAAATGCCATGTAAAGCTTTTAAAACATTTCTCTGATTCAGTATTTTTCCCTCATTCAATTTTCCCTGGCAGAGGGACAGGATGTCTGAGCAGGCTGATCATTACAGAAACATTAGCAAGGCCGATTGAGTGCTTCATGCAAATTTTCCTATGCAAACTCTGTGTAGACTGGTGGAGGAGAGATGTAAGGAAATAGTCGGCAGTTCTGTAAACAACTTGTGCTTTATCCTATATGGAGCTGCTCATCCCAGTAACATCTAAAATCGGTTTTAAACATGCGATACAAGGAGAATTGTTGATCCTGAAAGCTGTCGTAATTTGTGTTCATTTAATTAGCTCAGTGTTGATGTTGCTGTCCTGTGTACGCTGCTGACCAAGCCGCATAATCTCCTCCGCAGTTGTGCCGTAGCACTACTAAGTCCTGTGAGGAGATTCTGCAGAAAGCATTAACCTTCTTTGTCTGACCCTGACCCTTTTATTTGCGCTCCCCCCGGGCTTTCATTCATTTCCTCTGCCAGTTCAATTAAGAAAGAAGAAAAAAGTGTATTTTCATTGGCTAGTCCGCTAGCATATATGTGTCTGATGTAAGATATCTTATAAAGAAATGCTTGGAAATGCAGCGAGAGCTCAAATACTATGGGGTATGTTTTAAAGACAGTGTTCAGAGGTTTAGCAGCCTGATTCCCACTGACATTAATGGCAGGCATGAGGCTAAATCATAGTGCATTGCTTTCAAAACTGACCCCAGAAGACATTTCCTGATGGGAAGGGGCACAGCCCAAGAAATAAAAGTTTACAAAACCAGAGAGCTGAAATAATTGGATAAAAACTAGGAGGCACAGGTGCAAAACTGAACGAGTTATGATTCAGATAAGCTTGCGCGTAAGCAATAAATCCCGAAGACAAGCGGAGAAAAGAGAGAGTTTAATCACAGAGGCAACGTTTATGTATTTTCACTCAGTGGAAAACGTTATAGGCTTGACCTCATTTTTATTCACGAGATCTAAAGATGTTGATGTCCTGTGACAGCAAACACTGATTGACAGGCTGCAAAGCCAACAAGCTGCAGGGCACCCAACTTCCCAGCAGGTGGCTTGGGCAAAGCAAACGGAGCTTGGACTTTTGGGAAAAAGGACTTAAAATAGCCACAAAAAGTATCAGAGAGTTCATTTAGATCTCAGTTACATTTCAGGGACTGAGGTGTAAGGCGAAAGATCCTCCCCAACCCTGAGCGCTGCATCAATATTGCATGACCTTTCGGCCTTAAGCATTGTGCTTTTTTTTCTGGTTTTTTTTTCTTGATTTTGAGTCAGCAGCGTGATGCTAGTTTGCATAGCTGAGCATCTAGTCTGCAAAACTGGGAAGAGGAGTTTTGGCCTCCGCTGGGGGATTGGTGAGAGGGACTGGACCCTGCAGAGAGAGCGGGCAGAGGAGGGGGGATTTGGTGGCGTGCAGCTCAGCGAAACGAAAGGCATTAGCACGGACCCGCTGCGGGAGGTGGCATGAGCTGACACCGGGACGGCAGCTAAAGTGGCGGGCTCTTTGAGGCTGACAGTAACGTTTTCAAACGTCGTTGTAAATGAGCAGCTCAAGTTTCTCAAGCTCCTTAGGTTTTGCTCCCGACTCACTTGGAAGGGTTTTAAAATAGCACACCTCGGGTTCAGGGCGGCAGGGCCCGGTGGAAGAGCGAGACAGTAAAAGCAGGCGGGAGACCGGGTTTTTAAAACAAAGAAACACAAAGTCTTTCCTTCCCTCTGTTCGCCCCACACACTTTTCTGAAATATTAGGTTGTTTTGATAATTTGCAATTTACAGCAAGCCACAAGAAAGGATTGCCAGCGTAAAGTAAGCAAAATCCCAGGATTCAAAATATGAGCAAGTCACCATAAAAGTGATAAAGAGCCAAGGAGCGAAAATCAGGTTTTGGAAAAGGGACAAAAGAATAATGAAGACCAGACTTAGACTGCTAGCATTTGTGACACTGGCTTACAAAGCAAAAGCACCATCAACTGTATAAAATAGGAAGCCAACGAGAAGTATGCAGTGATGGATGTATAGACGATTACTCGAAACAGTAGAGTTTTTCTCTTCCAGCCGGAATAACAAACGTGACAGTTCAGCAGTCCTGGGTAAGAGCAATGCCTCCTATCAGCCCAGCAGTGAAAGAAGGCTGCGTATCGTGGGGGAAATGCCTGCTAGACCATGAAAAATCCCAGTTGTTGCAGCCTTGAATAGTACGAGCAGGAAAAATAAGTTGTTTGATGCACTTTCTCTTCAGGAAGAGCCTGTGCTGCTCTTTCCCTCTCCAGTTACGTGCTTGGGTGGGAACGAGTGCAGGATTTAGCCATGGTTTCACCTGATGCAATAACTGAGCTTCAGGGACAATGATGTTCACACTTAGAGACAGTGGGAATGTTTAGTGGAATATAAAAATATCCTTTTAAGCTGCGACCATACAGGCATGATCATTATAATTATGGGTAATGCAACGGCTGTGGACCCTGCTCTATGTTTAGCAGTCAGAATCGGGGCATTAATGTTTTAGACAAAGATAGGATCTGACTTCTCTTCCCACAGTGATTCCACATTCCTCTCAACTGAGCAACCACGACATCCATATTCATATACTATTTTTTTCTCCAAAACATTGCCCTTCGTCTTGCTTATTTCCGTGTGAGAACTGCTTGCAGTCTCCTAACAACCCCACAAAATTTCCTACCCTAATTACAAGTGTGCTCTGGAAAGAAGCTCTCCCACAGCCAGTATAAACAGAGTCAAGGCAGAGCTGAGAGGCAAAAAGAGACATACCTAAGCAAAAGGGAGACCTTTCTGGTCATAAACTGTTTTTGGAGGCTCCTCTGAATCCAAGAGCAGTGTCTGATTTGACCTCTTATGTTAATAGCCTAGCATTGCCAGCCTTTTTCTGACACTGCTCTCTGGTACATCTGCTGTAAGTGGTTATCTATTTAAATGAGCATTTTTTACTTGGAGTGGATTGGGTTTAGTTCTTATAAAAAAAAAAAGGAGCTCTTTCAAAATAACAAGAAAAAACTCAGGAAAAAAACCTCTGTGTGGCAGAAGTCCCAAAATTCATCTCTGAAAACACACAGAGCTGCACTCTTCCAAAAGTGCCAGTTCTGTGAAATCCTTGGCAGTCCCTGCAGGGCACTGAGTGCCCTCAGTTCTCAGGATAGTGCTTGCAATTTAAAGCTGCTCAGGAGGCTGCAGGATCAAGCTACTAGCTGCTAAAAAATATCCTCCACTTCTTGCCCATGCACATACCCGACATGCCGATGCTGCAGTCATTAAAGAATTACAGGCTCTCACAGGAGGCATGATCTTATATCCTTGGGATTAAGTCTAGTGCTCAGCCTTGTTTTCCAAACAGAAAGCTAAAACACCTCCATAATAAAACAGATTAGCAGAGAAAATAAGGACTTGATAAAATAAGTGACAATGTAAAGCAAAAATAAGCAACGCAGAGCTCACTGGTGATTTTTCTGCTTCTAGCTTCCACAGTGACACCAACTGAGAAATTGCATCTGGTGATGACATCTGTGTATGATCAGTGGTTATTTATTCCACTGAAGAAAAATTAGCCATATAGTCATTCTGAAAACACTTCCTCATAGAACATGAAGAAGTTGCTTTGCTTTCGAGGGATGAAGAACTCAAGTTTGCAGGGGTTGAGCAACCTCCTTCCTTGATGAGCTTACCTGATGCCAGCTGAGGATGCTTAGCACATCGCAGAAATACATTTCACTTCCGAGGAGTGAAATCCTGACTCTTTTGAAGTTAATGGGAGTTTTGCCATCAATCTGGCTAGGATTTCATCTTAGGTCTGTAAAACAGATCTGTTTGCTGTCTGCATACAGATTCTTTGACACTCTACTGGCCTTGGCCACTGTTATGGTGTATATAAAACTACAGGTCACCTTCTGGAGCTTACCATATTTTATAATAATAACAAGCAACCTTTTTTTTTTTTTCTTCTTCTAGGAGCTTCTAGAAAACATAAACCTCTAAAAAGCCAAAGCCCATCTTCCATTCACAACCCTCTTTGAACGGTGGAAAAATGAGGAGGAGAATGTTTGCCATGATTTAGACATCTGCCAGCCTGCTCTGACGTGCCTTGCAGAGGGATTGGCCTGGTAGTAGATGGGAACATATTAATCTGAATATGTATAAACATAAACAATGCTTAGAAGCTACTGCCCAGTTTCATATCCTGCCCTCCCTCCTCCACATATTGAATTAGTGCATTTATAATGGCATCTCTGTTTATTTAATAAATCTAAATTTCAATTAGAGACCACTAACAATTAGTCATACAGACTAGATATGACAGATGGGCCTCATCCATGGCTGATTACACTAAAAAATGTTATGTGAGTCTATTTTTAAAATACTATTATTCTAATACCCTTGCTGCATGCAAATAGCTGAGAGCTCCATAACGTATTAGTGAGAAATTCAGCTTGCTGATAATATTGCAACAGAATGTGGGGTTTATATTTTAAAAGAGTTCATTATTGTTTCCTATTATCTTGGGTTCATTACGAAAAATTATGGCAGTGTTTGTGTAAAGAAATGTAACACAGTGTGATAATTTGGTTATTCTTACATGGTCTTGATTTAAAACATCTAACCAGCACAATTATCCAAGATAGAAAAATACTTGCAGGCATCAAGGCAAGGAGATACCTGAATCATGTAAGGGGTTTTATATTCCTTGACTGCCTTGGATTTCTGATATTTTAAAATTCAGCCATAGACAGACAGCCATTTAAAAATATTTCTGGTGATGAAAATGAAGGATTGCCACACCCTCCCAGCATGAAATTAGTATGTTGTATGTGTTGCTCCTTCTTATATGCTCATGTAAACTAAATAAATGGAGGGGTTTGTGTTCCATCAAAAAGGCTTTAACTAAGTTTTATATATTAAATACATAAATGTTAATATATTTTATATATTTTATAGTCTGTATTATAGACTTCCATCTAGTCCAACAGAGTAGGGAAAAATGATCACAAAAAGGTTACAGAGAGTAGTGCGTTTGAATGGCATTAGCCTTCTGGTTTCTGTTCTCCTGTCCTTTCAACTCTATTCACAAATGCTTCTTCTTGTAGCCGGGTAGCAAAACTGAATTATAATGCCATGCTACATGGAATGATTCTGACAGAAACCAATCTTTCTCTAAAAAAAGCACCACTTTTTATAAGAGATTTTTCTCCTTTTCTTGACACAATTTCAGGAAAAAAAATCCTGTATTAAAGAAGATGAAAATGTTAGGAGAATATTTGTTTGAGGAACACCATTGAGGAGATCAGGAAAGGGCGTATCAGACATCACAAAACTACTCCAGAGAAGCACTGACCTTGAAAGATTTAAGCTAAAATCAGAAAAATTAAGGGGAAAGGTCCATTTTAATCTAAGATGTAAAAATAACCTAATTCAATTGCACTCTGTGTTTCATATTTATAGCACAAACCTTTGTCCTTTTTATTTGTTTGTATCAGTGGCACTAAACCTTTAATATCTGGAGAGCTAGTTTGTCATCTGATAGAGTCTCCGGTGGCTACGAAAGATGAAATATATACGGAATACAACTATCAGACCAGAACGTTAGTCTCACAACATATATAGCACTTCTGCAACTCCAGCATAACAGAAAGGGCCATAAGGCACCTTAACTGGTCTCCTGAGGGACCTTTCCATCCCAGCAGGACCCCGAGTGACAGCTCTCCGCACTGAGCAGCCGGGCAAGGAGGAGGCAGCATGATGTAAATGCTACTACAGGCCAGTGACCCTTTGCTGTAGCAACAGCCCCTTAGGTTTGACTGTAACTGAGGTCGTTCCTGAGGCCAATATCTTTATCGTATCCCTTGAGGACACCAGAAGAAAGGCATAAAGAGGCGGTGGAAAGTCCCTCTCCCTTTTTTCTCTCTTGCATCTGCTACTGTGCCGAGCGCAGCTTAGCTACAGTGGTGGTAACAGGCTAGTATGTGTAACCCTATTCAGAAAAAAATCATGGTTGGTAATTATGTTAAATCACTTTATCCCTGAGTAAAGCAAACATGAGAGCAGATTTTTGTATTCTTATTTTTACAGTTTGATTACTTGGCTGACAAAATAAATAAAGTTTATATGCCTGTCTGTCCATCTGAGTCAATGTGGGTTTTCATGTTTAGGTTGGCTGTGTTCCCTGGAGTAAATGCCATGTTGCCATTAATCACTATGTGATGATGTGCACTAAAAACAGTGTCTGTGTATGTGGCAAGAGAAGAGCTGCATACTGCTTTGGAATCACATGCTGAATTCACTCGTTTGCATGGCTTGCAGGAACCTCTTTTTCAGGAGGCAAAAAAATGCAGCGGATGAAGGGAGCTCCAACGGTGTTTCCAGGGCAATGTCTAACCCATGATTTGCTCAACATCCCTCGGAAGTTCTTCATTCTGCGTCATCGGAAGAATCTGTGCTGTTACATTACTGATTGCAAATGTTAACACATTCAAAACGGAGCTCCATGGGTGAAGGTTAACCCCTTGTAACTGCTGAGGCAGCTCTGGGCTGACCTGCGGTGGACATGCTCCAGTTAACCTGAAGTCCAGCACTGTACTAAGTTCCTGGTAAGTAGCCATCGGCTTGTTCACAGGGGAGAAAACATCCATCTCTCTGCAAACATGAGAAACTTCCAGCTTAGGGATCTGCTGCCTGTGGTTCCTCAATGCCTCTTGGCCTGCCCAGGTTCTGGTTTGAAATGCAATACTCCTCATCCAGCCTTGAGAAATGCCTGTCTGCCTTTCCTGATGACAGACACTGTAGGACCAGCTGCTCTTGCCTGGGAGGAGGCCTTCGTGCTCGGGAAGCCAGTGAGGTTGGGTTGCCAGGAGGGACCTAGGGTTAGGTGATGCTGCAGAGGTGATCCGAGGAAATCCCAGGGGCTCCATACCATGGGTGTCTCTCTCATGTCTTGGTGAAGAGTTTGGAGCAATTTCACAATATTCATATTGCATATGAAAGTTCCTGTTACCATTCTCCACTGGAATGATATGTGCATGTTAAATTAGCAAATCTACGAAACAATGAATTGCACCTAAAAAGTAAGATGATAAAATGATTGAGGAGGAAATCATTGTTACGCTCTTGAGTGGTGCTAAATCGGTTATAACAGATAAAACACTTTCTTCTGCTTGCAATTATAAGAGAGAGAAAGCAGTGCTATATATATGTTTGAAGTCTGAAAAGGTGATGAAACTCAAAGTTTATTTTCTAGTTCCTATCCAAATACACCAGCATGAAAGATGATGCGGAACTCCTGCTGCTTTTTACTGCAGACCATTGTTATTCCTGTGGGCAAGATATGGGAGATATATGATATTTATACTGGTTTAAGCTATGGACTTTCCCTCAGACTGTACACTATGGGGCTGCAAGATGGATCTTTTAAAGGATTCCCCCTCCACGCTTCTCTTCTGTCTTTTTAGTCTTCCTCACAGCATGACCCTGTGGGGAGCATGCAGTCCAACTCAGATATTTTTTTTCCATGGCAGCTCTGCAGAAGCAAAGAGAAGGCCCTGGGAGAGTTAATTCTGTGTCAAGCAGCATTAGCCATAGCTCTGATTTCCAGTCGGAAATCCCTGGGGTCGGCTGAGGACAGCGCTATAGACAGGAGTCGGTCTCCTGATCTGTCCCTCCCGCTTCACTGATTACCCCAGGCCCACTGGAATACCTCGGGGCATCTTATTTTGTATCCAGCTGATGGAAGGACAGGGCTGTGGAGGAATTATGGTCCCTGCCGCTGCCCCAGATTCTGTGGGTTTTCATCCCTCTCACTGAAAGCCAAAGGGAACAGTCTGATACTGAGGCTTGTAGTACAGTACTTCAGCTAAAGAAATCCAAGGTTTTTTCCCTCCATTTATCTTTTCTAGTATTTCTTTGGTTTTTTTACTTTATTAATATATTGATGTGTGAGCCAACTGGAACAAAAGCTTTCTCTGTATGAAGCTTTATATCTGATACTGTATAAGCAATAATGTTCCCCCTTCCCCACGAAGCTGCATGGCTGCATTAAAGTTTCTCCTAAGAAGGCAGCGGCTTGGATTTCCTACCAGGTCTCTCTCTTCTGTTAACATAGACACTTCTAAAGAATTATGCCACCTGAAAAAAGCAAACCCAGAACAATGTTTTCCTCAGAAGCAACCAAGAAGTTAGACATTTGTCTTCGGTCAGCACTGGGGAAGCTGCAGGGCTTTCCGAGCCCCTCCTCTGACCCAGCCTCCAAGAGTTTTGCCACTTCAAGAGCCTGTAGCTCTTGAAGCTCTCGCTAGCTGATGACAAAAGACATTTCATGGTCACCTGATAACCTTGTTTATATATGTACATTACTTTTAGAAGTGATTGACAGTTCAAGCTCAATCCAGCACTTCTAACAGCAGCCTCCTATGATTACTCTAATGACCCTGTTAAACCTGGGGCTTTTCTTAAATCCTGGGAACTGACAACAATCTAAATACATGAATATTAACCTCAGGTCACTGAGGCTTGAGTTTTTGCAATACACGGGTCTTGCATTAATACATCACTATTTTTACTGATAAATAGCAGCAAAACTTAATTTTATTCTGTTTCATTGTAGTTATTATTCTTCTGGTTGGATATGGAACTGAAATGACAAAAAATGAACTTCCACAATACCAAAAACATTGTTTCTAACACTAATTTAACTCACGTAAAGTGAGGTGCCCCTATCTCCTAAAAACACCGTGTCTTGTGTGTGGTGGGAATTTTGCTACAGGAATGTACATTTTTCTGTCTGCTGGCTTAAGTCTGGTGGAGTCAGATCATCAGGAAACTGCAGCATTTTTCCTCTATATGTCTTTATCTCCCCATCCCACAGAAATGCAATTTCAACCACTTATTCTTTCTGTTGTGCCAAAAATGGACAGTGGTTTCAAACCCATGGTGGCAATGAGGTAAAATTCATGAGGTCTTTGAAACAGGATTTAAATGCTATCTAGATCTCATCCTACCTGTTCACCCAGAAGCATTTTCTATCTCTCAGGACAGGAATACAAAAGAATTGAAGTAATCATCGCAGTTCTGATTTAAAAATCAAATGAATTGGGAAATTGCTACTTTTCATTTCCTCTCAGGTATCTTGTGTAGGCCTGGAAGTTTTTAACGTGATATTTCAAAAAGATCTTATTTCCTCCTGTACTAAAGTCTGTTTCTGAATAATCTCGGCAATGCCCAATTCTACGGAAAAGATTTGTGATCTGCATCGGTGACACAAACAGAGCTTTGTAGTGCTCGTTTCTTGTTATCTGCTGGAAACGGACAATTAAGTTGCCCTGGCAATACCCAAGCACTTCTTTTCAGGAGCAGAAAATTGTAATCTTCCCAGGAATTACTCAGTTTACCTTTCATCAGATGAGAAGGACTTTCACTTTCATTCTCTATTTTAAAATTCACATAGGATTCATCCTGCAAATGTCAGGTGCCTGATAACAAAAGCACATATTTACTCTGAAGCCAGAAGCAGCTGATATTTTTTATGAGACATGGAATTGCTAGAAAACTGTGATTCCTCTTTGACTGAGCTGTAAGTCAACTGGTTAGTATTGTTTATATTTGTAAATGGCTTGATATTTTGATCCTGGCTGTGTGTACATGAGAAGTACCACTGGAGATGTTCAGAGATCATGTGCCGTGTTTTTCAGATTTCTTTCTTCTGGGTGATGAGAAGAGAGCAGCTGAATGTGACCTTTTGAACAGCGCTTTTAGCTGTGTACCTTACTCCATTGGCATCATATCCTACCAGTAGATGGTGGGGGCACTAGCTAATGTACTCATTTTATTTGGCAAATGTGAAAATTTCTGAACAAACAGTTAAAGCAAACATTGTCGAAAGCAGCCTCTGACGTTGGGGTACGGTGCAGATGAGTGCAATTTTGGTAATGTGGGTGTCCACCTGGAGGCACTGCTCTTTGGCCTCTGGAGCACGGGCAGCTGCAATCTCCCCACAAGCTTCCTACCATCTCCCTAGGTGCAGCTTCAATTGGACCGTCCCTCTGCGTACTGTGACTCTTGAAAAGTAAATATTAGCAAGAGCTGAATCAAGACCACAACCACGTTCAGAGTTGTTCAGCCGTGAATGCAGGTTCCGTAGTCTCAGACTCAAGACACACACTTTCTTATCAATGGAAACTGGGACAAAATATTCTATATGATTATGTATTCAATTGCCTATAAGCTGCCATTCAGCAACTGGCTGGCTCTTTGCCTTTGTTTCAAAGTCCTTGCTTGCACTCTGCTGCTGCTGCTATTGGAGTGTTGTCAACAAACTCAATTAAAACTTCAGATATGACATACTTACACTTTCATTTCCTCATTAAAATACTTTCCTTGATAGGAATCTAAAGTTAAAGGGAATTTCAAAGAGATTTATGGAGTTCTTAAGGGTTTTTTTTAACGACTCAAACTAATAACTTGTGTATGAATCTCCATTTCTCTTCACGTAATTGCAATTGCTTGAATAAAAAATAATAAATAGAACATAAATCCACTGCCACTTGAATAAATTTCATTAACATGCCTAATGTTTACTGCAAATTTGGTTTTCATTAACATTAAATGACCAAAATTCTCTTGCTTGCTAGAGTTAGGTCCATGTTCTTTGAGGTACCGATCACCTTTTTTTGAAGTGCTGAGGACTCTGACGTTCAGAAATTATTCAGCAGTAGAACACCGCCCACAATACAGTTAGACTCTTAGTTTAAAAAAAAGCTTTTAAATTAAATGAAGAGCCACCCTCAACTTTCTATTTAGAATTTGACTTGGAGCTTTTAATGGGTTTGCACGTTGCTGTGAATGTAGCCATATGACTCTATTAATGAATTTAATTCTATTTGTGATTCTTGCACATACAAACTGTAAATTAAATTTTTTATATCTTTGTATGCTTTCCAGTATTGGATTATTTCTTTAAATTCCCTGAACTATCACACCAGGGAATTAGACCAGTTCTACCAGCTACATGGCATGTAATACCAGCCTAATTCAACTGAGAAGGAGCCCAGATCAGAGAATGATGTTTAGCAGCAAGCTGCATGGGTCCTTTCTCCAGCATGCAGTGAATCAACATGTTTCTAGGCATGAATTGAAAGAGGCATCTTTTAGGCATTTTAATCTGGTGGCGAGCATACTAAGGAGTGTGATTTTATTTAAATATTTCTGTGATTTGGGAAAAATGCACATCTGAGATTTTGATAGAGAGCTCCTAGGTACCTTTTGCTCTGCAAACTTAAATCATCGCATAAGAGCCCAGATCTGTGAGCTGTTCTGTTTTGCTCAAATCCTGCTCAGTGATTTTAATGGCCTTCATGCAGACCATCAAATTTCTTCACAAAGACTCATCTTCTCAAGAATCAAATAGTGGTGTAGATATTTGCGTGTTATGCCCTCACTAGTAGAATAATATTAAATTTAGTCTTTGTAATTGTTAAATGGTTAAACTTAGTGTTTGCACTGGGGTTATCTGGCAAAAGCCAATAATGTCCACAGATGGCAAATATGTGTAAATATCCACGTTCAGTATGTATGAGAAATGGGGGAATGCTGCAGCAGTTGAATCAGAAGTAGATAAACCCCAGCTATATCACTGGTGAATCATGACTTCACTGAAGTCGGTAGCAAAACTCCCATTGATCTCAGCAGAGGTAGCACTTCGCTGACCCTGCTGTAATAGCAAATTCATGTAGCACAAGGATCAAGCATTTGAAAATAACACCGAGTGTCAGGGCCATCTCCTGAAACAGCCTGATTAAAATCAGGGAGATCAGAATATTCTCTGCCTCTTAAATCAACCTGATTTTAATCAGCTGCTTTCAGGAGTTGTTCTGAGGATTTTTTTTGTACGTGCGTAAGTGCTTTGCAGACTTAGGTCCCCTGTACCAAAGACTGTGGAACACAATGAGTTTTACGAAAAGGTAGAAGAAACAAACACATAACACTATTCCTCCGTTGACTTTGGGAGAAGGAGAAATTACAATTTATTGAAAAAAGTGAAAGTATGCTTAATATCTCCTTAGCAGTTCAGCTGAAAAATGTGACTCTGGCAGCACTGGATGTTTTTCAGCTTTATTTTACTGCTTATTCCAGTGTCAGAATTAAAGCTAATGTAAGTCTGTAAACTCAAGCAGCATAAGCGCGTAATTTAAATAGAACAGTCTATACTAATAAGACTCCTTTGAACTAATAAAAGAGGTATGCCAGGGAGCTCATTTTTAGGAGTTAAGCCAGCCTCATCCCCCTTACTACAGAGTAGGCATGAATCTCTTAAAGGGCAGTGGTACAGCAAAAATACACAAACAAATAAATAAATACTTGGAAAGGAAGCAGCCTGAGAATCCAAAATAAAAAAGAATGCTGGTGTTCTGTACAGGAGCATTTTCACTCTTATCCTTGCTATATAACCAACCTAAAAGTCTTCAGCTAGCAAACAGTCAGAGCTTTAGAGGGACTTGGATGGCTTAGAGGATTGCTTTTGGGATACAGTAGCTTTCATCTCTACGTCATTGCTTCTGGCTCTCGTCCAAAGTGGGTAGTGATCAAAAGCTGCCGTATGATGAGCCCTTCAATACACTGCATGAAAGACGCAGGGGGTCTCTGCCTCCCTGCACCCACAGCCCTCAGCTGAAATCCCTGTCAGCCTCCGCTTGTGACACTGGCTCGGGGGCCCAGAGGGGCCTGGGGGCCTGACCCCAACACCCCTCCACCAAGGATTTGTGCATCCCCACAGAATAGAGCTGCACCCATACGATTTGCGTCAAAGCGGGTGCCAGAAGAGAATGTGTACCACCACACTGCATTGCTCCCAACCCCGGAGACAAGGATGATACTCTTAACTTTTTTTTTCTTGTGTCATAAAAACAATTTAAAAGAAATCTACCCTTTAGGTTCTTCAAGCTACATGGAAACAAAGCTTCCCTTGGGAAAGGGAATGCAAAAGTTGGAAGGACCAGGCTAGGCTGGAGAAGGAAACTGAGTTCCTCTGATTAAGACAGGGGTGGAACTCTTGGTGTGGTCATCCAGAAAACTTATTGCTGGAAACCGTGAAATTGCTGCTATATTAACAGACATCAGAGACACAAATACATGGTTTTAAAAGGAGCTATGTTAAGTATGAAAAAGTCTTTGAGGAAAAATAAATGAGTGTGGGTTGCCTCTGCTTTACAGACCAGATTTTGAGAAAACTTCATTTTACAACAAACAGAGCCTTCTGCATAAAAAAGAGGGGCTGGTTTCAGTCACATATCTGCAAAACTGTAAATCATCATTGCTTACACGGCTTAAAAAAATGGTTCTCAGAATTATGATCTTACGAAATGATAGAAATGTTTGGTATTAATTACCTCATGAAAGAGCTGGAATTTATGCTAATAAATACTATCTGCCAGGTATGAATGCATTTGTTACAGGCTGTCACCCACTAATGTGGATGAACAAGAAGTGGAAGAGAAAAATCACCTGAATTACTGCCACTAAATAGGTACAAGGATCCCATGCAGGCCAATGATTTTTAAGCCTCATACGGAATTCATATGACTAATGAAACTGATATATAGGAAGAAGACAGTTCCTTCTCAACCAGAAAAGTATGTGAGGACACACTGCCTCTGAGGATTAAGAGACACAGGAAAACAGAGCAGGAGTCAACCATAAGCACTGGAAGGGAGGGAAGCTTAGCTAGCAGGCGGTCATGTGCAAAATAGCAACTTTAAGGTGGCAGCTGCTTTTCTCTCCCAGTTGGAAAACGCAGTGTTGTGGGATGGATTTACATCAACACAGAGCCAAAATCAGAGCATCCCTGGGAGGCTGGGCAGCTGCATGAACCCAGCTCCTTCGTTTATATCCTTGCTCCTAGTGGATGTGGCTCAGAGCCCCAGTGATGAGCTTGCAAGCGTGCACCTGGCTTGCAAGACTGTACCATCCACTACATTTTACCTGTCAAATGGGGCGTTTTTCTTCTCTTCCCATGACATTTTAGCTCTGCTGGAAAGGGCAGAGTGGTGGCAAGAACTTGGCTCTTCACCTTTGCAAGCTGGTGTGCACACATAATCACTTGACTCGAGGAGCTGAGACTTTGGGAAAAGTACCAAATGTTTATGTGCCCTGAGATAAAATTGTGAGATCTGGCAGCACTGCTGCTTGAAGTGCCAGGAGTTGGTGGGGAGGGCACACCTAAGTTTCTATTGACGCAGATTAGTGTACTTAAGATGACAAGTCTGATACAACCCCAAATTTGAACTTCTTACCCGGAACACCCTGAAATCCCTTGTCACGCTATGCTGAGGAAAGGGTGGCATGGAGCTGCTGTACCAGCAGAGTTCCCTGGGGAGACAGATTTGTGGCCGAGCCAACATACACAGGGCAAGGTACAGGGGTGAAATTGGCTTTGTGGACTTTTTCATTCAATCTGATATCCACCTTATGGAACGAGAAATCCATTGCTTTTCAGACACTGGTGGCTTTTGGTGCTCAAGTTAAAAATTCTCTCAAGAAAAGAGCAGATGGAAGTGGCTGATTGTCAGCAAACGGCACGGTCACGGGTGGGAGCCGGTCACGGGGCTGCAGAGTGGCTTTGGGAAGTGGCTCTGCTCAGGATAAGGCTTTCAACTGCAGGCCCTGGCCAGGGGGGTTTGGGACGTGAAACAGCTTAGCATCAAAGAGCTCCAGTCTGAGTGGAGCTGGGTAACTCCTGAATTATAAATGCATTAAAAATACCAAGCATTTTTTGGAGTCGTATTTCAGAATTTTTTAATCTATCAACAGAGTAAAAGAGGTGAAGAAAGATTTTGCAAGGTGCAGGGTAAAACAGAGCAGAGAGTAATAAAATACTACTTGTAAACGAGCCCAGTTGGAATGAGAGGCTCTTTATGACAGCTTGCCAAGGCTGTAGTGTTTTGCAAAACTGTGTGATAAACTCCAAATAGCTTCTCTGCGAATCTCTGGAGGCAGAACTGAGCTAAGGCTGGCTGCTGTTGCTGCCATGGCTTTCAATGAATGAGCTCAAAATGGACCCTCTAGTGACAGCTCTGTCAAAGAATAACAATCAAATGCTCTCAAAGACAACATCTTCAACATATATATTTTTGTAAGTATAAATGAACCTTAATGTGCTGGCTTCAAACGAAACCAAAAGCTCAAAGTTTTTAAGATGCATGGCTGGACTATGAACAAAATAAAAGCGAACACAGATAGTACTGCATTTTCCCCCCTATTTAGTTTGCAAAGCACGATTCTCACTAGAATTGAGATGAGAACAGAATACAAAAATAGGTGGTGTTGGTCTGGGGAATGACTGGTTAAAGGTAGCTCTGCCATCCCCTTCAGAAGGGAAATGTCAAGGGAGTCACCATCACCCAACAGTTCAGGTGAACTGATTGCAAGAGGGAGTGCCCGAATGATTTTGCAAACTCACAGCTTCAACAAACAGCATAAAAATCACGTTTTGGGGGAGCCACTTCAGACTACAAAAAATCAATCGCCTATAAATGGGCTTAATCAGAACCAAATTATTACCTCATGATATTATTGGTTTCTCCACAAACACTGGATTTCATACCACCCATAAATTTTGCATTTGAAGATTCCGTTGTGTCTTCTCTCCTGAGCAGAATAAACCGGGAGTGTGTGCCTCTGAAAAGCACTAGAAACTTTTCAGCAGTGGTGTGTGGTGTGGGTTAGGTGAATCTTCACACAGTTACGTTGGTTAAAATAACGGTTGTATTGCGAGTTATCATCAGTTTTAGCTGTGTGACTGTCAGGAGGACTCCCCTGGCACTGAAGCACCTGGACCTCTTTCACAGCCACTGTGGAAGTTAACATTTCTGCGGTGGAAGCAAGGTGTCCTTTTTGGATTCTGCTCAGGTGTAGCTGCTTGTGCAGTCTGATGGAGCTACTGCTGTTGCCAAAGGAAAATTAAAACAAATCTGGCCTGGCTAATAAAAGGCTATGAGTATTAATGGCTTTTTCTCCATTTGCCAGGAAGTTTCAGTCTCTGATGTGATGAAGACGGAGTATGTACAGACTGGTGTTGTCATGCTATTTTTAAATGTTGGTATGCTAGAGATTGTAGTCCTTTGCCCTGGTCTTTTGGCAAACAAATCTGCGGGGACTGTAAGAGTCACAATAAGAATGTGATTGTTATTTTCAGGAGAGGAAAGGACAGTTCTTAAGAATTAAGGCTATTAGTTTGCACAGTTATAAAAACATCACTTTATGGCACTGGTTCTCAGAAGTGCTGAACATTCACAACTCAGTAAAATCGATAGCCTTTACTCAGGATTACTTAAATCTAAACCATACCAACATTCAGTGCAATTTAATGCCAGTTACCTATTAGCTTTTAACGACTGTATATATTTTGACAAAACTGCTAAGATATGTTGTTACAAATGGGAAATTCTTAACTATGCCACACAGTGGAAAATAATCCACCCATACAAGGAAAATTATATTAACACATGGCACTGAGAGCAAACATATTTACAAACTAAAGCTGAGCAACAAACACATATACCAGATGTTACTGAGATATAGATAGTCTGCGTTGCTCAGCTGAAGTAGCTGAAGTTCTGCAGAGAGATTTTTTTAGAGCATCCATTTCATGATGGATATCCTTGTTCTTGAGCAAGTTATCATGGGAGTCAGAACACAGTGGTTTTGAAGTTGTCTTTAAGATTCAGTGGTAAGCAAAATTTAACAACATCAGATAATTTTTCCCCTTTATCTTCCACATTTGTTGGTAAGAAAGGATCTCCAGCTGTACTGATGATAACTTCTTATGAATGGAAATTTTGGAAGGGACTTCACACTGTCAAATAAGCACTTTCAGCAAGAGGCAGGATTATCTGTGAAGTAACAGAGGAAGGTCCTCCTTCCTCGTTGTTCAGTCCAGAGCTAACTAGCTGTATCCCTTGTCTAACTCTCCTTATCTTTTCAGCAAGTCCCATGTTTCACGGTGGTTGAGGTAGTCAGAAGCTGCACCCACACCATCATGCTCATTTGGGGCTGTGGCTGCACTTCCGCCACCACATTCCTTGCTTGTCTATAGCTGTCCTCAATTTTCTCTCATCCTCTGCCTCCAGCTTGGAGGAAGGAATCTGGTTTCCTGGCAGAAAAATCCAAGCTCAGAGTCAAACCTGAGCTTTGCCCTTGTGGTCCATATGGATCCATCAAGCTCAAGCCACTTGGCTCTGAAGCAGCACAGCCTTTTGCAGGGGTATTTGCGTTGTCTGTATCAGAGAACTTCTACCACAAATCCTCCTTTCTCAGCTTTCCTTCCTGTGGGCTGTTTTTGAGACTACCTCAATATTTCTTGTTGATGTTTGTTTCAATTCCTTGATAACCAAAATGAAAAATATCAGTTTTTAGAAAAAAACCCCAGTCCAATCTCAGAAAGCGAGTCCCCAGACAATTCCTGCAACATGTAAGATGGTTTTCCTGAGACACGAAGTGTTACTTCAGGCCGGCATAAATGCTTAGCATGTGCTCAGCAGCTGGGAGCTGCGCTGATCTGTCCCTCGACATTGTACACCACACCTCAGTGGATGTGTAAAATCCGTCCGGTTTTTGTAGTTAACCAGGAAACAGCTAAAATTGTAAATTTTTATGATTGCGTTCTGCATGCACTGGCAATGAGTCAGCAGCAGTTTGTCTAGATCAGCAATACATCCAGAGCCATTTTTTTAGTGCTCTGGTAGCTTTTGCCTTCCATCAAATGTTGTCTGGTTGTGTTCAAAGGTCCCATCAAAATGGGTAGTGGTATTGCTTACAGAAAAGACTTGGTATTTTACCTATGAGGGAAAAGTTTATTTTTATAATGAGGGAAGCCACAACTTTTTCTCGTGTTTCTTTTGCAGATCAATGATATCTAGTAAATTTGCAGAATGCTCTTGGCATGACTCAAGCCCCACACCAGCAACACAGGCATCTTGGTGTCCCTGTGTCTGCTTAAAATGGCAGCCCTGGGGATGCCCCTTCTTTGCTGAACAGAGATTGCCAGCAAAAAGCCACTGCTTTCTGATTGCTGGGAGGCAGAGCATGGAGAAGGGGAAGGCAGAAGGTGCAGAACGTGCTGTGGAGCTGATGTCTGTTAATCAGTGGAGTTACAACAACCCCCAAGTGTGGCTACAAAAAAGTTGATTAAAAAGAGGATCACTTGTAAAAATTGGGACAAGGCTGACATTGGGGAACACTGGGACACGTTAACTAAGAGCAGGGCTGTCAAGGAAGTCAGTTGGCAGCTTTCGCTTCTGACCCTCCTGCAGAAATCCAGAGGTGTTTTGGGATGGCTTGCCAGCCAGGTGAAAAAAGGTGTCACTACTAAAAGTACACTATTATTTCTGCTGTAGTTTATCAAACAATACGTCTTCAGGGATTCGGCAGATACCAGAACAGAAATGCACCAGAAAAGCAGAGGTTTATCTCTGATGTGGATCTCGGTGTTGGTAATTTGCCATCCTTGATCTGCAGAGGTGTTAGGATGAAGAAATGAGGCTACTGATACGGTTAGGAAGCCCCTGATGAAGCTGGGTTGTTTCTTACCCAACCCCAAAGGCCAGAGCAGCTCAATGAGGAGTGACTCGGCCATGCTGCTGGGAGCAGTGAGCATTAGGGTTCAAATTCACCACGCCAATTGGCTTCACACAGTTGTGTCCATGCTGCAGTGCCTTATGTGCAGAGCTTGCTTCAGGCCCACATCAAA
The DNA here is from genome assembly GCA_028565335.1 of Limnodromus scolopaceus. Taxonomy (NCBI): domain Eukaryota; kingdom Metazoa; phylum Chordata; class Aves; order Charadriiformes; family Scolopacidae; genus Limnodromus; species Limnodromus scolopaceus. The sequence continues at coordinate 33,883,621 of JAOXNO010000013.1, forward strand.
CCTGACCACACAGCAGCTCAAGCTCTGTAGCTTGCCATGACCCTTCGCACTACCATAAAGGTATATGAGGGCATTTGTCACCTGATTTATCTGCACCAGACCCTTCTCGTCAGCCTCCAATACACTCAAGTGAGGCATCCTCCACACTGCATTCACTCTGCAAACACATTGCATGTTACTGGTTGCCACTGCTGCTGACATGATGTGTGATACCACAGCCAGGACTCAGGAGGGTTTTCTCCTTGCCCGATGGTGCCGCCAGCAACTGTTAGAGTCCTACAAGGAAAGTGGAGACCGTGGTATTGTGTGTGTCTGTATAGGTCAGTGTTAAGGGGCATCGCATGGATACATTGTAGTCTCTATTCTCTTAAGCATTGCTTTCTTCCAGATGCTTCAATGATCTCTTGCCCCTACTTCTCTTAATTGCTCTTTCAGAGTCAACCATTCCCCAGCCACTGTATCCCATGAATTCTCCTTAAGCAGTTGTCCTCCCTTCCATGCTCCCCTGCCCAATACAATATATACTGGGCCTTAAAATCCTCCATGTAACCTGTCCTAAACCTTAAAATAATATTTCCCTGCCATGAAGGACTACTGCAGTCTGGCAGTTTCCTTCTCCCTGTCCCCCACACCCACCCAGGCCTTTCTTCCCACTCTAAGATACCCCCATAATGCATATGCAACCTCCTTGGTGTAGACCCTGCATCCAGACATCCTCAGGATGCCCAGCAGAAGTCCAATGGAAGCAGATCCCCAGCTTCCCAGATCCTAGCTGGTGGCTGAGATAAATGATAAGAAAACATTCAAGAAACCAGAGAGCATTCAGCTTCAACAGGCTGAATATATTTATTCCATCAGGAACATTGTAAAATATGACTAGTCTTGACTTGCACTAAGAACACAAATAATTAGGAAATCCAGACCCCCTAGATACATTACATGCCAGCACAGAAAGTGTCAGCAGCAAGATGTGACCAATGCTGGCTAACTAACCTCTCTCAGGAATCCAGAGAACACAATGAATGCATCACCGTGTGTTTGGAACCAATATAGATCAGCCCTTTTAACCCAGGCATCCAGGAAACACATTTAATTTTTTGGCCTAATTTAGCACAATATATATTCTGGTTTATAGCAGAACAACTTAATTAATAGAATGCAAGTAAGATCTCTTCCTTCTCCTCCCCAACACACCCGTGCAGACAGCACTCCAAAATATATTCCTTGAGGTTTCCTATCTTCAAGCTGATGTCATTCTGGAGTGAACATCAGGTGTCCTTGTCCTAAGCAAAGCAAGAGATGGCTGGCTGTTACATTTGTATCTCCAGAAGCTGAGTTTACAATTCAAACACACAAACGCTACTTTATGGCAATATTGTCAGTAAGGCTAAAAGGACCTGCCGTCCTTTCAAGCTATACCCACCCCAGAATTGCTTCCTGTATCCCCATATACCCCACACACTGCCTGACTGAAGGAAAGCAGGGCAAAAGCAGATGGGGGTTGCTTTCATGCCTCTGCACTTGCTGCTTATACTCCTTTGGGAGGCAGCTGAGGCAGGAGAGCATCCAGCAGGTGAGTGCAGGAGAGAGACATGGGAATACAGCTGTCAGACTACGGCTACAGGTGCTCCTGGGAGGCTTCCCACCCAGGTGCTAATCTGCTGTCTCCAGTCCTCTGAGGTACGATGAGCTCAAAACTCACAGCTGCATTCTTATCACTGGTTTCTGCCTGAGGAAAGCAAGTTGTAATTCTATGGAAGTATCGGTGATAAATCTGCCCCATTACTTCCATTTACTCTTTTGCCCTGGTGCTTCTCTGTTCGTATGGCTCAGAAACGCCGCCTCCCCAGAGCACTGCCAGCAGAAGTGGAGAGATGGAGCGTGAGCACAAGCACCGAGTCTGGGAAAGAGCACACTGTGTAACAGATGACTCTGGGTTCTTTTACTTTGATGACCATAATAATATTTTTTATTTATATAGCACCTATTTGCATGGCAATAAGAGCAATATGTGTGCTTCAGTGAAATGAGAGATGACAGCAAACAGATTAAAAACTACGATTCATCTTGAAATGAGGGAAAACAATCAAATGAATCACAGAGCCAAGCAACGGCAAATCATTATTCTTAAAACAGCATAATAGCAAAACAAATGAAAAATACACTGTGTAACACTTTTTCCTTGTCTGACGGCAAATACTGAGTGACATTGCCAAGCTTATGCAGAAACAGAGCCCAGTTCACCATTTAAGTTTCATGGAAACCCTCAAAAAAGAAATCATTTAAGTGGGAGTTCAGTTGTGCATTAGCTATGTGCTAAGCCCCAGTATACACATGGGTTCGGACCCTTGCAAAAAGTACTATCCCTAATCCTTGCATTATTCATCATGTCACAAGACTGAGAAAATGTGTTTTCCCAAACTTTAAGCCCCTTCAAATTTAATGGATTTAAAATTGGACAATAATGGAGCAGAGCCTATTAATATTCAAACTCCATTTTCTCATATGGAATTCATCGTCTTCCTCAGCCCTAATTAGTTTTCCTGGGGCTGTCAGTTGCAGGCAATGTCAATACTCTAGTCATCTCTTCTGCCTTCTCCTCCCATCTCCTCACCCATATTCATTATTTTTATTATTCCTATCCTCCCCATCCCAGTGTCAAGCCTTCTCCAAGTTCAAGTTTCTCCTAGTGAGTCATCTTCCTGTAAGGCACCAAATAGGTGATACAACAGTCTGTGTACAAATGAAAGAATCTTAACTTCAGGACATGAAAGAATATGATTTTTTTTTCCAGTGTGAAAGTTATGTATCTGATGCCCCATTAGATTCTGGCTGGCTTGCAGGGCCAGAGAAGTCTCTAGTTTAGTGAGAGAAACTCTTAATTCATTCAAATTTCTAATACTTTGACTTCAGCTGCACTGTGAAGCTCTCTTCAGAGGAAAGCTAGGTTTTTCCCTAGTGTCTTGGCTTCAGCTGAGATAGAGTTAATTTTCTTTCTAGTGGTTGCTATGTTTTCAGATTTAGTATCAAAGAAATGTCAATAAAGCATATTGCTTTAGTTATTGCTAAGTGATGTTTATACCAGTCCGTTTTTCAGCCTCCCATAGAAGCTGAGAAGGAGCATAGACAGAACAATAGAATGGCCAATGGAATACGCCATACCCTAGACATCATGTTCAATATATAAATGGGGGTTGGACAGGGCAGGGGTGTGGGAATCCATGATCTCTGCTCGGGTTAGGCTGGGCAGCCAATTCATTGGGCAGTGAGAGTGACTTGTGTCTTGTATATTTTTTTCCTCCTCCTCCTCTTCTTCTTCTTATTATTATTCCATTACTGTTCTATTAAACTGTCTTTATTTCAGCCCACAAGGGTTTTTTCCCTTTCCCCTTCTTTTCTCCCTCTTCTCCCTACCCTTTCTGGGAGGGGAAGAGGGAGTAAGCATGAGGCTGTGTGGTCCTAGTTGCTGTCTGGTGTTAAACCACAACACCTAGAATGTGCATATTTAGACTTGTATGTTTCTGCTTATTATGTTTTTCTACTGACAAAGCTTTTCTCTACTTATTATGCTACATAAATATTTCAAATATAAGTGGAAAATAGGGAATAGATATCCTCCTGGCAGGTGACAAGATCTGCCCCATTTCAAAGAGCAGCAGCAAGAGTAGCGCTTCTGTCAACTTAGAAAAGAGACACTGTAATTCAAATTAGCAAGGCTGCCCTTTCCTGGGCTTGTAAATGTACACATCTGGATGTCATGAAAACGTATTAACACATGGACATGTTTTTACCTTGTTAGCAGCTGGCCAGCTACAGTTTAATCATGCTACACTGAAGCTGATGGCAAAACTCCCCTTGACTTCATGTGTCAAAATGTTTAGTTCTGATTTAATGTACATTCTCCCGTTCCCTAGAGAGAAAAAAAAATCAGCATGAATCAGGATATTTTAGGAAAACAACGTAAGTGCTTTAAGCCCCTGGGTGCCCTCTGTTCCCTGTCACTCCACTACTGTTAAATTAGGTTCTGACACAACAATCAATGGAAAGATGTGGGAGCCAATAAATAACGTGGGTAATTAAATTGAGGCATTGAAATGCCTGTCTTTCCCAAACTTGGCCCAGAGAGTGGGAGGCTGTACTCTATGGTAAGTATCTGAACTTGGTGTGGGGGCAAAGGGTTTGCTTGGAAAGGATTTGCAACAGTAAACAGAGAGCATACAGGAACCTGGGACTGGCTGATAGGAAATGCTCTGGCTATGCACAAGTCTTTCACACCACATGCTTACATCCCCAGCCCAGGTGTCTCTTGCTGCTTTGCAGGGACACGAGCAGCGCTCAGTATTTTCCATTAACATAAGAGAGGCGCCAGGAAGAGACCAGCATGTTGAGAAGAAAGTTGAAAGGGCCCAGCTAGAAAAGCTCACTGAAAACTGTTGTTGATCTAAGTTCTTAGACAGGTCGTAGGAAGACTTAAATGGTCACTTTCAGCCAAGCTGAATTTAAGCCCGAGCCTGAGCTCAGGGGTGCAGTCACAGAACTGTCAGCTGGCACCTAGTCCCTCTGGGGCACAGAACGAGAGTTGCTATACACATCATCTGCAGATATTTGTATGGATCAGGGACCTGCGAACTGTTGAATCCAAATAAAAGAATGCAAATAAAAAAAACCAACTGTGAATACTGCACAAACACGATTGCAGTGTTTTTCCCTGTCTAGCCCTATAAGCACTGAGCTGCTGCCATCTCATCTGAGAAGAACACTCTGGTTTGGTGCAATCACATTTTTTTCTAGTATTTTGCAAAGCCAGTAGAGCCATTTCCTGAAAACATTCATCAGACCCCAGTTTGGGAAACATTGTTGAAGAATCCTGTAAGAAATATGAAATGACTAAGTTGGAATCTTAGTTAAAGCATTTTGTTGTGTGATTTTTCAAACATTTTCCAGCACAAAAGCAGTCACCATCTGCTTGCAAGCCCCTGCTGAGCTACTGAGGATTGTGCTTTGAGATGCCCTTCAGTAATGATCCACCATGATAAGCAAGGGTTAACTGTTTAAATGATCAATTTAAGCAAGACACAATTCAAGCTAACCTAATGATCATGCCCAGGTCAAAACCGTCATACGTAGTAGGGCTGAAGAAGCAAAAGGAAGTGTGATGTACAAGGATATTTATGACTCTTCTAGTTGATTGACATTAATTAACTTGCCAACTGGACAAACTCACAATGAACCAACGTCCTACAGAATTGCGATGTTCCATCCGAAGTGGGAATATGCTTTGCTACTGAGCTGTCAAACACATATTTATAAGACACCACGATATTGGAAAGTGGTTTTGCAGTTTGAAGCAGTGCAGATAAGAGCGATACGCATTGACATGCAGCGTTGGCTTTTTACTCTTTTGTAGGTCACTTTTTGCCTTTCTATTTGCCTTTCAAAAACTAGTAAGATTCAGTAAAAAACACATATTAGAAAAAAAAGTAATGGCCATCTTGGTATATGTGTTAGTCATAGCAATATTATTTGGTGCTACTGAAATGTATAGAGGATAAATACTGTTCATACTCAAATGTGATAGTTTAGGGTACCACAGTAGAGAATTAAAAGATAATGTTTTGACCACGAGAGGCATTTTACATTTTCCTATTCAATCAACAAAAACGTTCTGAAAAACTTCAACAGGCTAATTTGAGAATTAAACACAGACATTGTTCATTCTGTACTTTGCTCATTCTCTATTACCTGCCAAAGTCTACAAGCATACTTGCTTTAATGGAACGTCTGTCTTAATAGCCTGTATTTTGATTCCTGAAAGAGAAGAGTCAATTGTATGTTATTAAGATTCAGATTATTTTGGAATGAGCAAGATAATTACAGGCAAATCCTGCCTTCAGTTTCCTATCATTACTTAAAAGTACTGGTTCTGATTTCCATTGATAGAAAGCAGTTCAAACAAAAAAATCTGGAGTAAAATACTTTTTAAGTAGGAAAGGATGTTCATTTTTTTTTTTACAGGAGATAGATGTATTTTGCATAAAACATTTCTGCTGGAAAGAAATTTCCTTATCCCGAGAGATTAATGGAGTTTGAATCACCTACTGAAACTGATGCAAGCTGGTGTGGTTAGGCCACTAGCAAAACTAGAAGGGGAACACAAGATGTAGAAGCTTTTGGGAGCTCTCCATTCCATAATCTACCTCAGACATTGCCTGTTTTCAACACTTTGTAAGAGTTATTAAAAATTCAGCAGGATTAGATCCTTGTTTTGGCTGCCAAAGTTATTGGTGAAATTTGATAGAAGAAATTTGAAACACAGTAAAAACTTTCAGACTATTAATAAAAAAAGGTAAGAGACTGATAATGTTCTTCCTGTGCCATGTTCTTCATGTCTCAAAAGCTGCTAAGTGCTCTTCTCTCCTTCTGCGGTAGCTTTCAGCTCTCCAGAGTATAAATGAAGCATTCTCTTGTTGAGAACAGTGTACTATTTTCTCAATTAGTAACATCTGTAAACACCCACATTTAATGACAACTGCAATTCATTTTCAGCTTCAAAACAGAATTTGTGATTTTCACTGTGAGAACTATGACAAGAATGTGAAGAGGATGAAAAATACAATCTATTTTGCCCATACATTTTTAATAAATGAAGCACATATTACAATGCGCTATTTTCAAGGCTTTTTCATCTGTGATGTTAAAGTGTGTAGGTACAAAATCCATCAAGATAATACCTTAATGTCTAACAGTTAGCACATCAAACTCTGCTCTGAATAAACAGAGAAGCTCTTTTACTAACTTGATTCCGTTCTCTCCAACATTTCTTTATACTGTCATAGCTTATTTACTTCATTCTGGTTTTGAAGCACTAATGCAATTTTTTTTTTACTGCACTAGAACACTCAAAAGCATTGCCATATTTGTAAGTTATCACTGCATACCAGTTTGGGATCATTTATTATTATGTGTTTATTAAGATCTGATAAAGTACTAGGCACAAATACAGACAACTTTCTGCTGTAAAAGTTTATACACTATAAGAAGAAAAAATGTACTGAGACCACTAGAGTAGCAGGTAAATTTAGAACATTTCTAAATTAATCTGTTCTGGTTTAGCAGCCGTTTTCCTCCTCCTTTCCAGTATCTGCAGCAGTAGTGGCAACTCATTCTGAGCTCTGATAACTCTGCCTGAATTGTGACAGGAAAAGGAAATCTCAGCACATTGGGTTGTCCTTGTTGCATATCTGCAGGGAGGACTCAGATACTCGAGAAGCTTCATGAGGTGTTAGTTGGCAGTTTTCCTTAGCTCATCCCCTACTGAGGAAGAGCCAAAGAGCTCATTGAGAAGGCCTTGCAGGAACTAATCTTTGAGGCAGTAAAAGCTCTTGGTGAGAAATGCATCAGTTGTCTCAGCTGAGACAACTGCACTGAGAGCAGCTCTATTACCTATTACCTATTTCCTACTGCCTTGGAAGAACCCAAATGCCTCAACAGCAAAGCTCCATGGAAAGCCTGGAAAATTGTGCTGCAGAGAGCTTACCTATCCACATGTCTATCCATGTGTCTGTCTATCCATAGTTCGTGGCTGAAGTATTTATGTACTAGTCTAGCAGGTTTATTATAGGAGGTAGAGGTTGCAACGGTAGTCATTCAGGTGACAACAAGTAGGCATTTTAAGTCCTTCAGATGACATAAAATACATAAGACATCTGCACAGAAATGACAGTGAAGATGAAGAGATATCTAGAAGAGGCTGGCACCTTCTGGAGAGACAGCTGGACACCATGCAGGCTGCCTGCAGCCTCAAAAATGTCTTAGTTTAGGCAACAGATTCCTACCCAGTATGACTCACATCTTTCCATAAAGTTCTGTGTTATTGGGGAGAAATGCCACAATTCTCTGGTTCTCCCAACATGTATGGAACACAGTGTTCTCATCCATTTTTCAAGCTAAAAGCAGTCAATACGGTCTCAGTGAAATGTAGCTTGTTTCACTCCATGATATATTGCAGTAAGACACAACATGCCATGTTTTAATGGTATATTAAAATGCACCTCGTGCTTCTGGAAGCTCAAGGTTGCATAACTTCAACCACCCAAGAACTGTACTGTCAATTAATACATGCCTTATTGTGTGCTATTCCTATAATAATGGTTCTCTAATATTTATCAATAAACATCCATTTTAATGAAATATATTTCAATGAATTCATATTTCTATTTAGGGAAAAATAGATTGTAATAAAAGGAAAGTGTTTATAGTGCACTCTATAATGATTTTTTAAAGCTGTCATTTTAATCTAGTACACTGGAAATGTAAGTGATAATCACAAATCACACCTGTTGGGCTAAGACTTCTGTAAAATAAAAATCAAACTCAAGTGTTGTGTTTAGATGATTGAGAATTTGCACGTGGTGATTAATACACCACTAAAAAGGTTGGATCTTTTAAACACTCCTTTTCCCTTATGCAGAGGAAAAAGGTCATGGCATGGAAGATAGATGTACAAAACCATATGTTCCCTTCTGTTTCTGTGAGTGGAAGAGAGCAGACAGCTGCACTTCCAGCAACAGGATGGATCCCCAGTAAGGATTGCCAACTCTACAATGGCTTTTGGTTCAACACAGAAACACTTAACCCTGCAAGGACTAATTTATGCCAGATCCCCTATGATGCTTTGACATCCCTTTCTTTCTAAGTCTTTTACTTCTGAGACTGTTGCTATGAAGGACACAGCTCCCCTGCTAAGGGCTGTGTTTGCTGTAAGAGGCAGAGGTTAAGACCTCACCTTTGGGCAAAGAATGGGAGCCTTGGGTATGAAACTTCTAAGTGCTTATTTCAAGTGTTTTAATAGCTGATAACTGCATTCAGTGTTTGGCATTTTAAGCCTGATTTTGACATCGACTGCTTTGCATTTGGAGGATCCCAATTTATTTCTAGCTTGAGGAACGAGCTTACTAGCTGTCACACAGACTCAGCCACTGACCTTACCAATAGTGGTGTGGGGTACACCTCGAAACATGAGCTCTCATGAGCAATGGTAGTGGTGATTGAAGGGTGGATGTGTCTCCCCCAGAAGCAGCAATGAACTGAAAGTCTAGCCCTGGAGCCTGCACCAGGTGCTTAGTGAACTGTATTCTGTCCTACACTGGGACAAGAGCAGTCATGCCCAGCTCAAAACAGATGCAAAATCAGTGTAGATAGCCAGAAACAGTGCAACTGTAGCCTCTGCAATAGTTCCGGTGGGTACAGTGTGCTTTTGAGATCTCATGATATGGAAGCAGCATATGGCTATGTATGCCTTTGCATCTATAGAGTGGTTGCACCTGGCCTTGCTATAAGTCACTTTTGCCCCGCCTTTGAGCCATGTCTTGCATTCTTCAGACACAGATAGGAATCTAGATAAGATATAAATTCAGAAACCTGATCCTTGGTTGTGATTAGAAGAAATAATATGGCCTTGTGACCTGGCCAAATTTTGTGCACCCCTTTCATAAATTCAACCTGCAGCTGAATACTTTCTTTACTTCTTGTCTTATTTTTTTTTTCTGAAACAGCTGGGCACTGTTAAATATCGATGGCATGTCCTCTTTCCTTCTCCCTTCCCCCCTCCAGATTCCAGTATATGACTGGTAGACTAAATAGTATCTCCGCATGACACGCAAGTGAGTTTATAAAGTAATTTGGTCTTGGTTGGGCTGAAGTCCAACACATTACTAGTTTGTAGGTAGTTACCACTATTATCTAGATTTGCTTTGAGTAGTCTTATGCCTGGGAAACTATTGCTGCCAACTTTCAATTTTGATTGAAGATGTATTTAATTGGGTTTTTTTCTTTAATAAGAAACTAGAAGCCAGGTAAGAAGGAAGTGCTATTAAAAGTCACTGGCAGTCTGTTAAAAAAAGAAAAAGGATCTTTACCCTTGTCTGACAGAACTAGCTCAGCTACAGTTTTCAGATATTGCTGCTTCCAAATATTGCTTTAAAAAAACTCCTAAACTTCACTTTATTTGTTTTTCAGTAAAATCTTTAAGAAATTGAAAGGAAGCCCTATGGTTGGTACACAGCTTTTGGAAGGCACAAAACTGCACCAGAACACCCAGGAGAGGGTCTCCTAAAATCTAAAGTTAAAACAAAAAAGATGACCCTATATGTAACATTGCTGAAAAATAAGAAATATAATTTACTATTTTTAGTAACTTTATTCACAGGAGTGCCTGGGGACCAACAAGAAGTGGAATTTTAACAGATTAGCCACTGTTCAGATGCAGAATGAAGATAATCTTTGCCTTATGGAGTTTAAATGTAAATAATTAAGTATGAAAAACAATAAGGGAAAGGGTATACAGTTGACAAGTACCATAAAAGGGACAGTTCCTTTATATATTACAGCTTCTTTAAAATATATAAATACTTTGTGTAAAAGATCATAGATGATATTTTAATAATCCAGTGCAATGTAAAACACTGGATAAATATAATTGCCGTGTGATTTCTGAATTATTCTCTATAAACGACAGAAAACTGACTTCAAAAGTGAAACAGTCCCTGTCTCAGGGCAGGATGAACCATGCTTGCGACACTCTGAAGGTTCTCAAAGACTGATGATGATGGAAATTCTGCCACATTTCCTAGGCAATGTGCAAAAATAGTACCTTGCATGACAGAGTTTAACCAATAACCAGAAATTCAGCCCTGCCAACAGCCTTTGTCTTGTGAGAAACATAAAGTAACTAGCTTGCACCTCCCCTTTGGCAAGTGCTGCCCCATGTTTAGTCAGCTTTGTTCTCAGTTGCCTCCTCTGTCAGAAATTTGTCTGAGGCAAAGGAAATGAGAGCTTTGTCTGTAGCTTCCACAGACAGATTTGTATTGTACAGCTCCATACATCTGTATTGTAACAATCCTCTTGCCCCAGAAAAAAATTGAACAGAGATTCAGGAGGCCAAATTTTCCCTGGCTTTCCAAAATGCACTCCACAGCAAAAGTGATGTTTTGACTGGACATAAAACTCAGAACAAAAGGATACCATTAGTCCTACAAGCCAACTTTCCTCAAATGATAAGCAATTTTGTAAAAGAAATTAACTGCAAAAACAAAAAGTACAGAGTTTGGGTCTATTTAGACCATGTAGCATAAGTAATTAGACTTTAAATGGAGACATTGGGTTACATATGCCTACTAGTAAATTTATTTTTAAAGCCTGGTTTGTTGTAGTGGCCATAATTGGATTTCTTTCAAATACTTTTAGGACAAACGGGCTCAAATCTTAAAATTACATATTACAGTCTTAAAAGCATTTGAAAATTAAAGAGGAAAAGGACCCAGAAGATCAATATTGGCGGAATATTTCCTTAACTACTCTTCCCATGATACCATATTTGTCTAAAATATGAAATTGATCCCTAAATGTGGTTGTAAGTAAAATGAGTCCTTTCTAAAAAGTAAAATAGTTAGTCAGCATTTGTATTTCCCTTTGTTCCCCTTTCCAATCCATGTACCTTTTAAAACTACCTCGTATTTTCTCTTCACTATTTCTTCTTTATTTCCTCATTCAGGCAGAAAAGTGTCCTCTGATGCTGCTGTCATCTTTGCCTGCCTGACTTGTGAGTTTCTCTAAATAAATTTGCCATGGCAGATAGCAGAGAACAGGCAGCAATGCTTGCTACTAACAATGGTTATCTTCTACTAGATTTTCACTGGTGATGCAGTTTTTTGCTGGCATCCCATTGAGCTGGAGACATGAATGGCAACAGATTTTGTCTTGAAAAGATTTGCAGCCAAAGAGTTCGGGGAAGGAGTTGTCTTTTGTAGCCAGAGTCACATCAGCAGCTTAGGGAAGAGGGCCTTGCAGTCCGAAGCTGCTAATACTGCTCATTTCGCTGTTGTAAGGGATGGTTCTTCCTGACCTTAGCTGACTATTAATTTTGCCTTGAAGCATGAGGATAGAGAGTCTCTCTGGCAACACTTTTTGTAAGGCAGAGAACACTGTTAGGAAATGAGCTGACTCTACTCATGTAGGTCGCTGTGCCATGGCTTTTCCGGTATGCTTAGGTTCACAAATTATTTGATTCCCTTGAGTTTATTTGAAGTTTTTAATTAAAATTCTCTGCATTGGTACTCTGATTTTATTGAATATGATGAAGATTTCTTAGGATTTGATTTTTGTTTAAACTAGAGTCCCTTTACAGCCATCACATAGTGTAAAAAGAATTTTGAAGTGAGATGACATCATTTTAACAGTGCAAAAGAAACCTTAGGGAAAATGAGAATGTCTGTATTTTATTTTTCTGGAATTTCATCTTTGTGTGTCTGGACTGAAGACAAGATGGTGAAATTCTGCATTTTCTTTCAAGAAATTATTTTCAGATATGAATACCTTGTCAAGAGATCTGGCAAGTATTATTTTCAGAATTTTGCCATGGCTTCTCTTTCACTCTGGGGATCTCCTCCGGAAAGGAGACTTTGGAATAGGAAAAACTAAGAAAATTTCTGCTGGCCAAAAAAGACTTCAAAACATGTAACCCTTCCTCCTAAAGCTGTGCAGCCAAGAGTGCATGGTTGCTGAGGCCAAAAGGAGAGCAAACAAGGGGGAGCATGGAACAATAGCCAACTTATTACAGCACAGCTGGGCAGTTGTAGCTTGGATGCTGGTCCGTGCTCCCAGTATAATTTAAGCTTTCTCATTTCATTGGATAAACCGTATATGCCAGAACTGTCTTCTCTCTCTGAAGGTATAGTTCCTTTTCCCCCTGTTTTGTATACAAATTGTAAATTCATTGAGTCATTGAATCATTGTGTAATTCAGATAGGAAGGCACCCCAGAAGGTCTCTAGTCCAACCTCATGGTCCAAGAAAGGACAGCTATGAGATGGTACCACGTTGCTCAGGGCTTTACCCAGCTGAGTCTTGAAAACCTCCCAAGACAGAGACTGTACAACTCTTGGCAACTGCTTCCACTGAAAAAAGTTTTCTTCATCCGTAGCCTGAAGTTCTCATGATTCCATCTATGTCTTTTGTTTCTCATCCTTCAGACATGTGCCACTGAGGAGCCTGGCTCCGTCTTCCCAATAACCTCCGTGTAGGCACTGCCAGGCTGCCCCCTAAAAGTCATCTCTGCTCCAGACTAAACAAGCCCGGTTCCCTCAGTGTCTCCTCACTGGCCAAGTCCCCAGTCATGCTGGTGGCACTTTGCTGAACTTGCTTCAGTTTATTCAATGTCTTTCTTGTACTGGGGGTCCCAAAACTGGAGGCAGTATTTCAATGTGGTCTAACAAGCACCAGGTAACAGAGGGCAATAATATACTGACTTTTCTCCTATATTAATAGAGCCTGGGTTGCTGTTGATCTTCTTTGCTGCCAGAGGACAACCCTGGCTCACGTTCAGCTCACTGTCTACCAACACCCCTGGGCCTTTTCAGAACAGCTGCTTCTCAGCTAGGCAGACACACTTCCTCGCAGCCTGGATCAGTGTAAGAGGCTAATCGATCTCTGGTTCAGGACTCGGCATTTGTCCTCGCTGAATTTCATGAGGTTTCTGTTGGCCCATTCCTCCAGCATGTCATGGTCTTTCTGCATGGCAGCCCTCCCCACCAGCATGTTAACTTCACCCCCAGCCTTGTCTCATCTGCAGATCTGTTCAGCAGCTATCACTCTGTCACCTCCTCCAGGTCATTGTTAAGGACATTAAACAGGACAGGTTTCAGAACAGACGCCTCTGGTACTCCACTTGTTACTCTTGCTACCCGCCTCTGGGTAGAGCATGGCCCATTAACCACTGCCCTCTGGGCCAGATCATCCAATCCATCCTGTTGTCCACTCATGCAGACTGAAATGTGGGAACCTGGGTAAAAGGACATTGTAAGAGTCAGTGTGAAAAACCTTGCTGTTTAAGCTTTTTAAGCCTCTTCCATAAATCCAGTCATTTTACCATAGAAACACATTCAGCTTGGTAAGGCATTATTCACTCTTTGTAAATCCATCCTGACTTTTTCCTGTCACCTTCTTCATATGCCTAGAAATGTGTTCTGAGAGGACTTGCTCCGGGATTTTCCCAGGAACCTAAGTGAGGCTGTCCCTCCTGTAGTTTACCAAATCGTCCTTTTGGCCCTTCCTGAAGATGGGTGCAATATTTGCCTTTCTTCAGTTGTCAAGGGCCTCTTTTGATCTCTGTGACCTTTCAAAGCTGGTAGAGAGCAGCCTTGTAAGGACATCAGCCAGTCTTCTCAGCTGTCTCAGATGCAGCCCATCTGGATTTGTATGAGTTCTCACATGTAATCCCTGTCATGATTTTCATCCGCTCCCATTTCATCTGATTCATCCGTTGCTGCTACTTCTCCTCCTTGCAAAGAGGCCTGGGACACCTCGTGACGAAAGAGGGAAAGAAGGCATTGAGTACTTAAAACATAGCTATGTCTGCTGTCATTAAATCACCTGCCCTATTCAGTAACAGACCCACATTTTCATTGTACAGCTCTATGGACCTTTTGTGTCTAACTCTGTATTCAGGATGATACTGTAGGCAGTAAATACTTTGCTGAACTTGTTACTGAGGCCCGAGGAGTAAACAAAAATTTTATTTTTAATTCAGCTTCATTTAGCTGAACCTTCTACAACTTATGACTGAGCAGTCTAGCAAAAGAAAGGGGCTGAATATTCTTCACATAAGAAAGATTACGGTTTTTGCACCTGTGAAGAGATCTTGAAATTATCTTTAAGTTCCTCTCATGTTTTCAGATTTTCTTGCCATTTAACCCAAATTTCAAGAAGGAGGTGAGGTGGTGCTTTGGTTTTTTTCCCACTCTGAACAGTATGTGGGCTGAGAGTTGAGAATGCACATCAGTTGTGCACAGGGGAAAAGAATAGGTCACCTGAAAAGAATTAGTATATTTAAAATAAATATCTTTTGAGATAGGGGTCAAGAAAATACCTATTCTTTGTGTTTGAGGTATAGCTCGTGGAAAGAGAGTTCTTTTCATAATATAGGTTTTCAAAGAACGTTGTTCTGCTACTGTGCTTCCTCCACCTCGTAAGAAAAAACCCACCAACTTATGAAGAGTATCACATTCACATACAGAACATAAATTTTGCAGAAAAAATAGCTAAATATTTTCAATTACAGCTAATATAATTTCTCTGATGCACACACTGATGGAAAATAAAATTCAAGTATATACACAAAACACCTACAACAATATGTTCAGGCAATTAAAGAAAATGAACAGTACTTCCAAAACTAAATATTCCAAATACATGTCATTTCAGATCCTAGCTAAGAGCTGATCATCATTTGGGACTATGTCTTCCTGCCTAAAGCACTTCAGAGAAGCAAATTCTGTAACGTAACTGACCTAACCAGAGGGCAATGCATACTTGCAACCTGCAACAGCTTAATCAATACCATTCCTGTGTTCAGTCAGTGACAGCTATTCTTGAACTGGGCTACCAGTCACAGGTATAAGAGGTTTTGATGGATTTCAGACAGTAATGCACTTAAGTAATCATGTTCAGGGGATTTTTATTTTTTTTAAAAACCCAAGTGTTGAAACTCCAGAACTCTGACAGGGAAGAGTAGCAGAAGCAGCGTAAGAAAATAATGCTCTTTTCTCTATCTGGCCAAGTACAGCCTCTGTTCTCTGATAACAGTAAAAGCTTGTTGCTTTAGAAGGCTGTACCTCTGCTCCCCAATAATAACCTTGCTAATTGTATAGTGTTGTATATAGTGGAAAGATTTTTCCTGACCCCGCAGGGAACTAGTGCTGTGAAGCATGAGATTTGATTAGCCTTATTATCTTAGCTTGCCCAGTTACCAATGTTGTAAGCTGCCATGAAATTATCCACCCCTTTTAAAAATAAAGCCACACTATTTGTCTTGATTATCTCCTCCTGTGGAGTTGAATTCCACATGCAAACAGACCTCAGTGATGAAAATAGCATAGGAGTTAGATGTATAGCCTTTTAACTCTGTAGGTACTGTCTCCTTTTATTCTTTCATATTGCCTTCCCATGTAAATCAACATTCTCCTAATTATTGTGGTTTTGATCATATGCCTCCCTCCCAAAAGAAAGCTGTTTTTATTTTACCTTCAATATTTGTAATTATCCATGTGATTTTTTAATGAGTTCCTCTGGGACACTTTGGAAAATCATGCATTTTCTTACAGATTTTGCTGTCTTTGCTGGATCTCTTTGAAAATGTTGAATGACTGTTTGTGTACAGACATGAAATCACACTGTATACTATTTCTTTGACACAAAGAACTTCCACAAAAAAAACCCAAAACACCTCATTGTTTTGATGACAATGATCTTGGATGATATGCCAGTGATTACACAAATTATCTTCATAAAATTCCCAAATAGTGATAAACACAGCAAAGAAGCTGATACTTTACTGTCTGTAATTTATCAGGTGATGAAGACAGCATATTTTAGGGGTTATCAAATAAAGAAGTCTAGAGATCCAGCTGTCTGAAGACTGATCACAGCAACTGATTATCCAAGTTAGACTTTGGTAAACTAAAGTATGCAGAACACTAGATTTGTGGCGTATGCCAGCAATGAGCTTAAAAAGTCATTTAAAAAAATGTACTGTCTCAAAGTCCTTCACTCTAAGTGCTCAACATCAGTTCCCCACAACAATTAAATATAAAAAGGGGAAGTAATTGAAGAAGAAGCTCTTCTGTGGGTACATCTGTTCATTTTGTCATTAAAATAGTCATCATAGCAATGACAAAGAATTCAGAATTCAGACCCAGAATTCTGCAGAGCATAAGACAAAGAAAAATCTGGCATAGTTGACACCAGCCAGTAGGTCATTCCTCCAGTAATAAGCAAATGTGGTGCTGGTGGTGATTACAGGTTTTGTTTCCCAATTGTACACCCAGAACAGTAAGAGAACTGAAAACCACATCATCCTCATTCCCAAATTTTCTACCCTGAAGTGTCTGCTCCCCTAACCCTGCTAGGAGCCCTAGAAAAACCAAAAGACCCTGGAGAAAGACCTCTACCTTGTTACTTGCAGCACCAGCAGAGGACTACCACAACATCACAAGCCTAGTCTCTGCAGTTTTACAGAGAGGAGCATCAGACTTCATAGAAAAGGAAACTTTTTCTTGAGTGAGATCTGTATCATCAAAGGCAGAGTTCAAAGCTCTGCAGAGTCATAAACTCCAGTTCAAGTGAATACTAATCAATCAGCCCAAAAGTATGAGGGCTTGGGCTGACCTACCATACAGTCTTTATGCTCCCTGAATCCTGTGGCTAGACAGAGACTGAGATAATCCCTGGCATAAAGCAACTCGGCTTTGGCACTATTCTAACTTATGGCTGGCTGACCATGATCACTAGCCAGAAATTGCTGGGGCATAAGTCAGCCCTGGCTAGGTCCCCGTCTTCTCTGCCCTAAACTGGGAACAGGGTGAGGCTTGGCTGAAGTGCAGTAATTGCCAGTTAAATGGATAAGAGAGATTTACAGTCGTTTTGCACTGCAGGAATGATGCAAAGCTATCAGATTGAACTGCACCATCAGGGTCCTAATGACCATCTTTGGACAGGGGATTTCTGTTACGAGCGGCATGTGAATGTAAGTAGTAAAAAGCCAAAAGGATTTGATAATTCTTGCCAGAAGGTAATCATCAATTTCTAAATTCTTCTCTAAAACAATACATCTCTGTCCTTAACCCTAACAGGTCAAATGGATTAAGTAGTGGGCAAGAAATGGTGTGTGAGCATTTGGGACACATTCCCTGAACAGCTTTAATAGCCAAATGGCAGCTGCAGAGGCCAGCATGGAAGACGTTCAAATGGTTGCGGAGCAAAGTACTTTGTGTTTAGATATTTCTGTTACAGCCAAAAATGGGCTCTCATGTTTCACAGGTTTGAATTCAAGCTTTGAGTTTAACCATAATAAGGAACCTCTAAGTTTTGCAATGAAGCTATTTTCTTTCATTGGCCACAAAGGCAAAGTCAGGATATCATGAAAGATGCCAGCATAAATTGCTACAACCCTTTCTCCTTAACAGAATAATGTTCAGCCTCCTCAAACGCAGGGACTGTAAGAGAAGTCAACAAGATGCTGAGTTGTGAAATACAGGACAAGATGACAGTTATGTGTTCTGTGGCTCTGGTTCAAAAGGTTTTCCATTAGAACATCACAAAAAACAAACGAGGGGCAAAGGAGAGAGAAGGATCTGGAGTTATTTTTCGGGGTGTGAGGATTTTCTATGCCTGTCAGTTTTTCCATTGTAGCCATGGGGGTTCGAACACCGAAAGGGTGGTTGGTCATTACTTAGCTTAGAATCCCTTACGATGTGTTAAGTTTCCTTTCAGTTTAATAAGGAAAAGATAACTGCTCGTGAAGCAAATTACCAAAAATGTGTTCATTTTGGACTTTTTTAGTGAGAAATCACAGGAGTGCTGTAAGCTCTTTGGACCTGGGGATGCATAATTCCATGTGCTTGTGAAGCTCTCAGCACAGTTACTCTTTTCTGAGCAGAGCCTTTGGTAGCTACTGTAATTTGAAGAGTAAGTAAAAATAATTCCTAAAGGAATTTTACATGCTGGTTTCCAAAGATGCGGATAGCAAGATCTTATTTACTTGATGCATCTTTATTGGTCAATCTGAGAAAGGTTTTTCACCTGCTGGCTGCTGTTCCACAATTTCTTTAATTATGGCCATCATACATATGCTGCTTCTTTTGATATCTTTGGTTGCATAAAAATCAGTTTATATGTTATCTGGTAGGGAAGCACAATCTGAACCTGCTAAAATGAAAATCAATACCTAGTGGATTTTCTGCTCAAACCCTACCCCCACATAGTTCTGCCTTTCCCCAATGGCTCCCAAAGCAAAAGCCAGTGCGAATTGCAGACAGCTTATTATTAAGGGTTACCATATGTCACAGCAGGCTATCATGTATTCTTAAAACAGCATAATTAAGTTGATTACAGTCAAACTCTAGACTTGGATTTAAAAATTGTTGGAAATTCAGTGAGAAAAGGAAAAAGCAAATGGAAACAAGCTGAAGAATGAAGTGTTGTTTTGAATATGAACGTTTTCTTTTCTGGGGCAAATTTTACCCTGAGATATACACTCCAGCTTTAGTGAGGATTGTGTGTGCCAGACTGACTTAATGTTTGCAACTCAAACTTCATTAAGTCCAAGAGTATTGAAAGGTGAGAGTCTCTGCAAAATCAACCAGAAGCAAAAAGTGAAAGCTCGTTTATTATCACTGCTGAAAACAAATGAAATGTTTAAACAGTGATCAGAAGTGCAGGAAGATCAGTTTTTCAGTGTTGTTTCCATCTCAGTAGTCTAGGAGGTTATTAGTTTGAGGGAAAATTTCTCCTTCCCTCCCCCCCCGCCGCTTTACCCCCTTGAAATATTTGACTTATCCTTTGCCAGTGCTTCTCGCGCTTGGTGACTGAACAGGCGGCGCCAAGGGAAACGCTGGCATGTCCCCTCCTGACTCGGACCGAGGAGAGTCCACACCTGCCCCAGCAAACACCGACACCAGATCCAGCCAGGGAGTGCGTGGGGACACACACGCGCTCACGCTCTTTCGCACGCACATATACACACACTCTCGCATACATGACCACTCTCCATCACAAACGTGCTCGCCCTCACACACACTGGCTTTTTTTAGGCAAACACACACGTGCCCTTTCACACCAACTCCCTCACACACCTGTACGCTCTCGCCACGCGCACAGGTGCTCTCACCCCCCCACACACTATGACACAATGTCACACACATACGCTCTCTCTCACAGACTCCCACAGACATACGCCCTTGTTCGCTCTCTCACACCCACATTCTCGCTCACACTCACAGCCTCGCTCACACTCACAGCCTCGCTCAAAATCTCTCACTCACAGCTTCCCTCACACTCACATTCTCTCACACTCAGCCTCTCACACACGCAGCCACCCTCACACACTCAGCCCCTCACTGTTTCTCTCACTGACAGGTTCCCTCACACTCACAGCCTCCCTCACACTCACAGCCTCCCTCACACTCACAGCCTCTCTCACACTCAGCCTCACTCACACTCAGCCTCACTCACACTCACACCCTCACTCAGAATGCTTCTCACTCACAGCTTCCCTCACACTCACATTCTCACACTCCCAGCCTCCCTCGCACTGACAGCCTCCCTCGCCTCTCACACTCACAGCCGCCCTCACACACTCAGCATCACTCACACTCACAGCCTCACTCAGAACCCCTCTCACTCTCTCTCACACTCACAGCCTCCTTCACACACTCAGCCCCTCACACAGCCTCCCCTCTCCCTCACACACCGCGGGGGGGGGGAGTCCCGCCGCCGGGCAGCCGTGCAGGGGGGCAGGCGAGGGGAAGGCAGGGATGTGGGTGTGCGACTGTGTGTTAGGGGCGAGGCGGCGGTGCGCGCGCCCCCTCAGGCGCCCAGCCGTTTGCTCCGGGAGGCGGGGGAGGTGCTCGCGCGCCACCGCCGCGG
>JAOXNO010000013.1:33905411-33966322 GCA_028565335.1 Limnodromus scolopaceus
GGGATCCTCCGCCTCCCCCCTCCTTCGAGGGGTTTATCTCCCCCCTTCTCTGCCGGATTATCCCCCCGGTTCGCTGTCCCTGTCCCTCCCTCCCCGGTTATGCCCCGCCGCAGCCTCGCCTCTCGGGGATTATCTCCTCTCCCTTTGGGGTGATTCCTCCTCTCTTGATCTCTGCCCCCGGCCTTTCCCTGCTTATTTTCCTCCCGAGGAAGTCATCCCTCCCCTTCCGTCTGCCTCTGACTGGGGAAAGAGGAGAAAATGTGGTTGTAATCGGGTGGGCAGGAGTTTCCAGTAGTGCTGTCATCTCCTTGGTCTCCGTACTCCGTACTACAGGCAAGTGGATGTAGGTGGTGGGAGAGGCACCGAGGATGTAGAAAGCTTATGGCAGAGTTTCAGCCCGTGGCGTTGTGCTCCGGATGCGGGGAAATATACGCGCCCTTTCCCTGATGTTACGGCTGTTGGTGGAGATGCTGGTGAAGGAGAGCCTATCTGGACCAGTGCTCTATAAAAGACAGGCACATGCGTGGCTGGGTGGTGGATATGGAATGTTAACCAGAAACTGCACTGAAAAAAAAAAAAAAGCCAACAGCCTACTAATTTCTTTGGGGAAGGTAGAAGGTACAGTAGTAACATTATAATATAAGTGGGAAGGTGCATGGATGACATTGCTGCTGTCCAGGGGTCAAAGCTGACTTGAAAGCCAAGACAGAAGCTATCCAAGGCAGTTGGCTTAGGCTATTTCTCTGTGGTGAGGAGGAAGGAGGCAGGTATCTATTGCTTAGGCTCTGATGCTTATGTGGTTCATTACCATCAACATGCTGGCAGAGGAAAAACCAGTTTGTTACTAAAGAGGAGAGAGAAGGTTTATCCCATGCGTTCAGCTCTTGTGTTGGTTAGACCGTTCTCTCTGGGTTTTATGGCACATGGGATTGCTGGAGGAGAGTTGCAGGTTTTCTGACCATCTTGCGGCACAAGGCCCAGGATTATATCCATTAAACTTCCCCGACTTGGCTTTGAGAGGAGGAGGGGCTGTGAGAAATTGTAGAGAGGCTGGGCAGCTATAAATAGATGTCGGACTAGAGGAGGCTTTGAACAAATCTTAGCATACTGCTTCTGAACAGATAGTGTCTGTTAAACTGGTGGAGTTGACACTAGCATCATAATGTTTCCTTTTATTTCGGCTGAGGTGGTTGGATTTTAACACTTTGACATGTGACTGGACCATGCAACATCTGTCACAAAATTATTCTTGAAAATGTCATAGAGAAAATTCTCATTTAAATAAAGTGCTGATAATTGTCTCGTCTCGTTTGAGCTCATCTTAATGTGATTTTTAAAGGACTCTTCAGAGAAATCTTTAATTTCCTCTTCCCTCCCTTGAAATGTTTGGAATTTATGATCTTGCTCTCCTTGTTTTGTTCTCGGAGTATTGCACTATATAGATTACCTGAGACCCTTATTGCTGTGAAAAATCTGCAGGACTGAGACATGGTGTCGTAATGCTGGTACCATTAGATTTTTATTTCCTCATCTTTTCTAGATGAGACTTTACTACTCTCTTTGATGGTTTTTTGGGGGGGTTGTTTTTTTTTTTAATGGAACCTTCATCTAACTAAAAGTGTGTATATTCAGCTGCTTTGAATTCAGGGGGCTTGCATTTGTTTCAGATCCTGTGGATCACTGCTGTTTCAGCCTGTCTTGTCAAGAACTACTTAATATGGAAATTATTGACAGATATACTGTACGGGCTATGTGGAATGGTGTCTGTTCTGCTGCTATATTAGTGGGCTAACTGCACACAAGAAGTCTCTAAAATGATTGAAAAGCTGTTGCAACATATGTGCGATTGGACCTTTCTTGAACTACCTCTTGTTGCTTTTTTTTTCTTTAAACAAATAATGGAAGCTATTAACTTAAATCATGGCTTAATCACATATGTTTGTTTTTTTATTTTATTTTAAATAAAATAAAAAAGGAAGTAGTGAAAACATGCCTGGCTAATATGAAGGAGCCTTAGTGAAGGCTAATAGAGAGGATGCCTATCTGCAAGGACCCTGACTTTTAGGAGGTTCCTTATTTGAAGCATAAAAATTTGATCTGATTTTTTTTCTGAATTACTATATACGCAAACCTCTGGGAGGAAGAAAGAAACCGAAATCTAGGTAATATGACTTACTACTTTTGGCATTTTTGGTTGATGTTTAACCACAGTAAAAACAGGAGAACCAATAATCTATGAAATAACTTGGCAGGTTTTATTTTGAGCTATTAAGAATTTGATCTGAGCATTGTCCTCAAACACTCAGCTTCTTGAGTCAGAATCAAGCTCCAGCTTGATATTAGGTCCTGGTGTTGGGTATTTCTACGTGCAGAAACAAAGGTCAGTGATCTGGTTAAAACTTTATATTACCATAATGACAGACAAAAGAGTCTTTAGCATGAGTCTTTTTGTACAGTGACTCAGTCCCTGAATCATTCTGTTTTTCCAAATGTATGTATTTGTAGAAATAACTTACAGTTTGAATGCAGTTTTAAAAAAGTTTAAAACCATGCTTTCTGCTATATTATAAGTGATTTAAAGTTCTGACTTGATGTGACTGTTCCAGGCTCACGTGAGTGCCCTTTGCTCTTCTGTGCAGGGCACTGCTCTGTAGATCAGTGAATCTTTACTTACACTGTAGAAGAGGGGGAAGGTTTTATTCTTACTTGAGTCAGGTATGCACTTGCGATTGTGATAATGTTTGTTATAATGCAGGCGTTGCAGTCACCATCCAGATGTGGAATGAATTATCCTGTTCTAAGATTTGAAAGGATAAAAAACTCACAAAAGTTTAGATAAAATGCCCTGTTGTGTTCTGTGTTTAAGGTAAAAATGGATAAAAATTGACTCATCCTAGTTTGGGGGAATTGACTGAGGTAGTGGTCATGCTACTAGAAGAGGAAAGAGTACCACAGGATGGGCAGATGGTTCTCAACGCTGCATACACCTGAATTTGCTTTTTCCTGATTATTATTTTTTTGAGCTACTGTTGTATTACATGTTCATATTTGTTCCTTTGAGGAAAAGAGAGCCACTAGAGGAGTTGAGGTGTGAGGAGAAATTCCTCTTAACTGTTCTTAACAAGCCAAACAAGTTACTGTACCAGTAGGAAGTGCACAGTGTATGGTCTGTAAACTCAGTGCTGAGGCAAACTGGAATGGGTATGGCCTTGCACATGTGGTAAAAAAAAAAAAAAAAAAGACTTTTTAGAAACATCCTGCAACTGGAGTGGCACAGACACTATTGGGGTTATTTGTATGGAAATGTGAAGCAGGGATATGATGGCAGGGTTAAGAACAAGTCTGTGAGAGGGAAGGTGGTTTTACTGTCTGCCACAGTAGAAGAAGGTCATAAAGAGTCCTGAGGAAAAGTTAATTTAGTTCAGGCTGACGTGAAAGGCAGGCTCAAATGCATATGTACTGGTCACAAATACTATTAGAGGAATGTAATGGTTTGTTTTCATTGACAGGGAGGTGCCAATGTGACTTTTTATCACAGGATAAATAGTATAATAATAATAATAATAGACAATTTATCACAGGATAAATAGTAGATGATGTTTCAGAGCTCAAAACTGATCTAAGATCTTATTTAAGCGTGTGTTAGCTAGAAGGCAGTGCCAAATAGCTGGACCAGTAGGTGTTATTGGCTGGCTCAGTATGGTTGTGACTAAAATCTTTCTAATATGAGTTCAACAAAATGTCAGAATAATGGTTTGTGTTTGGGGGGAAGGAGTTAGGATCATTTTTAAGTTAAGGTATTGTCTGATTCCGTGGTTGTTAAAGGCATGCAATTGGGTCTCAGATTATACTACATCAATACTGTTGTCTTTTGCAGTGGGATAAACAAAACATCGTGATATTAGCGTGCTATCCTGTGGCTTAAAAATTGCTTTTTTCAGAATAAAGCAAGCCTGGGTTATTTAGTTATGGCTGATGTCATTCTTACAAGAGTAATGGAGACAAAAAAGGGAAGGGTTAGAGGTAGTTTTTTTTTATATCAAGACATTTACATTCCTCTTTTGAGTTAGAGTTTTTAAAATGATGGTAAGTAATTTCACAACTTGTATTAAGTAGTAAAAATAAAAATCTGAAAATGCGAGGTTCTCTACTTTTATCTCTAATTATTTTCAAGGTCTCTTTGGCTTAAAAAAAAAAAGGTGTTGCATATTGAGAATGCTTCATATTAGCAACCATTCTGTGAGTTTTACACGTTAGTTATTTAAAGAACTTGTTGTAATGTTAGTGTCTAGGTCTCATGAAAGCATGGTGGAAATTAACAAGGTAATGAAATTAGATATAATTTCAGATTTACTGGCAACAAATGTTATTTATGAAATTACTTGTATATGTTAAGAGTATTGACTAGTTTTGCATTCTGACAAGTAACTGTTTGAGAGTAGGAACCTTGTCAAATTCCTGCTGTCTGGGGGGGATGTCAGTGGTTTCTGCAAACATGTTTTTTGAGAGGGGATGAAACTAATTCTCGGCATCTTACACAAAAACATTGCTCTTACAGCTTTTGCTTACCAAAATCTCAAAGGATCAAATTACTGTTTCAGTAAAATTCGCTTTTCCAGTAGGTGGAGACACAGCTGTTAATTTCAAATACGCTTAAGCCTTTACTTTTTGATTCCAAATATTTTGTCAAGATACTGTTGAAATAATGAAAATTAGAGGCAAGAAAAGTAGTTTAAATTTTTATTTTAAGATAGTTCATTTAAACTTCTTTTGCTGAGGTACTATTGGCATTAAAATGTTATTTTTGTAGTAAGAGAGGCTACTCAAATAGTTTAGTTTTCTAAAACAAGCCTTGTCTTCATCCACTGGTCAAGTGTGCATTCATGAAAAGTTAAAGTGATACCTTTTAAAATGTCTAAACACAGGATGGAGGAAAGTGGATTGAGGGTAAATAGACTGAGGGTAAAAAGATAGGGTAAAGCTTTTTCTTAAGACTAATAATACAAGGTAGGGGAGCACTCAGGTAAATCTGTAGGGGAATGAAAGCAAAGATACATCAGCCATTCTGATTGTGTTACTACATTCCTTGATAAGTTTTTAAAAAAAATATTTGATTCCATGTTCATTCGTTAGTTACCAATGTTACGTTCAGAGATATGCATGCAGCTATCATGTCAGAGGTTTTGCGTGTGAAACATGTCAACAGCTTTTTATGGGACATTGATTTATTTTTTTATCAAGTCAATGGGCCAATTGGTAAGTCAGCCTTTGCATATCTTCTTATTAAAATTCCACCCCATGCCTTTCCTGATCCGCTGTTGAAGTTTACAGAAGTCTTTTTGGCAAGATGAAACTGCTTATACAGCAGAAGTTCTGAAACTGGGAAGGCAAACTGCAGTCTACTGAATGAAATGAGCGAAAAGTTTATTTCGCCTTTCCAAGCAATTCTGGCTTACTGTATTGTGAACTATTGGGCTGTAGCAAAGCACGGTGTTGCTGGACAGAAATTGTTTGAATGATGTTGACTGTAGTCGTACTGCTTCTTACAGCTTCGCTTGCACTTTTTGGATCACTAGAAGTGCAGGAGGAGGAGGTGTAATTAACAATTGAAAGTTCAGTTTATGCATTCATTGGTGAAGAATGTGCTGGCAGGGAGAAATTGTTAAGTGAAACTTAATGTTTATAGAGTGTTTGACTGTAAGGTAGTCATCTGAATGCAAATCACGCAGATATTCAGCCACCCTTCCCAGATCTACTGGTACAGTTTTGCTGCTTACACTATATTTGGTAAGCAGCAGCGAAATGGGATGAGCAGGGCTCGATTTGGTTAGTTCTGATCAGAAAGCTCTTTTATATAGATATAATATATGTAGTATTTGAGCAACTTCCAGAAGCATGTTGCTTGATGTAGTTGGCATTTGTCATATGTGATCTTCCCCCTGAGGACAAACTCTTTGTTTGCATTGCTATGAGTGATATTTAAAGCAATGTTTGGGTGAAGCTTGTTTATGAGGTGAAACACTAGTGATATTTGGGCTGGCTCTGTGATTTTTTGATTCATTCTTTTGTAGCTTTCTCCAGGGTGGCCCACTTGCTGCATAGATAAAATTTAACCTTGGCATGAACCTGTTGTGCGAGAGGAGTTCTCCATCATTGGCTCTGTGATAAGCTCGTAGGTGTCTTGCCTCAAGAGTGATAAAATGGATACTCTACATTTGAGTCACTGTTCTTTGGAAAGCAAGATAAACTGGTAACCAGCATTACTGGGTTTTAAACAGCACTTCTGTAACATTAGCTGGTCACATAGAGGTAATGACTGTGCCTGAGCTGCTTTGACTGAGGGTTGTGAACCCTCATCCTTCTGCTGCTGCCTGCAGGGATCAGGTCCATTTCATGTTCCTGTGGCTGGAAGGGAGAAACGTTTGGGCAGTTTTGAGGACAGGCAATAAATACACAAAAAGATGTTAGGAAAGGTAAAGGAGAGCACTGAAGAGTTGGCAGTTGAATTGTCTCTTAATTTTGAAACATAATGAGGTAGGAAAAAATCCATCTGTCCGTATGTCCATGTGTCATCCAGCCCCCCTGGCTCCCAAGATGTAGGTCTTAGGTGTCAAGACATTGGTAAAAATTTTGCTGTTGGGATGGGAGAGTAACTGGATGTGTACACTGACGAGTGCTGTTAAAAGGTGTAGAAAGGTGTGTTTTTAGTTCATTATTTTCACGTCCCCGGTGTCAAGGATGAAAGCGTGAAGCAGAGCCCCTCCTGTTTCTCGGTGGAAACGTAGCTCGAGCGCTCCCTCTCGTGGTGACACTGTGACATCGACGTGCGGGAAGCGCTCGGGGAAGTCGGAGTTGCTGCTCTGCCTGAGTGACAGCAGCCCACTGTGTTTGCATGGGTGCTTACTTGCTTAGCTGCCTACAGTGAGAAGTAAGCCAGTGCTACTTAACAAGTAAGTAGGTAAATACACTTAAAAAAAATAATCCACTGTAGACAAAACGTGATACATTTAGAAATCTTGGTCTAGGAATTGGGTCAAAAAGTGAATCTCCCCTCCAGTCGTCTATTGCTTGGGGAAGTCACCGCGGTCTGTTTGCTGGGTCTTTCTGTGCTGTTGCTTGGAAGCATGCAAGGTGACTGTTGAATGGAATTTATTAGCTATGAATTGAAATGTACTCATTTAAGTGTTAAATCTTGGCAAATAGCTCTGCAACAGCACAGTCTGACTGAGCAGCAGAATGAAATGTGTAGTTCTTAGCAAGTTACCATACAGTTCTCAATCTTAGGTCAGATTCCATGCTATTGCAGTTCAGGAAGGCTGTAAGGAGCAACAGTAAAACTGTTGAACAGGGGTCTTCAGAAGGAAGTACTTAATTGGTACTAATGAATAGGAAATGGAAAAGGGAAAGGTGGACTGTTCAGCAGGTGGACTCCTAATATAGTGGGAGGTCTCGAGATGTATTGTTGTAAGTAATTTGGAATTTCCAAGAGAAGTGGATGCTTCGTACCTGAGTCCAAGCTTCTGGTATTGTTTCACTTTGTTTCTTTTTAGCTGTTCAAAACTTAAGCTTCTGGTTCCTAGTAAAGTGCTTTATTTTAGACAAGACATAAGGTTAGGCCTTGTTTGACCATACGTCTTATTTTTTCTGTAAAGCCACCAAAACTATTTTGAGATAGTTTTGTACCACAGTTAGACTGTCAGAATGGTGCTGTTAGGTCTTGCTATTACCTGGAGATGTTGAATTAAAACACTTTACAGGGACTATTAAGTTAGAGCTCAGAAGAATAGAGTTTTATTTTTTTAAAGTAATTTCAATTGTTAGGTATTAGCAAAAACCTATATAGAAATTTCCAGTGAAAGCAGTAGGAATTTTTTCATCAGTTATAAGGATTAGTCTAAATACAAATTTGGCAAGAAGTGCTTTTGTAAGAAGCTCCAAAACACTCTCCTGCTTAGCTTAGAATGTATGGAGACTATATGGAAAAGTGGAACTATATGTCTGTTCATGCTTGACATGTGGTCTTCTACAGCCTTACTGGTGGCACATATCTTTACCACCACCAAAAAAGGCCATTACACACAATGTGTACTTTTGCACACAAATTTATTTTCTGAGTATTCATGCCATTATCAAGCTTTTACACATTTCAAATAAAAAAAAAAATCCCTTGGGCCTCCACACCCGAGGCATAAGTGATTTTACTTTACAAATATAATTACTGTACTTCCAGAGGTAATCTCTCTGGACAGCCATAGACTAGTTTGAATTAGATTACTCTGTTTTTTCCTCCAGGGTGAGTTAATATATTGAGTTTTATTTTTCTGTAATTACTTCAAAATTCAGATCGCTTTTAATGCTTACTACTCTTCCTTATTTCTAGACTGGGATAGCTAAGAATACTTGCATTTTAAAGGTTAACAATAAGTTTTTTTTACCCATAACTTTTTCTCCAGGTACATATCTGCTCTACTCCTGAAGCTTACATTGTATCCACTTAGTCTCAGTTGTAAAGCTTCTTAATTTGGAAGTACTGGAAATATTTACTTAATAAGCAGAGAGTAAGCACACTAAATCTTTCAGTTGTGACATTTAAGTAAGTCTAGTGAGAGCAATGTTTTTGTTAAATATGTATTTCCAGAGTTCTGGGTTTGCAAACCTTTCAAGTAGTTTGGCAGTAAGCTGCGTGAATAAAGTTACTACATTTTACCTCTATAACAAAATTTTAGGACAGAAAGCCAGTCAGTATGACGTAAGCAGAGGAGCAGGGTTAGTCTTGGGAGATACAGTGAAGAAAATGTTTTTTCCATTTTTTTTCATGAATTTCAGCAGGAAGGGCAATTCTTTGGATAGACGATTGTGAACCGCGATGGTACACTTAATTCCAAAATGCTAATGCTTTTATATAAATGGCCTTTTTCTATATGGATTTTACTTATTTTAAGAAGTAGCTGTGCACTTAAGCATTAGATCAAAGAAACCTACAAAGATGAATTTGTAAGTGAAATTCATTGTTTGAGCATATAGCGCTGCTTTGAAATGGGCAGAAGGAAACGTTTGGTGTTTTGAGGTCTCAGGACATGACTTCCTGTTTGAATTGAATACAAATACAAGACTAGCCAGGATACATGTAGAGGCGGTTCATTTTAATTCTGTAGTTGGTATCTGGTACCATAATGCAGGAGCATTGGTTATATACCAATGCAAGATTTGTTTGTTAAACGCAACATTAACGGGTAAAACTTGTTACTTTCATTGTCAGTGAAGTCCTACAGCCTAGCTATATAACACTTGAGTGCACTAAAAACCTGAAAGTATTTGGGTGTTGTTTAGTATGGTATTTTCAAATAATAAGTACGGTCATTGGGTCAGACCAAAGGTCTATCTAACTCCATATCCTTTTTCTAACATGTAGTGCAACTTCTGAAACCCTTCAGAATCTATCAGGAGCTCTTACTGACATTGTCTCTGAGCAGATTTTCAAGAGGACAGAAAACATGGATGCCCGTTCTTGGGAAGGAGCTGGAGCCATAAAATTTAGTGTCTGGATAGCCTTAAATTTGGCTTACAGAAAGGGATAAAGAAGCTTATCATGGTTCCCAAGTCCCTAGACATCATTAGTCACAAACTGGTAAAGAATTTCATTGTGCTAATTTGCAACAGTGGCAGAATCCAAAATGTAATGTGTTGTTCACGACCAAAATAACATCTTATATAATTGCCTTGGGCCTGCACATAAACAACTTCCAAAAAGATCTGATTGCTTTGCAGAGGGGATTGAAAACTAAGACAGCAGAATGACCGATAATACTAAAGGCATAAGACTGAAGGTCTCCAGAAAGTCTGTCCCCTTATAGACAACAAAGATAAGGCATTTGCCACCCTTTCTCTTTCTTTGCTTTTCTACAAGTCACTAGGGAGTTAAATAATAATAATAATAAGAATTATATAAATACAAGAGGATGATCTAAAATACCAGGCACAGGTAAGCAGCTGTGGGTATGGTTACCTGTAAGAAAAAGATTCCTACTCCCTAATATTGCACTGAAGAAAGGCCCTGCATCAGGACATTTCTCCAGTTTGATGTGAGCTTGCTCTATGTTGAGATATTACCCATTTGAACTGAACAAAGTTGTTACCAGTAATGGGTTGGAGCTGACAGTCAATCCATTAAAGCTCTTTTAAAAAATAATAAATATTATTTTGGTTGGTGTGTGTGTGACTATACACACATACATGTATACATACATAGAAGAGGGAATTCTGCTGTCTTAGTTTTCAAACCCCTCTACAAAGGAAGTACAGTATTTTATATGTGTGTGTTAAGAGTGTATCTGTGTGTATACAGACATACAGATATATATCTCTCTCTCTTAAAAAATGGAACATGTGCCTATAAACAAAAAGCCCGGCATCCATAAGCTGTCTAGGAAAGTATAAAACCAAAGTAAGCATACATGGTATTTTTCACAGGTAATCTCCCAGAATCCAACTAATGTTTATCTTGAAGACTTTTTGAGCCAAATGAGGTTTGTGGGTTATTTATGTAATTTGTATTGTGTGCTTTTACTAAGCAAGATCCTTCCATTTCAAAACTAGTCTCAAATGCTTCATGGACTAGTATTCATTGCTACTGTGCACTAGAGATCTGTTTGATTAAACATGAGAAACTCTTATCCTTGGGCTGGATTACTCTTTAGTTTCTTTAAATAATTGACATGGATTTTCTCTGGAGTGCTTGATAACTGAGATGTGACATGTGTATCAGTGTAGCCTACTGTGAAGATCGAACTGGTACTAGTTCTTGTTTTGTAATAGAGCTGGTGGTAAGTTTGCAGCAGATTAATGATTACCCTATGTGTAGTTTAGTAAGCATGTCAGACTGACCAGGATATCCACAGAATGTTCTTTGGATGGCCATTGGTCCATCCTGCCTATTGATGGGTCCAGATGGAACAGCAGAAATAGCTGTTTAGTCTCCAAGCACTGGAGTCTATGTGCCTGTTCATGTTAATTACCTGCTCTCCAGAAATCTGACTGCTGTTGATCTTGGTGTGGCTTTGAAGGTTCTTCCGCCCTCAGTTCAGGGTTTTAATAAACACAGAAATATACAGTATGGGGAGCTAAATGAGGAACATTTTAATAGTTTGAATTTTGGGTTGGTTGGTTCCCTTTGAACTTACATGTCTGTGCTGATAACAGGTGGTCCTCTGAAGCTGAAGGCTTCTAGATTAGCACTAGAAATACTCTTTCAAGTGAAACTGCCAGTATGGTATTCTGTGCTTGGAAACAGATCTTCAGCTGATGGAATGCATGTGGATATCTATGCATGTGGAAATGCATAGATAAAAAAGAAACAGTGATCTGTTTTAGATTGCTGTGATTAACAAACATTCTTCCTAAAGTCCCTCTTCACATTGTCCTATATCTATACTCAGAATTGGGAACAAACTGTAGCAACTGGCTCATCTTTCAGTCATTGTGTCAGTCGTCAGTCATTCTACAGATAGCTAGCAGTTTGTTATGTTCATTGTCACTTGGAAAACACTTCCATACCCAGTGACTTTTAAGCTTCTTGATTCAGTCCTCTGATGCAAGTAAGAAGGATGGAGTCAGGACTTCTAGACTATCTTGTGTTAAGGGTGAACAGATGTGTTTTGATGAGTGAAATCAGGTTGATAGGAGATCTTAGAATCCGAATAGAGAGAGGCTTGGAAAAAGTTGAGGATCTTGTGTTTGATCCCTTCATCAGTCAGTTGAAGAGGCAATAAAGAAGCAGCGTCCCAGTATAGTTTTCTAAAAATGTTTTAAAAGTATTTTTTCAAAGTGACTTTCTTATTACCTTTGAACAACAATTGTAGTCACTGACAAACCCCTAGTTTGGAAGAAGTGGAATGTAGAAGTTTTCAGGTTTGACGTAAATTGAGAAGTGTATAAAAGTAAAAGCATTTCTGTTACCAAGAACTTGATCTAGACTTTTTGCGGTGCTCTTTCTTCTTGGGATAAGAGATTTTGATTGTGGTGGGTAAAACAAACAAGTGGAGCTCAGAAAAAATTGACCAACTTTTCTTATCCCAAGTTGCACCAGGAGGGCGGGTCATCCTCTATTGTCACTTCTCTCAGCAAGAAGTACCAATGGCACATCTAACTTCCATTCTCAAAAACAGCTATAGTTTGATCTTCTGATGTCTTAAGGTGAGACTTGACTAGACTTGTCTTTTCTCTTGCTGAAGAAATAGATCCTTTGGAAGAAAATTGAGATAAAGTGCAGCACGCATATACTTCTTGTATAGAAACAGGAAAAAAAAAGAGAAGTAAAATTTACCAGCTGTACATTGAATATTGTCTGTTCAAGTGATGGCCAAAAATACCCTTGTGCATCTGAAGATGTTGAATGCATCATAAATCTCAGATAATGTTATCTAGAATTACTATACTTAGTTATTTGTGACCAAAATTAGAATCTTGCTAAAGCTTTTATTACATGGTTTTTAGAGTTCATTGTCAGCTTCTGACTGAGTTAACAAGATGAAGAAGGACAAAAGAAGTGAAGAGTCATCAGGGCTCTAGATTCTGGCCATCTTTTAAAATAGAATTTAAACATGTTAGAAAGATCTCTAAATTTCTGTAGCACAGATTACTTATAATCAAACTACTCATGGTTTTAATGCAGCTAAGGAGCCATTTTGGTTTGAATCTCTACTCTGTTTTTTAAGCATTTGGGTATACTTAGAGAACAGAAATACTTTCTTGGGTAAACAGAAATAAGCAGTGAATGGAAGGATAGTGAAAAAATTTTTGAGTATATAGGGGTATGAATAACCTTTTTGAACCAAACGGGTTAATCAAGAGTTATATTATGTGACATTTCACAGTTTGTACTTAAGGAAATATATGCAAATACCTCTTGTCAGCTTCTTTTGAGGGGATCATGTAAACCTCAGACTGAGTCTTTCATTCAAGTAGGTCACTTCCTTCCTTTATGCTCTTTTTCTCTGGTCCAATTCCCAAAAAACAACTTTAATAGATGCCTTAACTTTGAAGTCACTGGGACTACTTACTTGCTTGCAGCTGACCGTATACTTAAATAATTTCAGTAATATTTTAGTGAATCCGGCTTCTCTGTGATATTGTCTAAAGGACTTTCTTTAAGGCAGCAGGCTGAAAAAGGGGCAAGTTGAACCTGCTCTGTTTTGGGAACCTCCCTCTCCCATCAAGGAAGGAGTAGTAAGTATAATGTCATCAGCTGGAACGTGCCATGAGCCATCTTACATTTTTCGTTTTCCTTCTGAGCTGCTTCTTTTGCTGTATCTAGTTTTTCTAACTTCATCATAATGTGTTGCCTACTTTCTAGCCATTTTATACCTTTTATTCAATAGATTGCCAAATAGTTCACTGTTAAACAGGTGTTCAAGACTTTCGGGCCTCAAACAAAATTTTACTCTTGTTCTTTCTGTGTTAGAGAGATGACCAGCTTTTCTGTTTTCTGCTAGCATTTAAATTTTGGCTAAATGTTTTAAAAAATGGTGTTGGAGTGTATGTGCATGTGTGTATGTTATGATGGCTGGTGTAATTTGGAAATGTACAAAACAGATGACTGCAAAAAAACATGAGAGATAATCTGACACTAAGTTGATCTTGAATTTCTGCATCTCAGTGGTGATTAAACTCATTAAAATATATTTTCCACCTCTCCCCAAAATATAATCCAACAAAAACCTTCAAAGGATTAAAATCATCTGGTTCTTCTATTAGAGGCATCTTTGTATCATGTGTCAGAAGTTCTGTGTCTGTAAGTTTGTTTGGGGTCTCTTATTGTAGCATGTCTCTCTTACAAAATCTGTTGCCCATCCTCAAAAATCATAGGACGCTGTGTTGTATTGGCTTTGCAGTTAGTGCTGTAGATTCAAGTAAAAATTTTTGGGGAAAGCAAGAACGTTTCGGATGCAGTTGTAGTGATACTTCCATGCCTCAGATTTTCAGTAGAGTCTTGCAGCTCTGCTGAACTAACAAATTTATGCTGCACTACTCACTTCCCTTCTTGTCAGTCATCTTATACAGAAAAATGTGTATGTGGATACATGCTCTTAGAAAGTACCAGAACTGAAGAGCAAGGCTGGTAGAATGACTTTAGTGATTTATTTATTTTATTAAGTCTTGAACTTAAGATAGTCTTCCTGGTACTTTAAATCAAGAGAGAACTGACATATGCTCTCATACAACGTAGTAAGAATGGTCCTCTCTCACAAAAACATACCTTTAGGTTCAGGTATCTGTCTAGAGCAAGAACTGTCTCCTGAGTGATGGAAGAATTGGGAAAACTCTGTCAGTGCTTTATCTGTAAGTCTTTGGTGAAAATCCTTTAGGGGAAGGGTTTTACAGTTTCCTGCTGTTACTCAGGACTGTCTTCAGAATGAATGAAAATGTTTTTTGGTTTATACTTAAGTTTAGACTCTTTTTTCCATGTGTTATACTACTGAATATGGGCCTTTGACTACTTTTGGCTTTAAGACCAAATAAGTCTCTTGCGACTCTCATTTGACATTTGTCATACACAGCAATAGTATGTGGGTAATTGAACTCTGTTGTTTGTCTAGAGGCAGTCAGTGGATTTGGTAGTGCTTAATTTTATTTGGACTCACTATGTGTAAGGACAAAGAAGACTGACACCTCATGAGTCTGAAGAGGTGTATAATCCATTGGTACAAAACTCAACCTGAATTGCACTTTCTGAATCATAGTTCACATGTTCAGCCTTAAGTTTGGGTATATGTACGTCCTCTTGCTTCCTACACTTCTTTCGCTTCTCGTAGTTATGTATGGGTAATACAGGTCAAGAGGAGTTATATGGAGCCAGGATTTACAGGTGTTGTCAGAGCAAGAAAAGCACAACAGTCATACAAGACCAGGAAATTACAAGGCTCCGTGGTGTACTCTGCTTAAACTTGTTCAATATGCTAACTATTCATTTATTAAGGACAGGAAAATCACAGTTTTGAGCACATGTGAAATTTATGTAATTGCATTGTGAATTTTAAGTACTTAGAATCTATGTAAAAAATATCATTAGACTATTTAATTCTCTACCTTTTCAGCCATAATTTAAACCTCTGTTGAGCCAATGTGATGCATGCTTGGTTGTATTTTCTTCCTTCATGGCCCTTGATGTCAATTGTACTGGACAGGGGGATGGTAATTGAGAAAGGAATTTTTAAATACAGAAACTTGGCTTCTGTTTTGAACTACTGGCAGGAGCTCATTCAAACCAGTCTCTCTGGTATTAAAAAGCAAGTGTTGATTCCTTCTGTGTGAAAGTTGGCTTGTCTGGGTCTGAAAACTTGTGCAGAGAAGTGATGTGGTGTTTAAATCCTGACACTGTTTAGAAAAACAGAAACTCTGCCAGCATTTCTGCAACTGAGAAAGCTTCTTTTATGTCTCAACTACTTCAGTCATTGAACAGAAATTCCTTCTTATAGGATCAAGTGTCATTGCTACTTGCTACCGTGGCAAGTTTCTGTAGAGAAGTACTCAGTGCCATCAGTAAGCTTGATTTATGGAAAGGATATTATATTAATGAAAATAAAAAGATACCTTTCCAAGCAGTGTGCTAAGGTCTCTTCTAAACTGAATATTCCAAAGGAAGTTTCAGCATGAAGATCTGATCCCTCTAATCAATCTCTGTGTGCAGATTAATGCTACTAGGTGGACCAGCAATCCCATGGGTGCTTGCCTGGCTATGAACCTTTGTTACTGTGCTGTTGGATCTGCCCAAAGACAGGTATTCTGGCAGTCTACCTGCATGTGGTTTACTTTAGATCTGTTTCCTCAAGCTATCCTTCCCCCCCCCCCCAAAAAAAAAAAAAAGCAAGCCGAAGTCCAGCATGGCACATTGCGGCTTTGCTGGCATGTGGGATGCTCGTAGGTGAGCTATCAGGATCTGTTGATCTAGGGAAGGGCAAGCTTGGGCTGCTTGAAAATCTCGGCTGCTCTTTGAGGAAAGACAGCCAAGCTGATTCTGTCCTGAGTATAAGACTTGTTCTTGCACCACAGGACAAGTGCAATGTGTGCAGATATACTGGGTACCATGTCAACAGACAGGGTATCTGAAATGTCGAAGCAGAATCAAGATTTCACTTACGTTTTGGGCATGTCTCCATGAACAACGTAGTTGCAAATGAAAGAAATATAGCTGATTATTTGAAAAAAACAACTAAACAGGTTGATTTCCTTTTTACCAAGAGGGATTTACAT
Organism: Limnodromus scolopaceus; assembly: GCA_028565335.1. Classification (NCBI taxonomy): domain Eukaryota; kingdom Metazoa; phylum Chordata; class Aves; order Charadriiformes; family Scolopacidae; genus Limnodromus; species Limnodromus scolopaceus. The sequence goes on from JAOXNO010000013.1 coordinate 33,921,660, forward strand.
TTTCTGAGACCCTATTCTTGGACTATGTTTTGTTTCATACCTTTCAAAATTATGAGGGAGAAAGTGACCATTTAACTTCAGTGCTGAGTTTGCATGAGCCAAGGATTACTCCATCTGTTTGATTCCTATTACCTTGTGTGCACTGGATGACCTGTCTGCTGAAATAGTACTTGTTTTCTCTGTTGCCAATAGTTCTGAAAGTCATGAATGTTTTTTTAACCCTGTAATACCCCAAAAATATTTGGTATCTTAGTATTATGGAAAAAGGCACCATTGCCCTTTTAAGTTCATTTCGGAACTTGAGGGTAACTTCATGTTAAATTATTCTGGAATCTTGAAGCTAGTTGTGTCCAAAGAACCAATTTATCGATAGAAGGGTACATTGCTCTCTTTTTTATGTATCTCTCAGGCCCAATACTCTTCTGGTAAAGAGGAATTTAATGGGGAGTATAATAAGCAGAAACTACAATGGATGGGACTGGCTGCTCTGAGAACTCATTTAGTGTCCTCTGCTGCCATGCTGAAGATGACTGGCAAAGCAATTATTCTTTTCCAGGTCAGGACCCAGACTTCATAAAAACTTCTTGTGGAAAAGCTGAAACATGGAATTATTTACCTATTGCAGTGGATTTCCAAAGCTGAGGATAGAGAAGAATCATGGTCCCCAATGTGCCATTTCTGATTGTACATGGGAGGAATTTAAGAGGATATTTTGAGAGTCTTCTCCACTTCTTTTCTGTTGATGGCTTTATATTCCAAGTAACTCTGACTACCGATACCAAAGTAACTGGGCCTAGAAACTTGTGTGAATCTGAGAGGTTCCATTTCCAAAACCCATGGGGTTCTTGGCTCAGTCAGATACAGCTTGAACTAACGTCTACCTCTCTTCTCTCCTCCCATCCCTTTCTCTGAGACCCCTAATTCGTGGGGAAAAGAATAGAACAAAGTACTTAGGTCAAACCCAAGAAAAGTCTGTGGCTGTTATTGTTTCATCATAAATGGCATTGAAGAGAGTTAGCATGTGAGGGTATGTATGAACTGCTTTTAAGAAACAGCAATTGGATTTTTTTCCTCTCTGTAGACTTTCTCATGTTTCAGATGTACTCAAAAAGCCAAGTTCCATCATGGCCTCATTTTTACAAGAAAACATGTTATAAAAGATAATAATGAAATACAAGTAAAAGTTGTAGTTTCAAGCATTTCTACTTTATTACAGCCATTTACCTGTCTCAGAAAATGATAAAAAGTGCTGATAGACTGTATTCTTTGATTAATTTTTGCAGTGGTGTGAACTGTCCAAGAAGAAAAGTTCAGCTATCTTTGCATTTGCCAGAATTTCTTTTGGAAAAAAAAAAAAACCAAGAAAATAATTGAGCTGAAGATCTGCAGAACTTGGCTTGTGCAGCAGTAATTGAGGGAGTGATTTGTGTAATGTGAGTGACTGGAAGTATGTACCTGAATACTTATTGCTGTCAAAGAAGAGAAATAAACTCAAGTGAGACGACTGCCTTGCACTACAGCAGTTATTAGGCTCTACGTGCTTTCTTTGGACATTGGGAATGAAGCCGTCAATAGTTGTTGGAAGCAAGATTTTTGTTTAGATATGAAGCTGATCATTATATTTCTGAGCATGAAATAAAAGCCCTGTCTTTTACTGCAGCCCTTCCACTACTCTGAAGTTTCAATTAATGTCCTTGAGCTTCTGTCATCTGGTATTCCATTTTCCAAAGGAGGAGTTGAATGGAAAGATGTTTAAAACTGGTTGTTTCATTAGAAAACTTGTAACTATTTGTTTGCAAGTTATTCACTGTAAGCCTTTTCTTAAGTTATGCTTCAGTTGGGGTGACAGAATACATGACTGAAAATTCAGAAGTTCTTAGGCAAAACGTAGTGAAACCAAACTAGATATTCTAAGGAAATAGAGTAGAAAATTTCAAACTTGCCAGTATGTGTCACAAGTACAAGTGCAAAATACCGTTTTGAAGATACCCTTTGCAGTTTCTGTGTCTACCTTATAAAACACAGAACATTGTCCTTCTGTGCTCATAGCACTAAGTTGGAAACTGACTTGAAAATGAAGGTGGTGCACATTCAAAGTGGTAATTTTCTTATAAAAGTGTAGTTCTTAATGCAAACTGTCTCAAGACTAGAAATAACTTTTCCCCCTGGTGTTGTGCCCAGATATTCTTAAATTGAAATTAAATTTCCTGCTTTTAATTAAGCATTTGTGATCCTAAATAAATCCTGGCAGCATATTGTGGGGAAGTAGTCTGGGAGGTGAAACACAAGACTAAGTACAGTGTTACTTACTCCATGGAGTTTTTCAGTTCCCTTCACAATCTACAAGTCAAGGTGATCTTTTTATTCCATTTCCAGGATTCTTGAACATACCCTTGAAGGGACTAAAGGAGGGTAAAGGAGGGATAATGAATTGAAGTAACTATGTCCATCTTGACTGTGTTAAATTGAAAGTTTAGAATAGAATCTCTTACTAGTGACTGAGATGCATTCTGGGCATTCATGTAGGTCAAATAAGCATTTAACATGCCATCATGTTTTGCCATCTCTGTATTAAAGTACAAAGGTTTTATGTGGTATTTTTCACCGTTTAAAAACATCAGCAGTGTTGTTCTGCAAACAAATTTGGAAAAAGCATTTTCTATCCACTACATCACTGCTAACATTCCAGGTGTGTTTTGGTAAATTTTCTTTGTAGATAAGGCTTTACCTTGTGTCCTTAGAGTAAGCAAGAACTGTGTCATATGACAAGGGTAGATAAGAAAACATTTTAGTTTTGGTTGTTTTTTTTTTCCTGTTGCAAGTCACCCTGAACTATAGCACTGTTAATTTAGCAACTTGCTTTTACAGTTTCCGAATAAGTTTGTTTGGACAGAGATGGGAAGTGCTTGCATAAGAGGGATTAGTTTAGTGGAAGTGGGAGCATTAGAGTATAGGAATGATCTTCAAATGAAACTTCTGGAAAATGGACTAGGTGATTACATAAGATTGAAAACTGAGGTCCTGGACCAGAGATAGTTAAGTTTTATAATTTTTGCAGTTTCACTCCTGTCTTAAATTTTTCCTTTACAAGTTATGAAGCAGAGAAAAACATTCAGTGAAATTAAGCAGACTCTGAATTAACTGGAAACTTCCTTATGGAAGTTTTGCATGGTGGGTCTTTTTCCTTTTCTAGAAAAATGGGGTAGAATCACTTTCATTTTTTATTAAATAATGTGTTGAGATAGTCTAAATCTTTTAGAAAGTGCTATAATTTATTTTGTGCTCTAAAAAGCTGTCTTGTATTAGTTTTCTGCATATGAATTGAGCAATTTTCAAATGCTTGTGCGGCATCCGTAATAGAACCTCAAATGAAAATATTTTTATGTCTGCATTGATGCAGTTCTAATTTAAATACTCCAATGTTTTAGGTTGGAAGTGATAATTAAACAAATACTTCACAATAACAGAAATGTGCAACAGGGCATGCATGAAATGTTAATATATGGGTATGATGTATTAAAAGGGCATAGGTGTAGTTTTTGGAGTGTCTGCATCATAATGGGGCAATCAGAATTTGAAATTGCTATGTTTGGATGCTTTCATTTAAAAAGCATTCTGCCGTTGTTATGAGTAAATCTGAGAATGTGCTAGTACAGCTTTACTTCACTCAATATCAAACCCTCTTATCATAAAATTCTTGATTGTTAAAATTCCTCCGTATCTCCTACACTTAAAGCTGTAGAAAGATGTAGTGTTAAAAGCAGCAGTTGTATCTGGATGAAAGTTGGTTTGTGGTGAAATTCATTGTCTAAGCATTTTCAGAAGCAAAAGAGGATCAAAACCAAAATGCCAAAAACTGATTTGAAGCCTAGAGTAATAGCAGTGGGACAAAATATACATGTAATGTTTTGCACTTAAGGAAGAGGACACTTTGTTCAGCTACAAATTTAAGGTTTGGAGGAGACAGAATGATCTTTTATATTCTGTTGTGACAGACCAGTAGATTGAGCTGACAGTATGATGTAACTGTGAGAAAGCCAAAATAGATCTTATGATCTATCTGTGTCAATAGAGAGGGAAGTATTAATGGTGTTGTGCAAGGCACTCATGAGCCTCTTGTCTGATACACTTTGCACAATTCTGACTGTTGATATTGGGGAAGAAAAGATGCAGATTGGAAGAGGTACACAGGAATTATGCCAAGCTTGCTGCTTTCCCAATTATCTTATTATATAGGAGAGGAGAAATTGCCCTGTTTAGCTCAGAATAATGAAAACTGAGGCGTTGTTTGCCAGCTGTAAATAATTTGGGTTAAGAGCAGGGAGCAGAAAGAATTGTTTAAGGTAAATCCCATATTAAACCAAGCTTAAGGAAATGCTCAGGTATCTAAAGTGTGGATTTTTTTGATGATTTCCTACCGGTATTCTGTTGAGTGATCAAGTGCTTTCAGAAGGAAGGATGCAAGCACCCCTGAGATACAAACTCCAGTGGAACCCACAAAATCTCTAGTGATCAAATTCATCGTGGGTCTCTGGGGGTGCATGGTGGTGTTACTTTGCTATGCAGCAGAATATCCAATTTTGTGTATTAGAAGTACCTTGTCTTGTTTGCAGACATACCCAAACCAGATTACAAAGTAGGTCTGTAAGTATTCATCTGAGCCATGACATCTGTACTGCCAGTAGAGTACTTTACAATACTTGTGAATTTTAGTTGGCTGCTTTGAAAATATGCCTGAAAACGTGCCTAGATGCAAGTGGGAATGGTTGAAGAAACATGTTCATAATAGGACTTGAACCTTCCCGTTTTGTTGCTGCTGGGGTGCTGTGCTTAGAAGTAGGGCAGAATGTACAACTCGGAAGTTTCACAGCTTGCCTTTATCCACTATGACAATGTTGATTGGAGACCAGTAACAAGATAAAAGCATGTAACATTTGAAGTAGAATTCTCCTTTCCCTTTGGAAAGGTATTGACTATTTTCTCTTCAGGTCTAAACTTAGTACTTGCGTGGAGAAGGGATGTGATTTAGTAAGATCTCTTCAGAGATTTCCTATTGGCCTTAAAGTAAAGTTACCAATGGGATAAAGTTGTGTAGATGGTTCTGCACGTCTTTAGCTCAACTTTTCCACCAAGAAAAGTGGTACAATAAACTGAATTATTTTTTTGTTGCACATAACTTGCTCCTGGGTATATAACTGTGGTCTTTACTTGTGGTGTTTGCATTTTGTCAGTCAGTTATGTTGCCTTCAGGCTCTGTCACCCTGCAACAGATAAATAATTTTGAGTCCTATGACAGAAATGCAGAGCTTTGATTCATTTGGAAGGGTGCACATTAGAGCTGAAAACTTAAGATACAGAGAAAGGCATACTTCAAAAGCTGTGCTTGCTTTCTTGCATCTGTTTTGCTGGCATTTTTGACTTATAAATACTGGCATTAATTGCCTGTGTGACTGCAGAGAATACAAGTTTCTTCATCCAGCTGTTTCTTGCAAAATACCAGGGAAGATGATTGATGTGATCCAGTAAGTTCAGGCTGTTGTGTAAGTTGAGTGGAGCGCAGGATACATCTTGAAACTTGTTGAATTTGTACTGGAACTTTGGGTACAAAGTGGTATCTTAGACTGCATATGCACTGAATATGTTTTGCCTTCTTTTATAAGTCTGTTTGAAAATATCCTCTGAATTACTGAAGTAGCTGAAGAGCTAAGGGAGCACAGCCTTTGTTCACCAAAATTGAAATTTCTCTTGGGGCATATGCTAGTATTCATTTAAAGTACAGTAGTCTTTGTGTGACATCAGTACATACTTTCCTAATGTCTGTAGCTGAAAAGTAAGAACCTTACCAAAAAAAAAAAAGAAATAATTTAATTCAGACTTTTAAAAAAGCTTTTAAAAAGCTTTTTAGTTGACTTGCTTTTACACACTCCGGTTAGTGCTGTATGGTAGTTGAAGCTTTTGCATTAAATTCCTTCTGTATTTTATTTCAAACACAACTGCTGTTTGTAATTTGAGGCACAATACTGTTTTCAATTTGCCTTCTCTTGGAACACTTAATTTTTTTCCTACAATGAAAGCTCTTACATATACAGCCCTACTTGTCTGGGCTGTAGGTATAAGCTTTCAAAAGTATAGAATATCTCCTTTTCATTCCACTGGCCTCCATTGCCTCCAACAGATTTAGATTTCTGGATTACTTAAACACTTGTTAATAATTCTTCAATGTCTGCAATATTTGGTCTTCATATTTGGGCAACTTGGCAGGTGCAGGGAAATGTTCATGTTTTGAAGTTTTTTCAAAAACCTCCTCAAAGATTATTTCTTCCAAACAGAAGAAAACAATACTGTTTCTCTAATCAAAAAATGTCACAAAACTTCTTAATGTTTGAAGAAACCTGTATAGGCTTATCTTCAAAGCATCAGGCTTAGTTAGTGAGCGTCAAGTTAAGTTAATTGCCTTTGTACTTTACAATTGAGATCTTTTTCTTTACTATCCTTTAAGAAAGAAACATAACACAATTTCCTCAGTACTGGATTTTAGTGTATCTCTTATCGGTGTCTTACTGCTGGTCAAGATACATAAATTTAAATAAGATTTAACCTTATAATTGAGCTGGTTTTGGAGATGTAATGCTTTGTTCCTTTTTTATCTTTGCTGAAATAATTTTAAAATAGTGCTTTTCTTTCCAAAAGATGCAGCTGTGAGGTCCATCTGTTCATCAGAAAATTTGTGCTTCATCTTTTTTTAGACAAACTTCACAGCCTGCAAGAAGCATGTCTGTGGTGTTTGGGATGGGGAAGAGTTGTTAGCTCTTTCCCATAGCTTTTGTGACCTTGAGAGCCATGAAAAATGGGCATGTAAGATGCAGTTGAGCGAGCTAGGTTTAATAAGGGTGGGGACTGCTCCTGCTTCTATTTAGAGTTATGCTAAGATATCTCAACCTTGGCTTGCCAGGAGACTTGGAGAAAATGAAGTTAAAAAATCAGTAAATAATTCTAAGCATTTATGTTATTTCTTTTCAACATGCAAAAATTCAGAGTGGAATTTAAATATCTAGAGGAGCATTTGTTCTTATCAATTAGACTTTTCCTCTTTCCTTTAATTACTTCACTGCCATATATGCCATTTGTTTCTCTGATTCTGCAGTCAGTCAAGTATGCATGCTGCAGACAACAGCATCCTTCATTAAGCTGTTTTAATGGTCTTTCTAGAGGAGATCCATTATATTTAGTGAATGAGGAAGTGGTCCTGTTTAGAAAATGTGCCTACGTGATGTTACAGTAGATAAAAAACCTCACACTGGTGCAGATGCAAAGTCTGTGGATGCTTGAGAGCCCAAGTATGACTGTACCCTACTACAATAAGCAACGTAGGTGTACCTTGTGTGGGATTATGTCTCTAATCTATAGCCCAGTGTAGAGGAATAGATGGGCTAAACTGCAATCGTACTGCAAATTTCATAGCGCTTCTCTGGAGGTATTTCTAAATGTGATCTCTGCTGTGACAATGCTAACATAACGGTGTATGTGCTCACTGCATAATGCTTTCCCAGAGACTTTTATCTTAAAACCTGGTTTCTGAAACTTACTCTAACAGAGGGCTTTGTCAGTGTTTCATATCCTCTTGGTCAATAGTCTGTTAGTGAATGAACTTGTTTGTACTAGCTCAAAATGTTAAGTTGTTCAGAGGTGCTCCTTTTTCCACACCTAGACTGCCAAAAATGTTATCATTTGTAATTGGGGAGAGAAGTGGCCAACGCAAAATACCTTTAAAATACCTTTCTTTTTTTTTTGCCTACAGTGTGTTAAAGCATAAATACCTTTTTTTATTTTTTTTTTTAAGAACATGAATACAAATGGAAAAAATTCAAACAACTGTCATTGGTTAAGGACTGTTTGAGTTACAAAGAAAAATCTTCTTTTGTCTGTGCATATTTGCTGTCTTTTGAAACTTTTCTTTTGGATATATCCCTCTTGGAAAGATTTTAAATGACACAAGAAGTTTTTTCCAAAGTGTATGGATAGCGAGAGTTTAATCTAACCTTCTAGACTTTGTGTGAAGCACCAGCCTCACCAGTAGTCCTTGAGGTATTTATTATACCTTCCTATCCAGATGAGTAGGTCATGTGGAAATAAACATGCAAATATTTATTTAAATATATTATACATAATTTTCTTTTAATTCCTGTTAGTTTGTGAGCCTAGAGACTAATAAAATGAAATTGAGCTAAAAAACTCAGTGCAAGATATTCGCTCTGGAAGGCTTTAATTTTCCCCAGTGAGTGACACATTTGTCTTCTGTCTGCAAATCTGGAAAATTTATTTAAATGTATGCTTCCTCTTTCCTTTACATAGAATTAATGTAGACAAGAATTAGGCACTGAAAGAAAGAGTAAAATCAGACTTGATAGAAGAATCACAGTTGAGAGCTTGGTAAAAACCTGTCTTTTTCTTATAAATACAAGAAGAGAAGAGTTATCATAGTATCTTTTACTTCTGTTTGATCTGAATCAACTATTGTAAGGTACATATTGTACCTTACAATGTAGTACAATTGTACTACATTGTGTAGATTAAACCTTTGAAGCATCCTTTGGTTGTCTGAAGAGCTATATGTGAATTAGGAGGAGTTAATTCTGGTTAGCAAATTTTGCATTCTGTAGTAGGATTTCTGTGTTCTTATGCCTTGGGATGCACTGTGTTTTCTATAGAGATCAATTAACATGTCTTTCTCCCCCCTTTCCCTTTCTGATATGGGGTTCAAGTGACAAACTAGTTTCTCTGAGTATGGGGTCACATGCACAGTGGGATTAAATTGTTCAATGAATGTGCACAGCAGACCAGTACCCTCCCGCTGAGTCTTGCTTGAGGCTTTAAACTTCATATGGTTATGAAGATGTTCTTTGAAAACTGACTGTGGAAATTAATTATTGTATGTTCCCTGTCACCAAAGCCAGGGGCTGGAGTGGAGGGTGTCCCACTGTAATTGGATTTTTCTCTTCAGAATCCCAGCTCAAACTCAGTTCTGTTGTCACTTTTTCCTAAGAATCCCTTTATTTCAACATCTTGCCTCAACTGAGAGCCTGTTTCTGCTGCTCGGTTCCTTCTGTTCTGTCTGGAGGGTGGTGTCAATGGGTGTTTCTTGTAATGTGTGTGCTCCTAGATGGTTTTTTTAACCATTGTAGGCACCCATGCCTATCTTGTGCTGTTGTCACAAAAAAAGCAAGTCTGTTTGTGATGAGAATTTAAAATTTTACTCAGATGTGTCTCTGAATACGAAAGGCAGCTTGTCCTCAGGGAGAGGAGGTACATGGCAGAGCTTTCAAAGTTACTATGATGTTACCAGTTTCCTCTAAAAGGTGGGACAATGGAGGCAAGAGAGACTCAATTAATTTTCCACTGAAGGAAAAGCAGACATACGCTTTTTATGGGACACCAAAGTATTGAACAATAAGGAGCACTCCTGACAAGCCTGGCTTGTGCACTGCTTACCAGGATGCATGTACGTTCACTGTCGTCCTTCGTTCTTGTATGCTTTACTTAAATGTCATTTCTACAGGGCTTTATTTGTTTGTTTTTTGCTTTTTTTTTTTCTCCCAGCGAGTAACCTCTATCAACATTTCAAGAGCAGATTTGTCAAGGAAGAGATGGGAGGCTCAAAAGGCAATTTTTGATGGAGTATTTAGATTTGGTAGTCTCTGAACTCCTTAGTTCCATCTGTTTCTGGCTTGATAGGACCTGATCTTTTAAGTAAAACTTTCCTGTATGAGTACTTACATCTTCAGCTTTCATTCCTGCTGCTCAAAGATAAGATACTTTTCTAAAGAGCTAAGGTGGCTTTGCCCCAGAAAAAAAAATAAGGTGAAATTCTTTTAAAGACTGCTATTTGAAATTCCATGTATATCTATGTTATTCTCAAAGATCATTACAATTAAGCCTGGAAACAATGTATCTCCTGCTGTTTGCATTTTAATAAGATTTTTTTCCCTAGAAATGAATAAACAAAAGCCTGTTGAATAGATACATAAAATGGGGGTCTGTAATACAATTATCAAAGTATCTTCCTCCCCCAACTCCCCAATTGTCTTTGGATAAATCAAATTGTTTGAAAGTACACATATGAATACCTAAGGCATAATGTAGATCAATATGTTGCTTAGACATTCAAAGCTATTTTCACATGTGAGAAAATATTAGCATTTCACATTAAACATTTGAAGCTGGCCCATGACTTGCATAATAAACATAAACCACTGAAATTAAAGTGCTTACTCTAGTCTCTCACAAAAAATACCCATGTATTGTTGTCTGTTCTTTTTAAATAAACTGGCTGACATAATTCCTGTTGGAAGGTGCTCCTGATGACTTTGAGAAATAACATTTGGTCATGTTCTTAAGTTTTTTGCCGGGTGAATGTAAAGCAGTGAAACACAGTGTATTGTATAAACATTGCTCTAGTTCCTGGTTACCATGTACTAGTAACAGGTGCAAGGTTGAAGCTTCTTAAAGCTTTCTCTAGTACTGATTTTTTTTTTTTTTTACTTAAGTTTGTAGCTGTTTAAAATAAAGGGGTATTTAAAGTATTATTTTTTTACTCAACTACTTAGAAAGATCTTCCCCTTAAGATGAGGAACTAGCTACACTGAGGCAATATAGAGAACCATGTTGTGTTCAAACATAAACAATCCAGGGTGAGTAAAGGTGCCTTATCCTAACTTACATATACCTGCCTTTTTGTTTTTTTTTCTCATATTGAGGCAACACTATTCACAGCTAAGATGACTCTTGCCACGATGGCTGTGCCATGAGAGAGGGCAACCATCAGATGCACAGCAATAGGTAGCTGTTTCTGAAAACACATAGTTTTGGTTTTGATCACCTAAGATGCGAGTCTGCCTTTGTGAATTTTTTGAACTCTGCATGTTGATACAGTATTTGCTGCTTTCCAGAAGTGCTAAAATATACTTAAGCAGTTCTGATGCTAGAATTTGTGAAACCTTAATTAAATAAAACATTCATTTGAAAATGCCCCATCTAGCTGCATGAAGCTTGAAAGTCATTCTTGTGAAGCTTAACGTTGGTCTCAACAGTTTTTCCTTGATGATAAACTTTTTATCTAGGGGTTTCATTTTTTTAATTTGATCATTCTAAGATAGGCAGAATTCTGAAAGGCTTATGTAAGAAACAGCCTATTAACATGGAGATATATAAGGAATTTCTTTATTATGCACGCCTCTGTCAGCATCAAGTGCTAGAATTGCAACTGGTAGTTGAGATGCATGCATTGACCTGAAGGAATCTTTATATTTTCACTAAGATTATTTGTAAGAGCAAAAGCACTAACCTGAAGTCTTGTAAAAACAGTTTACATAACTGTTAAAAACGTAAAGAAAGCTTATTATTATAACACTTGGAGTATTTATTCAGCCCCCAGTACACTACATAAATTGGCTAGAAACATCTGTCTGCTTCTGCAAATACTGTAGCTTGGGTGACTGCATTAAGAGTGATGAATCTATAACTGGGAACTGAGAAAACATGAGACAAGGCAGTTGCATCTGCAGCTGAACTAGTCAAGATATAGGACATACCTGGTCTGAGGAAGATGTGGACTATTTACAGGCAGATTTGGTGACTTTATGTAATGTGTGATTGCTAACAGCACTTTGTCTGTTATAAAGTAGAAATAATATTGCTTCAAAATCTGAAAGCGTAAAGTAAGTGTCATTTTCCCTCCTACTCATGGTTTCACAGAAGATTCGCTTTTTGAAAGCGAGAAGTATGGTTTAAACATATTTTTTTTTAAATGCTGTCTTCTGACATACACTGCTGTACTTAAAATGTGGCACACAAGATGATCTGATTGTTGAAAAGTTGGTTCCACTTGACACAAAGAATGGCCAGAACATTTTTTTATTGGGGTGGAATTTTCTAGGAAGCATTGAAATTAGAAAGTAGGTGTTGAGAAATGCTGTTTGTTCTGTTACTGTGCAGCGTTTCATAATAGCTTTCATTATAAAGCAATGAGGAAAGTGAAGGGTAAATTCCTGTGTGGGAGAAGGGGCATATAGGCTTTCTAATTCCCTTGATGTGTGCTGCTATGCAACATGGGGAGCATTGCAGTACACAGTGGGTGTTCTAGTGCTTTTTAGCTTGTTGGGGAGCTCAATAGAATTTTTTTTTTTTTTTTTTAAATAAACCTGCGTATGTGTCTGTTTGAGCATGCACATATAACTTGGCAGGAGTTTGAAAGAATACAGGTAAAACAAGAACAGTGTAAGTTATTCACTACTAAGACAATACTGCAAGAAATGAATATTTGGTCATATGTTGGAAACCGGGGAAAGAATGACCATTTACCTTACAAAGGACATCATAACTGTCTCCAGCGGTGCCTCCTTTTGTGCTCAGCCTAACCTGGCACATGTTCATCTCTGCAAGCTTGGGGCTGGCTGGTGTAATCCCAGCTAAGGGTTGCTGTGCACGTGCCCAAATGCCAGGAGCTCTGTAATACGGGAACATACCGAACCTGTTGCCTAACATAAAAGATCTGTTTTGCTCAACTTTAACACAGTTATAAAATAAATTCTTATCGCTCACCTCAGTGACTTCATGGGACAAGACAGCTGGGATGGTGGGATTTTCTGAGTTTTTCTTAGACACTGTTGTGCACTCTCACCCAAGTTGCTGCAGTTCTCTCTGTGAGGCTGTAGATAGCCAGGAAAATCTCCACTAAGGGTACTGGGCAGGCACGATATGTTTCACCTTGTAGGGTGTACTTCCCATCACTGTGTGTTGTGGTGTCAGGTTGGTGTTAGCATCTGCACCTTCTACATACACTTAGTGCTGGAAGGCAGTAAGTCAGAACTGGTTGTAAAGGATGGCTGGGGATGGACACAAGTGTCCCCAGGGTAAGAGATGCCTTGGAAACAATTTTTTTTTGTTAAAATTTTTTTTTTTTTTAAATGATGTGCTTGTTTTAAAAACAGTGACATCTGCCTGTACAAGTGCTGTAAAACTTACAGTTGGTTGGTGTATGTATGAGGGCTGAAACCTTCCTCTGAAAGAGAGATTAAATGAAAAGAGTAATGAATGAGTTGCTTTTATTGTGGTTAGAAGATTATGCATACCTTATACATAGTTTATACTTGTTTGTTTTTTTCAATCTTTAAGTAGTAGAGAATTGTGAAAGGAATGTGCTGGGCCTGGATTTGAATTGATTGTGGTGATAAGGATTTGGATAGATCCTTTATTTCCATCTTTCAAACAAACAAACAAGTTATTTTTCTGTTCTGTCTGCTTGCTCTCAATAGATATAGTTGGCTGCTTAACATCTCTAAAGCTAATATTATGGTGTTATGAAAGCTTGTTTTGGTCAGTACTTAATTTCTGTTTTTCTTTTGTCAGCAGTCATGCAGCAGGTCCTGGATAACCTTACTGATCTGCCCACGTCAACAGGCGCTGAAGAAATAGACCTGATTTTTCTGAAAGGAATTATGGAAAACCCTATTGTAAGATCACTTGCTAAGGTATTTAAACTTGCTGCTCTGAGTAGGATCTGGAAATATTTTCACTTTTAAAATATTGTGTGAACATTGAGTATGGGTTGAGTTAGTAACAATGTCTTTTTATGGATGGTACATCTTATTAAAAGAGTTGAAGGAGTTCTTGAAGGTGAAGATTTGGTACAATGTAATTTCTATGCATGCTGATTTATTGTTCTATGGAAGATTCTAGAGGAAAAAGAAAAATTCAGAGACTCCAGAAATAACGTGGTAACATTATTTATAAAGAAAATGTCAAAATACTTGCAATTAGAAGCAGTTGGTTTTAACAGTCTTGTGACCACTGTTGTGTGCAAACCCCATATGCCTTCTAACTTTCAACATTTTTGCCAAAGATGAAAAGTGAGAGTAATAACTTTCTTTCTTCCATAGCATAAACAAGTTTTCTTTTTGTCTTTGGCTTAAAACAACTTTCTGATCATCCCGGTGAAATATTCTCTCCATGCCCTTTCCTGGATCTCAGAGTAATGGTGGGACCATTGGTTGTCAGCTCTCTGAAACAAGGGCTATCCTTAGTTTTGGTCTTGTGCTACGAAGGTCTATTATTCATAGATGGTAGCAATCAATTCTAAATATGTAAGGTGATATTTACAAAAAATCTTTAGACTCTATAATTAAAATGTAGCTTAAATTGCCACTAGGAGATGCAGTCAACATTGCACAGTATTTATATTCTTTCTTAATCTTATTTCATAAAAATAAGTGCCTTTCATGACGAAAAAACAGTTGACTTAAGTGTAGCTGTCTCCTTAATAAGAATAGACATCTGAAAGCAATGCCTTCTGGGCAGGCATGAAATACTCTGTAAAGCTTACGAATTGTTGTGCAGGGATTTTGCTCAGTATAAAGATCTGGAGAGGAAGACTTCTCATAAGAATTCACATAAGAATTTACTTCTGTTCAGCTGTTCAAAACAATTGGTTATAAGTGGAAGACATTGCATAGTAATAAACTTAGATATAATGGATGTGTCTCATCTGCTAGTGAGATGACTGCAGAGGGAAAGATTTGTGTACTAAATTTACTAGAGTAAGTAAAAGCATTTTCTTACTTAGAGTTGTTTCCAACTTCTGTATCTGCTGCACGCATCGTCTTTAATTTAATTTTTATCATGAAGAAAATGTTCATTGCAAAGCATTTTTTTCCTATCAAGAATTTTTGCTTTAATGGCCAATTACAATTCTGTGGAATTTAATGACTAGCAGATGTAAAAACGTGCTTGTAATGGAAACAGACTCTTAACTATAAACTACCTTTATCTACAATATTGAAAGGTTTTAATTGTGTTCATATGGCATGACCTCACTTATATTTTCTTTTGTAATTATTTCAGAATTAAACACAAAACCTCAGTCCTAACCAGCAGAGCTAAATAAGGACAAAATCAAAATGACAACACATTTCAAGAAGTATATGTATTTCATATACATCCATTTATCTCTGAAAAATACATAAAACTTGTTTTCCTGTTAGAAGAGCTAGTTTTCATAGAATAGGCAATTCTTAGGACCCTGAGATGGTCAGATTATTTAAGCAGATTAATTTCAGACCAGGCCAGAAACATAAAAGCCTTTTCATTTTTCTTTGTTAGTCAATTATTGAGACTAATCGTTAGGTGAAGTATCCCCAAAAGGACAAAAAGAAACTTAAGGAAATGTGCCATGAGCCATACAAGCTTGTTTTTTCTTTTCCATCCTTAAAAAAATGAAGACAAGCAATAAGCAAAGTAGTTAATTAGTTTATAATATTTTGCAATGCAAAGTTTGGCTAATCATTTATAATTGTGTTAAGTTCATTCGATACTTTTTCTGTCTGGAGTAAAGGCATTGAAGTGGAAATTACAGATTTTTTTTTTCAGCTAGGATTCTTTTACTGTACCTTTCCATTCTTTAGTGGGTGGTAGGGGAAAGGGGATGTAACTGTAATCACTGTAAAATGCATTTTCCTTCATTTACTGATGTTTAAGCTCAATCCTAACTAGTGTTTAGAATTGTTATGAATTGTTTTTTGAAAACAGTTGTTGGATTTGGAACATGCATGAATTTTACTCAGTTTTGCTACTGAACTGTCTTATCAAAATTCTCCTCTGGATTGTTAACTATTCTTTTGAACCTCAAACTTCATCTTTTTGGAGTCCCACTATTGCTTTTAGTATTGTAGCACAGCATACAGCATGCCAGGTGAATGCCTAACCCAGACCAAGGAAACATCTTGGGAGCAATCTATAAACATTGAGTCCAGTACTTAGGATGTCAGATTGTTGGAGGCAGAAGCCTTACTATTTGAACATTTGGCAAGTATAATAAATATTGAGTGAATCAGAAGACTCAATTCAGTATCACTGTTTCTGAAATGATGAACTGAAATGAAAAAAAAATAATAATTGCAATACCTAAGTTAGGTATTCCTTTCTTTTTTTTTTTTTTATTATTCATACCACTCCATATCCTGCTACTCCCCAACATGTTACAGGATCAGAGGTTGTTGACTGATAAACTTCCTGTTCCCCAGTGTATACATGGCCTTGATTTTGGGGTGAAGGGTGAGGTTATTTGTATTTAGGTTATATTCTGTGTTAGTGGTTGTATTTTAAAGAAAATAAGTGAGAAAGAAGGTAACCTGTACTCTCTAATCTTACAAAGTTGTTGGAGTATGTTTAAAAGTCAATTGAATTGTGTTTCTACTTGCTGTAAAAGAAGTAAACTTTATAAGAAGGGTGTTGTTTACTGTATGTATTATGTAGATAATAGCATTCCCTCATTAAGGAGAATGTGTGTAGGTGCCAAGCTTCTTATGACTTTGTAATCACGGTCATTTGGTTCGTGCGTGTTGGTGTTGGGGAATGTTTGAAATGTCTTTCTCTATGTTAAGTTACCCTTTCCCGTGTTTGATCATCAGTCCTGCAGAAATAACGCTTTTTACATATGAAGTAGAATTTAATGCTTGGATGATTTCAGAGCCAAAGCTTTCTGATTTTAGCAAAACTTTATTTTAACATCTGTTTTAAAGCACTAATAAGAAAGTAGATGTGTGCGCATACCTTCAAATTACATATATGTGAAGTGTATATAGATGACTCACAAATATATCTGTTATTTGTTGTGTTTTTACGTGCCAAAGCGATTGTGGTTTTTTTTTTTAACTTCTTGTTGCTATGCTGTTGTAAATAACTCTTAATTGAGTGCCTTGAGAATCTTAGTTATTTTTGGCCTCCTCTTATTCCCTAATTTTACTGTACTACCTGTAATAAATAAATGAAGCATTCGGATTAATAAGATGTTTCTCTTGCAGCAAAAAGCTGCTGCCTTTCAATGAATTTAAGTATCTGCAGCATTTAGGAAAGGATTACGCCTGCAACAACCGCTCTAGAAAGAGATAAAAAGTTATCATAAAATGGTTGAGGTTGGAAGGGACCTTGAGAGGGCATCTAGTCCAACCCCCTGGTCAAGCAGGGCAAACCTGGAGATGGTTGCTCAGGACCATGTCCAGATGGCTGTTGAATATCTTCAAGGCGGGAGACTCGAACCTCTCTGGGCAAACTCTGCCAGTGCTCAGTCACCCTCACAGTGAAAAAAGTGTTTTATTATGTTTAGACAGAGGCTCCTGTGTTTCAGTTTGTGCCCATTTCCTCCAGTCCTGTCACTGGGAACCACTGAAAAGAGCCTGGCTCTGTCCTTTTTTGTGTATTTATATCCATTTATGAGATCCCACCCTGACCCTTCTCCAGGCTAAACAGTCCCAGCTCTCAGCCTTTCCTCAAATGTGAGGTGCTCCAGTCCCTTTGTCATCTTCGTGGCCCTTTGTTGGACTCTCTCCAGTATGTCCAGAACTGGACATAGTACTCCAGGTGTGGCCTCACCAGTGCCGAGCAGAGCTCGACTTTCTGGCAGCAGTTTTCTTAATGCAGCCCAGGATACTGTTAGCCACCTCTGCCGCAGACCTCTTTAGCACTTCATTTAGTTATACAGACTTTCCTTTAGAATTTGCTGTTTGGAAGATGTTCAAATGGGAGGAGCCTGGGGTAAATGCTTCTCTTGCAGATTTTATTTTTTCTGAGCAGATCCCATAGTTCCTTTTTTTGTCCTTTTTTTGAGAAGGCACACTTGTACTGGGTTCTAAAGCAGAAAAGACCTAAGGTGCTGTATCAGTCAGAGAGGATTGTTTGGTGTATATAGCATAGAGGTTACAGGAAATAAGGACACACAAGCATCTCTGACAGGTGCTGCTTATAAAGTTTGCTGAGTCACGTAGTTAAGCATGCAAAGTCCTTCAGCAGTTTATAAAGGTAAAATATACAGATTATACCATATGTATTTTTTCTGGCTTTCCTGCTAAAGGTTGCACCAAGAAATTATTTAAAAGGTTTATAAATTGGAACTACTTGAAACTTATTTATAGTATAGTCTCATGTATTTAATCTTACAGGCTCACGAGCGACTGGAAGATTCTAAACTTGAGGCTGTCAGTGACAACAACCTGGAGCTGGTGAATGAAATTCTTGAAGACATCAGTCCCTTAGTAAATAAAGATGAGAATATTGCAGAATTGGTTGGAATACTCAAGGAGCCTCATTTTCAGGTGCCACCACTTTACTGTATATTACTAACTGAACTGTCTCAGTGTCCACATGGATCTAGAAATAATAATGAAGCAAAACCTGAACTGTAGCAAACTTGAATATGTAGAATTTTACTCCAAATGAAAGGTAAAGCAGAAGCCACGTGGGGTTAAGAATGAGCATGATTTTATTTTATGATATCACCTGAGGAATATCTTCACTTATCATATTAAAATCCACTGGAGTTTCTGTTATAAATCTTGGACAAACATTGACTTCCTATATGACTGGAGTTTCCATAACAATTCCCTGAAGGTTTCATCCTTCGTATTTCTAGGTGGTCTCTCTCCATTCCTGATATACTGACCAGTCTGCACTTGGGGACATGAATTATGAAAACTAATACTGCTATATTCCTGACCCCAGTTCTTCTGTCTTTTGATCAATATCTTAATCTATTTGAGAACCTTACTGCTTATCCTATAGTAGCTTATTTTCTTTAAAAGACACTGATAAAGGCCTTTTGGAAATTGGTCTGTATTATCAACCGTAACTGCCTCACTGCCATGCTTGGTTACTCTTTCAAGGAACTTAACTAGATTTGAGAAGCATGACTTCCCTTTGTTAAAGCATGTTAATGCTTTCCCATGATCTATGTTATCCAATCATTCTGTTTTTTATGGAAACTTCTAATTTGTGTAGTATCAACATCAGACTTAATGGTTTGCAGTTTGTTGACTGTTCCTTGGAACCCAGTTTAAAAATTCATGTAATGATTATTGCATGCTATGAAGAAGATCACGTGCTGCTGCTTTCACTATACTGTTGGGCGAGTCATGGGTATGTAAGAGAAATAAGCTATTTCTAGAGCTCCCTACTTCATTTGCTGCAAAACCTGGATGGTACAAAAGAATTAGGTATGAAAGGAAGAGAAAAGACTATTTGATGGTTAAGATGGTTAACTGCTGCCCTGGAGAACTAACCTATCCTTCACTCTGTCAGAATTAGAGTTCATTAAAAAAAAAAAGTCTGAAGCAGCTGTAAGTTGTTGGTTTGGTTTTTTTCATTTCTAAGTGTTTGTTGTGAGTCTCATTTGCAGAAACAATGAGCGGTTTTAGCTGCTGGATACAGGCAAAAAGCAGCTAGCAACTTACTTTTTCAAAGTAGATCTGAAGTGATTCTGTTTGGAAACCTAAAATTAGGGCATGCTTTTCAGCCCTTGATTTTGTGCTTTCGTTCCCCGTCTGGAGGCAGGCAACATAGACAACTGAGGCCAAAGTGGTATTGTTAACGATTAAGTGTTTTTATTTAACTGATATCATCATTGTGCCCACTGTAGAAGAGCTTTTAGGAAAATTTACAGAACAAAATGTGGATGCAATACTCTTTCTAAGACTTGGGGAGGCTATCTATCTCTCTCTGAAAGGGATACAGAAAATTAGCTCAATACTCAAGAATAAGTGCTATCCTTTCTGCTTCATTTGGTGCAAGGAGGCGTATTCCAAATTCTGTGAGAAGGGACCTGTAAGGAAGAAAGGAAAAATACAATGTCATTTGTAATTATAGAAAATGTAATTTGCATCCCTTCTCCAGTTCAGTAACTGTAAACAAGCTACCTTGACTTGACTCTTAAGTTTCGTGGACACTATTGTGTAACTGTTTTAGAGGCAGATTCTGTGTTTTACAAATGAATGGTGCCACTTTATCACAGCATCATCTTACGGTTGTAACCTGCCTTGGCATACAAGTATCAAATGTGGTATACAAGTCCTCAGTACCATAGCTTATTTGAATTTATCATTTAGTGCCAAAAGTACTGAATTACGGAGCTCCATTTCTTTTGCATATTTTTATAGAACACTGGGGAGGGACTGGCTTCTGTGTTTGACCGTCTGTTCCCTCCTCCCTTTGTTTTCTCACTTCTCCTTTTATTCCTTTATTTTTCTTTCCCTTTCTACCCCTTTTAGTTTTAAGTGAATTTTTCAAGGGTCAAAGTGTGGAAGATACTAAGATCTTTTGAGTGTCATGGTACTGATGGCTAGCCATCAGGCCAATAGGAATTGAAGAGCCAGCTGACACACGCAGGGCGTAGAAAAGGCTATAGCAAATCTTCCCAGACAGTAGCCAGAGAGTAGAAGAGAGGAGTGGTAAGAGAGGTTGCCTTGGGGAAAGAGGAAGGAGTTGAAAGTATCACACAGTTGGAGTTACTTTCACCTTACCAAGAATTATTCAAGCCATTCATGCCAAATAGTATATTCTGCTGGAAAAAAAAATAATCTGAAAAGCAGCCAATATTTTCTTCTAATAGTTAGCTTTATAATGGCTAATCATACCTTTAAAATGTTTCATTTAGGAAAGTGATTGTAAGGTCTCTCCTAGACAGGTCTTAATTTATAGGTTTATTTTTCCCACATATTCATGCCTTCTTACCAGCCCCTCTGATTTCTCCAAGATCTTAAATGATTTCCTCACTTTTCCAGAACAGCCTTTAAAAATGTCTTCTTTTCACATGTACACAAGGGACATGTAGTCCATTTATTAAGCCCTAATATTTAAACAGTGTTATCAGAGAAGATTAGTACATATTTAGTACATAAAGGAGAAATGGAAATATTATAAGTACTTTTGAGGCCTGAAGTGTTAGGAAAGGAGTCCTGAATTCAAGACCTTAGAGTTGTTCTGCTCTTGTGTTTTCCTTCCCAGCCCTCATTTGTAATTTAATTGTTCTATTGAATCACAGTTGGAGAAATAGTTATCATATAGGGCAGGCAATTCTTCGTAAAATGTATAGATCGTGCTGAGAATTTTTTTAGGATAAACAAATTTTGAATTTGAACGTAGCTTCAACACTGTAGAGGGACTTAGATGTTTAATGTTTCTTTGTTTACTGAATTTTTAATTAATTTTTAATTTTTTATTAACCTGTCAAATTAGTACAGCCATAGAAAGCTGCTGTGAAGATGTGAATATTCTAAATTTATGGATTGCTTATGACAGTATTTTGCACATGACTTGTCTGACACAAGACTCTATGTCTGTTGTGCAGTATCTTAGAAGAATTCTTTTCATATCACAAAAATGCCTGATTCCAGCAACCTTGCCATTTTTTCCATGAGAACCTTCCTACAGTTACCCATTCTTGGATAGTCAGCTGATCCTGTTTACATATTCCCCTACATGTGTAGGGGAAACTTTGAACTGGTTTATGCTTGTTGATTATTCAGTCCGTGTTGTTTTGCAGATTTTGGCAGTGTTTTTATAAGCGTTTTAGCACCAGTATGGGAAAGGACAGATTGCAGAGGAGCTCAGGAGCACATTACGTTTTCCAATACCATAAGAAAGAAAGAAGTCAAGTTTGTGCAACTGTATTTCTCAGATCACTCAACCGTATTACTGAAATAAGAAAGTAACTGAGCAACATGAAATGTTGGCGTGTAGTCTGGCAGTGGATACAGACACGTTGCCAGGTGGCTTTAAGTGTTCTTCAGGACCGTATGCCGTGACCTGGCTGGCTGGAAGCAGTCTTGTAAAACTGGTATAGATTCTTGAGTTTTAGAACTGAGAGTTAGAAATGGGAAGGTGGTAAGTTAACTCTGGCTTGTTTTAAGGAAACCAATAACTACTTTTCTTGAAGAAACCATGTTATAGTTGTGGGCAGCAACGTGCAGTGCCTGATAGTCCTTCTGTGACTCAGCCATCATGTAAATAGCAGGTAAAAGATTTTGTGACTGAGAGATGGTTAAGTAGTATTTGAAAGAATTCACGCTTATCGATAAAACTAAGTGAATAAATCAGAATCAGAATGTGGAATGGGATCAGATTTAAGAAATGAAGAATCTTACAGAACATGTTAATTTGAAAAGGGTGACACAGACTGTTAACTTAGTAGTATTTTTTGATTGTGGGTCAAGTTATAATCCATAAATTATACGAGCTGTACAAACACAGTTATGTGTAAGGCTCCATTAGAAATCTAGTGGTTTGTGGCCAGAAAGTTTGGGAACAACTTGTTCTAGCATGTGACCAAAAGAGAAAACTGGAAGTATCATACTGGTGTATCTATTTGGTTTTGTCAATGGTAATGCGTTAAAATGTGTAATTGATGCTAGTTGGGTTCATTTTGGAAATGTAGAAAGATCCAAAAATGTTGCTTGCAAACATTGGCAAAGAGAGATCTGTTCTCCTGGTTTCTGGATTAGATGTGTCTTGGATAATGAAGAATTAGAAATTGTTACCATCTGACAGCTGCTTGATTTAATAAATGATTGTTTTTCCTATTTAATTTGATTTGGTTTATGTCCACAGTATCAGAGCAACCACAATAAAAGCAGCTGTCTCTTCGGTCTTAATGGCAGGGGCAGAATCGGTGAATTAGTACCTCCTTCTAACCTCAAATTGAAGTCTCAGCAGGGTCGTCATGAAATGGGCAGATTAAAATGACTGTTCGGGTTTTTGAAACTTTGAGGGCTTGCATGTTGAGCTTATAACTAAACTAATAAGGTTGCATAACTTTTAGTTTAGAGGTGGCTTACAGAAGGACGGAGCAGACTGCATAGCAAAATTGTTACATTTTCTTAAATGTTTTCTGCTCATCTGCTCTGCTTTCTAGTAGTTTGCTGTCTTCCTCTGGCATGTGCTCATCACTATCAGTCATAGTCCCTGTGGTGTCTTCTCTTTTTAGCTACTTATTTGACACCATCAGTGATCTGACTTAGGACCGTACCTCATCATCTCACTGTTTGAAACAAAGCTATGTTCTTTGAGGCATCTCCTCTACTTCTTTTCCTCTTTCTGTACCTGTCAGTGAGACTCTCTGTGCTATAGAATGCTTTGTCTTGAACTACTGCATATGGTGGCTATAAGGTTTGCTTTTTCCTCTTTAAGACAGGAAGTTTCCACTAACTTTACAGGTTTGATCTTGTTTTACCTGTTTGTATTGTCTTGTAATCTTTTCTTTAAATCTTAAAGTATCTTTTATGAGAAAATCAGGTCTAAATTTCACTGTCTCCCAAAGACGTTTGTATTTATTTGCATCTTCTCCTTTTGCTTTTTATTTATATATGTGGATTGGTGAAAACACCGTTAACTGTAAGGTCGGAGTGCATCTCTTCCAGGAAGTTAATTCTGTCAACTTGGTTTGTTTGGTGCTAGAATTCTGCCTTGGCATTATGCAAGCAGAAAGCACTCATTCTGCAGATTTGCTAGAAATCCTTGCATACCTGTAATTATCCAAATTACCGTGGAGGAAAACTATTTTACATTAAACACAAGTAACTAATGATGAGTTATCTTCATTTTTTTTGCAGTGGGTTGTTTGTTTACTTTAACCATTTGCTCAGATACTGTCTCATTACATGAAAGACACTGTTAGGTACTCTTTTTTCCACCTTCTTCCCTGCTATTTCATACATTCCTACACTTTCATTACGTTTTTCTTATACTTCCCTACAAGGAAGCATTTGTATTCACAAAAGAGAGCATATTTGCCAAGATGCAAAGGTTTTATCAGTCCATGCGAGTACTTATATGTCAATTTTTGCTTCATTCTATGTGAAGTAAGATATGGTGTGGTACCAAAAGGACAGATTCAGTGGTTATTCAGTACTAAGTCCTTTTGCAAATGGTTATTTCATGATTAACAAAAAGGCTTTTTCTGTTCCTTTGCAGTCACTCTTGGAAGCACATGATATTGTGGCTTCAAAATGTTACGATTCCCCTCCTTCTAGCCCAGAAGTCAATAATTCTTCAGTGAACAACCAGATTGTTCCAGTAGATGCTATTCGTATCCTTGGAATTCACAAAAGAGCAGGAGAACCACTGGTAAGTAATTGAAGATAAGTGTGTCTTTAAATTAAAGTGCAAGTGAAAGCATTTGCTTGTGCCTGATTTCTTGCATTATGATTTAATTATTGCCATTAATATGTTGTGTCATTTAGTGGGTGATAGGACCAGTATGTAGAGGCTGAAATAAGAAGATACTTGTGTGTTGTCCATTCTGTTATCTTTAAAAAATTATGGGATAGCGAATAGGCAGTCACTAGGCTGAATGACTTGCTAGCATAACTGACTAACACAACATCTGTCTGGTCCTGATAGAAAATGATAGGATTGCATGTAGTCAAGAACAATACAGTCATTGTTCAGTTGTATGGAAACCTTGTCTGAAAGTACTTTTGTGTCACCTGGAGCTTATGTGTGTATTAGGAACTCTTACACTGTCGTAACTATTGCTGTCTGTTTGCATTGGAGTAGACAGAATATCCCATTTTTGCTCGAGATAATGGTAAAATGAAATAGAAATTCAAATGATGGTAAACTAGGTGTCACATACCTCTTTCAGGGTGTTACGTTTAGAGTTGAGAACAATGATCTGGTAATAGCACGGATTCTTCATGGCGGAATGATAGATCGACAAGGTCTTCTGCATGTAGGTGACATTATTAAGGAGGTGAATGGCCACGAGGTTGGAAATAATCCAAAAGAATTGCAGGAACTGCTGAAAAATATTAGTGGCAGTGTCACTCTGAAGATTCTCCCCAGCTACAGAGATACTGTTATTCCTCAACAGGTCAGTAGCACATTCCTAACAATTCTGTCTAAATAACTTCTGTTTGGTACTTTATCGCATAAGATTATTTTAAGTTTTTGGATTAGACAGATTTTGATTGTTTTCTGTATTTAATGCTTGCAGGGTCGCTAAACTGTAGATACCTGTTTTCACCTTTTAGTACGTTTTGGAAATGGGTTTATTCAGTAGATCAATAACAAGCCTCATACGCTGGCCTAAAAAAATGCTAATAGAATTCAGAAACACATAGAACTCAACAGATGAGCTTGAATTCCCTGGCTTAAGTCGGAACTTGGGTGGTGGCTCTTCCTTATCCTTCTGTTGTTGCTGTAGGCTATTGATTTCTCCACTGCAGAAGTAACTTGTGGCTCTAAAATCAATGTATTTGAAACATCTTATGAGACAGTCCTTCAGGTAGTGAGTCTCAATGCCCATGACTGTGATATGCTGTGCTTACATTGAGGAGATGTGGAGGCGATATGCTCTTTTTGAGGCAGGTGTGCTGCTTCTTTTATTCCCCAACCTGGTAGAAAAAAAGTCAAAGATGTTTCCAGTCTACTGGTGCAACTTACTGGTTCTTCCCCTGCATCAAAATTGAGTCTTAAGCAGTCACATACCATGTTTGTTTTAAAACATTGAGTTCATGGTGAAATTAATTCTTAAGATTCCACAAGGCTTGAATACAGTATTCACATTCTGAGCTTTTTTTTTTTGTAAGTAATTTAAAAGATGGGCAGACATAGTGCTTAGAGATATAGTTTAGTAATGGTTTTTGTCAGTGGTAGGTTGGTGGTTGGACTCGATGATCTGAAAGGTCATCCTAGGCAAGTCTATGATTCTATAATTGAGTTGTATATACCAAAATGCAAAAATGAGTGTTTTGTAATACATTGTCCAAATAGAACAGTTGGTTTTTTATTTTTATCATGAAGCTCCTTCAAACAAGGTTTGCACTGTTGATTATTCTACTCTCTCAGCTGGTATATGCCAGTTTTTTCCATATATTGTATTTTACTTGCCAAATGCAACTTTGATCATGTCAAACTCTTTATGCTGTAGATAAAGACGTTACTTTGGTTTGACAGATAAATTAGTAAGAATGTATTCTATAATGTTTAAGCTTTGTAAATTTTTACACATTTCAGGTTTTTGTGAAGTGTCATTTTGATTATAATCCATATAATGACAACCTCATCCCATGCAAAGAAGCAGGTTTGAAATTTTCTAAAGGAGAAATTCTTCAGATTGTAAACCGGGAAGATCCAAATTGGTGGCAGGTTGGTAAAAAGATTGAAAAAATAAAATAAAAACCTGAAAAGCTTCACCAGTTGCCTTAGTAATAAACTCTGTAAATTGCAATCTTCTTCCATTTAACAGTAGATATAAGAAAAAATATTTACACCGCAATATACTACACTGTTAATATCAAGATATTAACAATTGAAATACTAGAGAAAATTGAATGGTATAAATTGTATATGTAACACTCATTTTGCTATTACTGCTATTTATTTGTCTTTTTTCTTATATCATAAGCCTAGAAGATCCAAAATCAGTTTAAGTGGACAATTTCTAGCAGAAAGTCTTAGGTTGACCATGTTAATTGTGGTAAGCCTTCCCTGACAGTGACTGTGGAAGAAGTGGATCCCTTCCTGAGTGTTCAGAGTTGAGGAGAGAGAGGGGAGTTAACCCTGGGGATTTGAAGAGGGGTGAGAATAGGTATTTGGAGAAGGTGTATCTTTTATTTCCACAGTGGCGGTCAATGTCTGTGAGCTGTTACATGCACGTTTATAATCAAAGTATTTGGCACTATTTCAAATATTAACAGTTCATCGTACTTTAAGGTTGTATTTCTACATTCAGTCCTTCAGTAGAAATGTAATCCGGTGCTTATGGTATTTTTATTTTTTCTAAGACACTATACGCACAGTTAAGCATCATCAGTGACTTTGAAAGTGGGACGAGTGTACCCTTAGGATGCTTTTCTCAAATTGCAAGTGGCAGTGGCAATCTAGGCAAATAGTTTAGCATTATTAATTTCCCTTTCTACCCTTAAATTGCTCACCCTTTGCTAGATAACAAGCGATAGTGAGCCAGGCATTACTTGAGAGCAATATATATGACTTCTTTAAAGGCAACAAAAATACTTGAATATACATCAACAACTGTTGCTGAATTCTGTTGCTTGTCAGTGACAGTAATAACAGAAAAAAAGAGACTAAAAAGTGTGAGGGAAGACAGAAAATTTATTACTGCCAAGTTAATTAATTTCAGAAGTTAGAGACCCCAAAACTCTGGAGTAGTTTGACATTTAGCTTGCATGCTGTCTTCTGTATTCCTTTTCAAATTCTTCAGTTGTAACCTGTGGGAGTCCAGGGGAAATAAATCTTGAAACATTTGATCAGTGACAAAAATGTAATGTGTTAAACCAGTATAGTGTGTGGCAAGTATTGCTATGCACATCGTGCCACTGGGAAAAAAAACATGGTTTTTCCCTTGTGCTTTCTAGAAATGCTAGACTGTTTAAAAACTTGCTAACTATAAAAAATCAGTCAGTCATAGGTAAAAGCATACAAGTTGAAAAGCAAACAGTTCCTGTTAGCAAGAGAGAGGCCAACCACTTATGGACAAGAAAAGCGTAACATTTCATAACTAAGAGTTTGTACGTCTTAAGCTTGCTGAGAATTGAGCTTGCCATTAAATTATTTTATAGGGAATCTTAGCCAAACTTTCATTACTAGGAATACTGAAGTTACTAAGATTTTTAAATCTGTTAGTGCAAAAAGCTTGAAGGCATGATTAGGCATGAAAGTCTTGAGATTTGTCCCTTGAGAGTTCAATATCTGGAGCCATAGAAATCCTTTTAGGATTTTGATGCCAAAGCTTTATGGCTATAGGAGCTTACTAATTTAATGGGAAGCAGTAATGAAACTTCTATTTTATTTGTGTCCTGAATTATAGTACTCAATGTCAAGATGCTGCTACTGTTAGACAGAATTTTAATACCTACATCTGAGTTTGAATTTCCAAGACTCGATAGTAAACATATCAATACTCACCATTGCGAAACTCTGGCAGTGTGAAAGTCACCCACCACCACACTGATGAGAAAAATGCTTCCCACAAGTAACCTATGATTTTCTTTTTTTTTTTCCCCAGGCTAGTCATGTCAAAGAAGGAGGAAGCGCAGGGCTTATTCCTAGCCAGTTCCTGGAAGAGAAGAGAAAGGCCTTTGTTAGGAGGGACTGGGACAACTCAGGTGAGGTTTAATGAATTTCAGGCATAGATTTTGCTCTGACTCCATTTGTTTTGCTTTTCCTGCCTTCGCAGATACTAGAAAACTACTGTGTGAGAACACACAGAATATTGCAAAATGCTAATTATTATATTTTGGCTTTGACTGAACGACAAAGGCTAAAGTCTATGCTTAGTCTTCATAGATATATGAGTCAGTTTTGCTGCCTGCTGATGAAAAGCTAAATGAGGTGGGAAAGGCATAAGAATTAGCTCCTTTTTTTGGTTTAATTATGTTTTATAGTATGCACAGAAAGTTAACAAATTAAACATGTTTGAAGAATTTTTCTGCTGCTTTATACAAAGCTTTCTAGGAAAATTAACTTTTTCTCTGTGTTTGGTTCTTACTGTACTATTTGATGTGTACAAAAATAGATGTGATCTCCTACCCTAGAATATATGAAATTCTAAAATAGTCCTTATAAATTTAATTAGATTAAACTTGCATATGTTCGTGTAAGTAAGTTTAACAAAAATGATGAGTTTGTCTCAATTTTTATTTCTAGGGCCTTTCTGTGGAACAATAAGCAGCAAAAAAAAGAAAAAGATGATGTATCTCACTACAAGAAATGCAGGTATCTCTTAATATTACGTATGAGTCAAATTTCTCTAGGCTTCTAAACTTTGCAGTCTAGTGTTTTCAAAGCTGAAAGATTTGCAGTAAAGTATTTGATTATAAATTTGATAGATCAGATAGTTTTTATGGTTTAAAGGCAACAGTGACCAGTGAAGATAAGGTGGTGCTGAGTACATCTTTGGGTGGGTGGAAGTCAGAGAAGAACTGTGAGTGAAAAGAGAAAAAAGTGAAAGCTTTGTTGCCAGGAGGTTGAGGGATGTGATCCTTCCTGTCTACTCAGCACTGGTGAGGCCATACCTGAAGTGTACTGGGCTCCTCCCCAGTGCAGGAGAGACACGGACATGTGAAGATGATGAAGGGACTGGAGCATCTCTCCTCTGAGGAAAGGCTGAGAGAGCAGGGCCTGTTGAGGCTGGAGAAGAGAAGGCTCCAGGGGGATCTCATCAATGGACATAAATACCTGAAGGGAGGGTGCAAAGATAGTGGAGCCAGGCTCTTTTCAGAGGAGCCCAGTGACTGGACCAGAGGCCACAAGCAGCAACACGTGGTTCCCTCTGAATGTCAGGAAACACTTTTTCACTGTGAGGGTGATTGAGCACTGGCCCAGTCTGCCCAGAGAGGTTGTGGAGTCTCCCTCCTTGAAGATACTCAACAGCCATCTGGACATCGTCCTAGCTGAGCAAGTGATTGGACCAGATGCCTCCAGAGGTCCCTTCCAACCTCTACCATTTTGTGACTCCGTGAAAGCTCACTAATTGTTAGTCACAGTTTTCCCATTCTGATCAGTCTTGAATTTTCTTCTTGGAAGTAAAGGTAATAATCTGACTTTATTCTGCTCATGAAAGGGCAACTGTTTTATTCCCTTGCCAATTTAAAGCTAGAAAGCTTGTATCAGACTTAATGCCCTTTGAGTACTGTTTATATTCACATTTGGTCTGTTGATATAGAGCAGGACTGCTTTTTTTTTTTTTCTTATATTACTGATGGTGTATGAAGTATTTTTTTTGTCCATTTCTCAATATAGAATTTGATCGTCATGAAATCCAGATCTATGAGGAAGTAGCCAAAATGCCTCCTTTTCAGAGGAAGACACTGGTCTTAATTGGGGCCCAAGGAGTGGGGCGAAGGAGTTTGAAGAACAGGTTTATAGTACTGAATCCTACCAGGTTTGGAACTACAGTGCCATGTAAGTTGTCAGCATTCCTCTTGCAATATTGTACTGTGAGTCTGATGTTTATCCCAGTGATTCAGGGTAGGAGTAATTTTATCACAGTGTAAAAGTTGTATAGAGTGGGAAAACAAAAGGCTCTTCGTCTTCTCAGGCAACTGAACTAATGTATGATGACAGTGAAAATTTTGCAACTAGCAATTAAATGTTACTGATGCTGCAGAAGAGCTATTTTTGCATGTGCAGTATTTCAGTCTGGTAGGTTTCTTCAGTGAAAGTCGGCATCAGCTACCGAGGGGATTCTAGAAGTTTCCTAGTCTTCTGTACTGAATAGCCGGTGGAGTTTCTCAGGTCTGCCGTTTAGTTTTTTATCTGTAGAAGCACCCTAGGTGTTATAAATTGTTACTGTAGTATTAGAAATGTAGGGAAAAGCAACAAACTTCTAATCAGACTGAAGTGTTTGTGATCTCCAAGATTTTTATGATAATCTGATGTTTCAGTACATCTCGCCTCAAGCCCGTGATCTTTCTTTTTTTTCTCCCTGTCAACTTCAGAAAAGACCTCCTCCCTTATTCACGTTCTGTTTTCTTGCCTTCCTTCCTGATAGTTACTTTGCTCATTTACAAGATCTTCTTTTTTTTTTTTTTTTTGACTGCCCCCTTCTTTGGCTGCTGACCAGAGAAATCCACCCTACCTGCATTATTACTCTCCTCCTGCCACCTGCTTTTCAGAATTTCAAAACCAGTCGGTTCCTTTCTGTTTTCAGTGGGCAAGGAGTAGATTTGATAATAGGGGAGGAGGGACAGGTCTCAAAGATCAATTGTGCAACACGAGAAGACCAGTTTCTCTCACTTGCTGAATCTTTTAACACCAAAACTGGCCAAGGCACTAAGAATTGGTATGTGTGACTGATAACAAGGTTCACTTCTCAGTGTTGTTTTTTAAAGAAATCTTCCCCTGGGAATCTCATTATTGTATATTGGCACAACAGTAAGAAACTTTATTCTAAAATTCTTTATTCCCTTTCAAAAAGGCCCTCAAAATTACTGGTTTCTTTAAAATGCTATTTAGATGCTTAAATATATAGAAGTAATGTGACACAGTGTTAAAATGCTTTTGCTTGGAGCTCTTGTTCACCCCTCAAAGGCATAAAAAATAACTTTTCCAACCTAGCAATCTGACAATCTAGTCACACACGTGCAGTGCACCGTTTATTGTATATAGAATGTCCTCTCTACTTTTGATTTTAAGTAGGATAATCAGTAATCTTAGTTGGCCTCAGTTTCTCCAATCAGAAGAAGATTCTCTTGGTTACTCACAAATGAATATTGGGGTGTGTGTTGGGGTTGTTGTTTGGTTGTTGGTTTTTGTTTGTTTTAAATGGCTGAAACGTATCCTTTTTGCTATGGGGAGAAGCATGTCCTTGGTGTTGAGTTCTAATCCATCAAATGGTGCTCTGTGTGTCTTTTTTCTTCACTGTGAAGAAACTGTGAAGTCATCTTCTGGCTGTAAACTGTTAAAGCTCATTCTCCAAAATTTATTTCAAACTGGTATGATTACTGTCTGTATTCTATAAACCATTATAGCTTCAATCTTTCTGTAAAATCTTGGCTAAAACTAGATGTTCTACTAATAACGTTTATTGCTAACAGCTTGAGAAGATCATTTTTCCTGGGATGAGCATTTTCTATAATGATGATGTTGATAAGAATTACTGGAAGGGGGAGAAAGGTTTTCACTTGTATCACCAACTTGCACCAAGTGGAGATGTGGCACTAAGTGGTGATACAAGTATTACCGAAAGGATCCACTCGCTGTTATCTTTAATATATTCTAGAGTTCAAATCTAATTAAATGCAAGTAGTGGGCAGATAATACGATGATAGGACAGCAAAGTGGGTGATAATCTGATTTTATTTTTTTTATTTAATTTTATTTATTTTCTCTGTCCTGCTTAAATAATGTCTGTACTGCACAGTTTAGCCAATACCCAAGACAGCTGCTAATGTTTTACTTAAATACTGGCTTTAATCTCTCTGCAGTGAATTTACCGTGCTTTAAAAAGGGTAAGTTGTCCTGGAAAGCAGCATTATCTGGCCTCCACTCAAATTGTGCTACGGTGGCTGGGCTGCTTCTGATATTTAAGCTAACTTTCTGTGGAGCTGGCTCAGGTAATTCTACCCTGAATAACAGGGCAAATAGAGTGAGCAAAGTTTGTGCTAAGGTCTGGGAGATGAGGAGGGGCAAGATTTTGATGTGTGCTATTTTCAGAAGTATATCTGACATTTTAGAGTTCAAATTTTCATTTGATTTCCAAGTCATTTAAATAATTACTTTAGTAAGTGAATAATTAAAAAGATGATATAAAAGAGCATTGTTATGGCATGAAGGAGTAATAGGAAATAAGCAAATGGGTTGGTAAGCAACATATAGGAAAGAATAGAAATAAAGGGAACAGAAGGGGCTTGGCTCAGTTTTGAAACTTGCACTAGAATAATTAATTAATCTGTATATGGGGCAATTATAATTGTATATTAATGTATATTATACTCTCCCTAATGTAATAGGCAGTCCAGTCTCATATTTGTATTCCAAATATAAAAATAAAGCATTCGATTTATATTTTAAATTTTTTGTTTAGTTACTTCAAGAAAGCCAAGGGATGATGAAAAGGATGGGCAAGCGTACAGATTTGTGTCACGAGCTGAGATGGAGATGGATATCAAAGCTGGCAGATATTTAGAGCATGGAGAATATGAAGGAAATCTTTATGGCACCAAAATTGATTCCATCCTTGAAGTTGTTCAGACAGGAAGGACCTGCATCTTGGACGTGAATCCACAGGTACATCATGTATAACATTACACTGCACGTGCAGGGGTGGAACGCTGCAGAGATCTGCCCTTACATTTGAAGGCTTCTTACCTGGTTTAGAGATTACAGTAGTGACTGGATTCTGGCATCTCTGGCCCTTAGTTGGAACGGGTTAGAAAGATGGAAAAAAACCCAGTTTAGATTCTGCGTGGAAAAGGAGTCTTGCAGAGTAATAAATGATCTTTTTAGCCAAGGAAAGAACGATGCTGAGCATCTCAAAAGGCAGCGTAGGAGTTTCTAAAATAGAAATAAGAATCTTTGCTTATGTGTTTCTGCCCATTGTAACAGATAGTTTTGCAGAGTCCCTTAAGCAATGGGGACATGTGGTGAGTCACTCTCAAACTTAACGTATTTTTTTCTTTTTCTTCACTTCTAGGCTCTGAAAATATTGAGGACTTCAGAATTCATGCCCTATGTAGTGTTTATTGCTGCGCCAGAGCTGGAGACGTTGCGTGCTATGCACAAGGCTGTGGTAGATGCTGGAATTACAACCAAACTTCTCACTGTAAGCAGATTATTTCATATTTAGTTTGCTTTGAACAAGATGTTCTTAGATTTTTTTTTTTTACCTTTCATTTTAGATTGAATTTGTTCTGAAATTAATGTCTCTAAGAAAAGTTAGGCAATGCTTTTGCTGATTACTTAGTAGAAGTTAATCAAATGCTATGTATAAGGCAGATTGCTTCTTTCTTAAAAATAGACCTCTTACAGAGAAGTGTTGATTACAAAAATTACTTGTAATGTGTTCTTTGGGAAGTGTCACCTTTGATTATTTGCATAGATATTCGACGGTGGGAATTGTTCTTTTATGTAAATGTCTTTCCTTCACTTTCCCCATCTCTCTCCCCTGAAATGTTTCTTCAAGTTTGTCTTACAATATGTGTGCTTTAAAAATGGAATCTGTAAAATGCAACCAAAAAACCCAAGCAAACAAAAAAAACCACACCAAAACCCCACCACACCAAAACCCCAATGGAATGCAACTAAGCCTTGTTTCCAGGAGCACACGCTGCACTGGGAATGGCTGGGAGCTGCCGGAGTGAGAAGGGTTGAGTAGCTTCTCTGCCCCTCAAGTTCCTTGGATTTGTCCTGTAAAATGGAGTGGCACATTTTATTCCTTCTCTCCTTTTCTGAGACGCAGTGTGTGGCAGAGGGAAATGAGACACGCTTCCTCCAGTGCAGCAAATCATAAATTCTCTGTATGGGCGTGAACTTTCCCAGCTACAGGAACAAAGCAAAAAAAGCCAGATTGAGCAGTTAAGAAAACTTCTCTTCTGTGTTCAGCAGTAAAATGTTCCCATCTGAGAAAAGCCACGGTTTGCTGAAACTCACAGTGGTGCTGCCACAGCTTAGACAGTAGCAGTATCTTGACGAGGCATTCAAAGCAATAAAATGGGCGTGGGTTAATTTGCACTAAATGAATATGGGATTTTTAGGTTTGTTTTTTTTCTTTTTCAAACCCGTGAGATCCCATTCTCTGCACCGCATGAGAGACTGCCTGGTCCTCGTTGTGGATTCTGGCTATTACAGATTCTGTTATCTCTGCGAGTGCTCTGCCCCAAATGAACTGTGTGATGCATACACAAGAAGGCAAGGTGAAAACTGTCCAGACAACTATAAAAATAACTTCCTGCACTTCCTAATACTCAATGCCCTGGGGGACACCCTTGCCTTTGTTTCACTTGTCCTTGTGAATAATAAAGAGGATAGTTACTTTTAAAATATACATTTATGTATCTGGATTCTAAATCATATCTGTATACATGCATATAAAGAGTTTGTTTTCCCACCTCATATTCTTTTACTTCCTGAACAAATGCAAAGCAAATGTCATTTAAAGTATCATGTTCTGCTTCCTCGTGGGGCTTTCTTCATGATTTCCAGCATCCTAAGCCATTGCAAGAATTCTGGCTTTCGGTGGTGCTGCATTTGCTTCTCTCCTTCATTGGCTGTGAAGGAAAGTCTATTCACAAACTTATTTTTCATTTTAGCTTTTGTATTTGACAGCTGTATCAGGACCTGAAAATATTAAAACGAATATTGTCAAGGGGACAAATCTCATAACTGCTTACAAAAAATTGCCTTTGTGCAAAAGCGGAGAGGAATTTTCTAAGAATGTAGGATTAATGAAACGTAAAAAAAATGCTCAGTGGCAGCACTTCATGAAGGCTTCATAATGTAGGAACATAAATTTCCTGCATGTTTTGCAGCTTGTGTCAGAACTAAAAAAATGCAGCAGTAGTTTACAAATGAGGAGGAGCTGATGTTTGGTGAGCAAGGCTGAAATGTAGCCTCTAAAAGCAATAAGGTAGCCTAGAGCTTTATTCTGGTAGAATCGTATCTTTCATTGTCTTTTATTTCATAGTAATTTAAATTCTTGGGGTTTTCCATGTAAAGAAAGGGCAGAAATATATTTACATAACTGATTGACTTAGTCATTCCTAAAACATTCATTTTATTCTGATTGGATCATTAGTTGCACGTGCAAAACAATTAACTGCCTGTTCTTCGTGTGCTTCTATTGACTTCTTTGAAAATTGCAAGGTTTGCAAACATTTGGTTGCCAAATTTAATGTTATTGGCACAATTTGTAACATTTTCAGCCTTTTGAATGCGTTTTAGCTTATGTTTTCTGTGGATTTTATTATAAAAGAAAAATTTCATTAATTTTGAAATACGTTCAGTATATAGCTTTAAATAGTATGAATGAAGGGCTATTTCTTCTGTATTTATAAGGATTTCCCGAGTCTTACGTTCTCAGTAACGTTTAACGTCTCTTCAACAGGACACTGATCTGAAAAAAACAGTGGATGAAAGTGCCCGGATCCAGAGGGCCTACAACCACTATTTTGACCTGACCATTGTCAATGACAACCTGGACAAAGCCTTCGAGAAGCTCCAGAGCGCCATCGAGAGGCTGCGGCTGGAGCCCCAGTGGGTCCCCATTAGCTGGGTGTATTGAGATTTCTCAAGAGGAGCTTAAGTAACAAATAAAATGAGCTGCAGCAAACACCCTAACGTGACGTTGTGTAGATACCGACGGTAACCTACGGCACCTGTGCATTTTTAATCTGTGTATATTCAAAAGTACACTATTCTGAATTTTTATAAAAATGTTGAAGGGAAAGTGTACTTAAATATGTAATTTATTTTAATTTTTCTAACTTTTTACAGATAACCTTTCTATTCATATCACATGAAGGAAATGCGTTTAAGCATTTTTATATGTTTTGATTTAGTACCTTTGCCTTTTTCATCTAAGAAACTCTCAGTCATTCACTTCAACATTTACATCTTGGTCTTACATTTTCACTGTGATTAAAAAAAAAAGGATACTTGAAACAATTTTTGTAAAACTTGTTAATGTCAGTGTTTAACTGGTCAAAAGTCAATAGCTCTTATTAGGAAAGAACACTAATTTCTTTGGGATTTTTTTTCTTCTTTAGAAATTAATAATTTTATGGAAGCAGAATTTTAAATATTAAAAGCAGGAACCAACACCCAGCTCCATTGCTCCAGCTTCTTTCGGCTTAATGTTGGTGCATTCTTCATGTTTTGCAAATTCTCAGTGTCTCTTGATTTAGACGCCTGTTGCGTCGGTTCCCTTGTACGTGTCTCTGGAAATAACGTAAAGCCATACCTTGCGAGGCGCCGCTGAGGCCGTTCCTGGGAGCCAGCCCCTGAGCCCAGCGCGGCCAAAGTTCCTGGCCTTAGAGAGCTCGTACACGAGGTAATTGGGTGCAGTTTGAGTAACGGTGAATGAAGTAGCCTGAGAGAGAACCTGGTAACACGGAGCCTTGTAGAGGGACGCTCAATGTGTAGGAATATTTATTCGCTCTTGTGAAAACACATTGCTTTTAAAAAAAAAAAAATGTAAAAAAAAAAAAAAAGTGGGGGTACATTTTCTTTTCATAGGACATTGTTTGATATTTGTGTAGTGATCTGTGGCTTAATTTCCTGTGAGATCTACTAGTTCGATATTATCTTTTTGAATATTTGTGTGCGATCAACTGCTGTATTCTTACAAGTGTGATGTAATGGAATTTCTGTGCTTTTGGTTACATTGGTTTTAATTGGGTTTTTCATTAGCTAGCTTGTGAATTGGAAGCTTCCTGCTAAAAAGCAATGTTGTTTGTACCTTTTTGTTTTATGACATATTTCCTTTTGTTCATTGACAGTTCTCCCCTTAGTAGGCTCATTGATAGAATTCGTATTAGGTTCAAGTTCATCAATCAAAACTTGTGCTGATGTAAATTTCTGCTTAACAAGAACAAAAGGAAAATACAGCTTGTCGCTAAGGCTAGCTCTTCTTGTGACCATATTTTATATTACCATGTCAGCTGTTGTATATAGTGACATCCAGCATCACGTACCAGGTTAGGTGTCTAACCAAAGTCATCTGTTTGTTTCATTTCTCTTCCATCTGGTGACGGGCACCTGGCTTTGGAATTCTTTTTCAGCACCAAGGTGTGACACGGAATGCTGTCAGAAGGCAACGTCCTCAGAACTATTTCTGAAGGAAAAGAGGCTTAGACACTGTAAAACATTATTGCTTCCTGGGGCTCTTGAAGGCTTTTATGTGCACAAGGGAAAAAAACTGGAGTTGATGCAGTATAGGAAAAGTGTAAGTCTCAAAAAACCTCAAGCCACCAGTAACTACAGGTGGTCTTATAAACCCTGTAAAGTTGGTTGTTGGGGGGGAAGAAGGGGCAGGGAGGGCTTGAAATCCCAGTGTGTGTGCAAAACGTTAGTCAAAACTGCGTATGGCACAGGTGATCTTTGTGGCTCTTAATACTGGGATTTCAGTCCTTTAGAGGGAATCTGAAATTCTCCAAGGAAAATTTGTACCGCTGCTTGGTTTTGTTGTTATACTTTTCAGGATGTGTTTTCTCTGGGTTTGTTTTAAGTTTGGCAGAGCTTTTAAATGTGGCACCAGCATGAGA
Source organism: Limnodromus scolopaceus (assembly GCA_028565335.1). Lineage (NCBI taxonomy): Eukaryota > Metazoa > Chordata > Aves > Charadriiformes > Scolopacidae > Limnodromus > Limnodromus scolopaceus. Next base: position 33,959,204 of record JAOXNO010000013.1, read on the forward strand.
GTTTTATTGTCCTTTCCCAGGGGACACGTTCTGTGATGCTGTCGCTCAGAGGCTGCTTTGGGAGAGGGATGGGGTGTTGTGTGCAGCAGCAATGACAGCAGAGCCATTGCTTGGCTCTGTTAATGATTTGCTGTTGGCACTCTGTGCCCAACGTGACTTAGCTGGGTGTGCGGACTGTGTAATGGGAGACCTACACGTGCTGTAAATAAGATGTGCTGTCTGGACAGATATGATGCCTTTTCATTATGAGTTAGAAAATGCTCTATTTGTGATGCCAAAAGTGGGCTGAGCTCGCTCTTCCCTAATGAATGGAATGAGAAGATTGTTCAGTTTCCACACCGTAGTACTTTATATTGCACATATCACTTATTTTCATCATTTTTTTCCATAAGTTTCCTTAACCAAATGAAACACGTGAATCCTGGGCACCAAGGTTTAGTCAGGAAAACCTCTCTGCTCCTTCTGTTTCCATCCCAGAGAGAATACTGGCAGAAGAGTCCCCCTAGTTAGCAGTCTCCAAATAGCCGTGTATTTGCTAAAGCCTAAAGCTTTCACTTTCCCTACAGGGTCGCACAGTGGTTTTGAAATCGAGCAGTTGGCACATGGAGCCTCGCGGGTGACGTGTGGTGGTGAGGGTGTAGGCGGGAGTGAGAAGTACAATTCTGAAGCAATAGGAGAAGATGATTTGCTTGGGGTGCACGCAAACGTCCTGTCAACATGGCTGTGGGTCTTAATGGGATGTCCACATTCAGGTTCTAAGGAAAAAAAAAAAAAAAAACAAACCACAAACCCAAACACCCCACTCCTTGCATCTATGAATTAAATCTTGAAAACTGGGAGTTCAGATTGGCAGGTGTGTGATGTTGGGGGGGGAGAGGTGTTTTGGTGTTGTGGTGGTGGATTTTGTTTTGTTTTGTTTTTTCAGCAAAATCTGATTTTCATCAGATATTCTGCTTAGTTTGTCACTAACTGGTAGGAAGACTAGAGTGAGAATGACAGGTTTTTTTCCAAAAGAGCATTTTTAGACGTTCTTAGAATGATGGAGGTGTTTCAGCGTATACAGAGGGGTGACAGTCTCTGCCTGTCGGGCTGTGCCAGATCCAATGTTAGATAGAGACCTGGGGAGAAGGACACTATGGACAGCTAGTTTTGAGCGAGTGAAAATATTTCATATAACAGCTGCTTGAAGTATTTTGGAGGAGTTACAGTAACTAGGATTTCATGTTTCTCATTCTGTATTAAACATTCATCTTCCAGATACTAACAGGAAACCTTTTTCCATTGACTGTTAATGATAACAATAGGTGTGTCTGAGCGAGGTGAAGATGCTGCTAAATGTTTAAGATATGTGGTATGTATCACAAGATAAATATGTAAGTAGTTTAGAAAAGTAAATTATCAAATAGTTGTCTGTGTATATGTATGTATGTGGATGGTAAAACAAAACCTGCTCACGTCTGCTATCTCATTACTAAGCTACCATGAGTTAACCCAGAAACCTACCTGCATGTGAGACTTTAGAACTGGTACACTTCTCTACCTGGTTTATTGTGTTTACTAATGTATATTTTTCTAAATATACAGATATTTCAATCTAAAAATTCTATATTTATCTGTAATTTCTATCTGTTTTGGACAGTGCATGAGGTGCTGTAAAATTCTGTACATATAGAGACTTAATAGAGGAAACACTGTAGTTGCCCTGTGAATGAGGAGTTATACATAAGAGTACAGTCAGTATGCCAGGACCTCTAAGTTATTTCCTTAATTGCACCAAAAATTCCCTGGAGTGTGCACCAATCTCAACTGTAATGTAAATACTTTGGTGCATGTGTACCCAGGGGGTTACCTTGCTGTCTCTACATGTTCCACTAGCAGGTCTGCTTTAGGTTCTACACCAAGTGGCAAGATGCAGTCAATTGTTTAATGCAGTTTAGTGGGAGAATTACAATGGGATGCGTCGTCTTGCATAGATTTATAAAGGTCTTTTAAAATGTTCTACAAATGAAATGAAAGTAAAATTGGAGGAGAGGAGAATCGCAGCACGGCGCAGGCGAAGGACATGGAATTGATGACCATTGCAGTGTCCGTAACCTGTGCTGTGGTCTCCCATCAGCGCAGCACGTACTTGGCTGCACAGAGCTTTGTGGAGCGGGATGGCAGGTCAGCTCATCGCTTCCCAATCTGTGCTTATATAAACTGTCACATCTTGGATAGGCTTAAAACCTGACGCTTTTTTCCACTAATCCTCTGTACCATTCTCATTGCATCTTCCGAAATCATACCTCAGTGACTTGCTGTACAAATGGCCTGCGGCTCGGTGTTCAGGAAGTCATCTGGGTTGGGTTTGGTTTGGAAGAAGGTGACTCTCATAAGAAACAGGAAAGTTTTTTAGTTTTTGAAACAGAAAATTCCTGACTGGGTCCCCTTGGGAGCCAAGCTTGCCTCTGCTGTGCTTAAGGGCCGTGGAGAAGGATCAAGTAGAGCAGCACTCCAGGAGGCGGGAGGGGGTTATCACCTGTCTTTGCACATGAGCTCTCATTGTGAACACAAACCCAAATTCAGAGTTCCTTCACCTCTTCCTTGGTTTCCCACCCAGGCTTCCTCTGTCCTGCTTCTTCATTCAGGCTGAACTTTGGTGCAGATGCTGTTCCTCCTGACACCCGTAGTGCCTGCTGCAGCAGGTCCCCGTCACGCGTTGTGCCCGTAGGTGCAGCTTTAGGACAAGCTGCAGGTGGAGGGCTGTTGCATCTGTCATGCAGTGGTACATACGGCCTGTTTGCTTCGTGCAGGGTTTATCGCCTCACCCAAACGCTGAGGAGTCAAAGTACCGTATTGTTCTTGCCAAACTTCACCGTACTGCTTTTGCAAAAGTGGTGAGAAATGGATTTCTCCGTGTCTAGGTCGGGGTTAGTGGATACAAACTCCCAGTCTGTCAGGCCTCTCGCCTTAAAACCCCCTCCCGCCGTCGGTCCCACACGGAACCTCTCCTGGGCCACTGAAAGGACTTCTGTAGCTAAAGGTCCTCTGGTCTGTGTTCTCTGGTGAACTGTCAGTGCTGAAGGTGGTGAAGTCCCGGCCCAATTTTCATTTCTTTTTTTGCCGAGTTTCTTTTTTTGGCCTCCCCTGTTTGGTTTTCATGTATTTTTAACAAACTTACTGATGGGAATTGTTGGGGATTCTCAACTGCTGTAACCTCCCGTTGTCAGTCCCAAGACAGATGCTAAAAAGAGCGAAAACACTTGTACAGTAACCAATCGTCAGAGGCAGCTTTGGGTCCCCAACGCATTAAAAGCGTGCTCATGTGCATGCACACACACGCCTAGAAACAGAACTTAGGGGTAAGTACCGCAGGTAATTCAGATAGTATTTCCTAATTTACCTGAATTCTCCATGGTGGGAGAATTTTAAACGGTCACATTTTAATCTGCCGAACGCTCAGTTCAGCTGCTGGTTCTGCAGCTGGAATTTACCTTTATGGGCTTAAAAACAAACCCTGCCTTGGTGAAGGCTCTTGTGCAGTTTCACTTCCAAATAGATTTTTATTTTTTTTTTTTCAGCAGGGTCTCGGCAATATTTGTATTTTATAGAATTAGTTATGTTACACTTGAAGTAAATGTGAATATTGTTCTCAACGTTCTTAACCCTTTCCCATGCTAGCGGCGTGTGGAGTTCCTTTTGCTGCCGAGGCAGCGGTTGGATGCGGAATACTCGTCCACCAGCCTGCCGGGCTAATGTAGTTACAGTCCTGGAAACACTTGCTTCCCCTTTACCCTTTCCCTTTTAATGTCGTTAGCCCCACGGTAGCGCCTCTCCACGCACGTTTAGCTGTCCTCGCTGCCGATCCCAGTATTGCTCCGTAAGTAGCCGAGTTACCTACAGCACAGTAAAGCCTCGTCCAAAATCCCACGTAACTTCTCTCTTCTTTGCCCTCTCACACGATACGAACCGTGGAGCAAAAGGAGTGACGCTGCTTTGGGCAGCTCTGGGGTGGGCAGCAAAACTCTTGCCTGCAAAAAAACTATTTTCTGATGGGTTTTTGTTGGTTTAGGTCTTGTACACAATTAGATACGGAGGTAACGGTTGAAATGTATTTTAACCCCGTGGCAGATGCAGGCTGAGCGTCCCCTCCCCTCCCCACACATCACCTGCCGAGCGTTTGCGTTCTGGGGTGTAAGAAGGGGTTTTAAAATACACACAGATTTGCTGCTGTCCCACCCCGGACGGGGGTAAGAACTGTAAAATCTCGGTTACCTGTTGGGATTTCAGTGTGTATTAGACGTCTGTCACCGTGCCCTTCCTCACCTTCCTCCTCCTCAAAACCGTTTTTGCCTATTGAAAGCTCTCGTGGTTGTGATTTTTTTTTTTTCTTCTACAGCGTATTAAATGAAACTGGATTTGGTATTTGTAAAACTTTAAGAACTGCTCTCCTGTAAAAAAATACTCTCTCTTTAGCTGAAAAAAAGTCTTAACTATTAGCTAAACTTTCTAACGTCAACCTGAAGCTGATGTAGTACCTAATTGCTGTTTGGCTACCGCAGCGTAGAAGCAGGCCGAGGAGATGGGACTTGTTCGCTTTCGGACTTCACACCGAGAAAGTCAGCGAATCCATCAGATGTTTTTAAATTGTGACTTGTTTTCTAAAACCCCCATTGTCTTTTTTCACAGCTAATATTTTCACAATAAACACAGCCAAACATAAAAATGTTAAATGTACAAATTGTGAAATTCTGTTAATTCCCAACAAAATATTTTTGTATATAATAAAGATTTAATATTGAAAAAACGTAATTAGCTTTATTCTGATTTCTTTTTTTGCCCTGCTCTTGAATTCTAGTGAAATAAGGAAGCTATCAAGAAGCAAGCTCCCGTACCTAATCCTTTGCTGTTGAAAACTGGCTCCACGTTAACCCACCGCGTGTTTCCTGCCGTACCCCGGTGTGTCAGCACCCAGTGTTGCCCAGACCGACCCACCTGCGCAGGCCGGGCTTTGCTCACCGTGTCCCGCGGGGTGCCAGCCCCTCTGCGCCTCATCCGCTGCTCCGAGCTCAGGAGAGCAACTTTTCAGTGGGTCCCGTTCGCTGTTCTTGACTGCGCCGAGTCCCCGTTCTGCGTGTAGAGCTCTTGGGGCCTCTTCAGCCAGCCTAGAGATGTCATGGCTGAATTGGGGCTCCGTATTTCCTGAGCCCCACAGCACTGAGGGAGTCGTTCTCCTGGGCCCAGAGGGTAATTAGCCAGTGTACAAAAGCCCAGGGGGCTGGGGACTGCAGCTTGTCTGTTACTGCTGCCCCTGGGGACACACACGCTCCTCCAGAGGAGGCTGCTGACCTCATCTGCTCCCATTCTGAACGGGAAAGGGGTGGTTTCTCCTCCCTCCCTCCCGGGGGATGCAGCAGTACAGCAAAGGGAGTAACATCTGGGGCAGGGAATTTGTGTGAAATCAAACCTTTCATGAGACAAGCTCCAACCCCCTCTGAAGGACCCTTTTACCACCTCTGTTTTCTAGGAAAGGCCTCGTTTAACCTTGAAAAAGAATGTTCTGTACGAGGGCAGCCTGTCGCACGAAATCACTGCTTTATCCAAGATGTGGATGCTCATCCAGCTCCTCTGAAGTGGAGTCTGAATTAATTTGGATGGGTGCAGCTTAGGCTGGCGCCCTGAAGAGGCCTCCTCGTTTAGCTCAGGGAAGGGCAGGACGAGAGTTAGTTGGAGACAGACGCAATTTTTTCTGCTCTTTCCTTGGATCTTCCTACCCCCGGTCTGAGCTATTTTTAACACTAATGTGCATAAGGATCCTGCTTTCCAGAGCATGGAAGAAGGAACTGGAGGGAAAATGATGAACATAGAAACTGCCTTAGTGCTTCTGTTTCCCCCAGCTGTACAGCTCGGTTCTGAAAAGGCCACATCCTGGGCTACCTGCTGGGCTAGAGGTCCTTCTATAGAATACATTTATTTCTATAGAATACATTTCTATAGAATACCTACAGTCTGTTGAGATTTTTCCCCCCCTCTTTTTAAACAAATCCCCTCTCCCCACAGAGTGTGCACACCCAGTAAGCACCCGTGCAATATAGTAGAGATAAGGCTTACCCCAAAGCTCCGTGAGGAAGATGAGAGCACGCAGGAAGTGGCACCACGTGGGTGCCCACACAGCCATTTCCCACCACCTTTCAAGGCCAAGGGAATGACTGGAATTCCACCCCACCACCATCAAAAAAGAACAATGGAAATTACCTGCATGAGGTTATAAGTTACTCTATTGTTTTGACATAACATTTAATAGAAAGTTTTGATGAATTAGTTGGTTACAGAGGCAACTTTTGAGTAGTGACTGGCAAATGAAGACTTTCCCGTTTACAAACACGCATCACTCACAGAAGCAAACAAGCTTCTGTCCTCCTGAAGGACGTTTCCACATACACCAGTGCAAGGTTCAGGAAACACCATCAGCTTCACGTAACAGAGGAGACACAGAAGTACCAACAGCTCAGGGTGAAGGTTCTCCTGCACCCCCAGGGCATGGAGAGGTACCACAGGGCTTTTCTGCAAAGCCCACTGCCTCGGGGAAAGCTTAACTGGCACGAGTTTTTAAAGACCTCTTAGACAACCTGCCCAAGACCATGTCAGAACAGAGCAGAAAACTGAACCTAGAACTCCCACCCACTGGTGGAGCTGCAGGGTCTGGTTACAGATCACAGCCCACCCACGCACGCACAGGTGCCTGCTCGTTTGCCCATCAGCCACCTCAGTGTCTTACCTGAAACCACTGATCCTACCCCTCCACTCCCCTCTGGAGAGACCCCACCTGGAGTCCTGTGTCCAGCTCTGGAGTCCTCAGCACAGGAAGGACATGGACCTGTTGCAATGGGTCCAGCCACGAAGATGATCAGAGCACCTCTGCTATGAGGACAGGCTGAGAGAGTTGGGCTTGTTCAGCCTGGAGAAGAAAAGGCTCCAGGGAGACCTTATATCCCCTTCCAGTACCTGAAGGGGCTACAGGAGAGATGGGGAGGGACTCTTCATCAGGGAGTGCAGCGACAGGATGAGGGGTAATGGTTTTAAAGAGGGGAGATTCAGATTAGATAATAGGAAGGAATTCTTTCCCGTGAGGGTGGTGAG
>JAOXNO010000013.1:33966491-34001010 GCA_028565335.1 Limnodromus scolopaceus
GAGGTGTCCCTGCCCATGGCAGGGGGTTGGAACTAGATGATCTTTAAGGTCCCTTCCAACCCAAACCATTCTATGATATTCCACTTACCTGGAACATCATCTTCCCACGCCTGTATTTACAGTGATCTCTGCTGCATTTCTGCCCCATTCACACGATGACCAAAAATTACAGTTAAAAAAATAAAAGGCAAAGCAGTTTGAAGCACAAAGTGCTTTATGGACACTTTGCTGTTAGTGCAGGAAACAAGCAAGACATCTGCACTCAAAATGTCATACAGGTAAAATGATCATTTTGGTGGAGTGCCGCAAGGAAATTCCGTGTGCAGACACCAAAAGGCATCACCGTACCTCAAACAGAAAGTCCAGAACACAATCTGAACAGCTGAAACTTGCTAAGGTGAGTAAAAACTTAAGAGAAATCAGAGAAATGCTGTACAGAGGCATAAATCCCTCAGGTGGTCTTAGTTTTTGAAAAAGAGAGTTATTTTATTTCCTGCAGTGTGCAGTTCGCATCCACAAAGCCCAACTACACTTAATAAACGAAAACCTAATCAAGTACCTCTTTGAGAGCCCTCCATTCCACTTGCTCCAGAGTGAAGGCATCCTGCACAGCGTCTTGAACCAGCAAAACATTTACTGCCTTGCAGAGCCCTGGATTTCAAACCACCGCCCCTCCGTTTGCTTGCTCACAAAAAGCAGTTTGTACTTTGCAGTTCCCCCCCTGCATATTAATGCAAGCAATCAGGCTTCTGCTGCCCTGCGGACCTGACAACCACCGGAGCAGCTATGTTCAATTTCTGCTCCAGGCTTGTCTTTTCTTTTTTTTCCTTCCTCCCCTCCATCCCATATTTATGTGCAGATGTACCCTAGTGAAAGTGCAGAGCAGCAGCACACCTGAGGGCAGTGAGGAGTGCCCACCCGGTCCCCCCTGACCTCCAAAACTGCCGTAAGGACTCTGCTGAGCAGCTCTATCTCAAACACACCGACGCTACACTGTGGGGGGACAAAAGCAAGAACAGGCTACAGCGATAACCGGGTGGTCCGCAAAGATTCTATACGTTCCCACCTAAAGCGTGAAATCCATACAATGCAACATAAAGAACAAGGGGGAAGAACCTTGGTTCTTTCATAGTTACAGCTTTTACAGAAGACTCTGTCATTTCCAAATTAATGTTTGATGAGGCAAACAGCCTTTGCACGACATCAAATCTTCCTCTGTCAGCGAGAGGTGCCACCAAAGGACTGCTCAGGGCCACGGTGCCATCGGCTGAAGCGACGTTAGGCTGGATTTATGAGAGAGAGACAGAGACAGAGACATTAAAAAGGCTTCCCAAGCAGTGCCGCTCCTGCCATCGCACCGCTCAGCTCCTTCTTACGAAACCACCAGAGAGCTCACAAGGCAGCAGCAAAAGGGCAAGACTCCCATTACTACTGGCCTTGAGAAGTGCGATGTCCTCATCCAGAGCCAAAGCTCTATGTCACACTTTGAGGAGAAACATCTACTGCGTCCTTTCCTCCAGTGCAGCTTCTCTCACATCGGATCACACTTAACTCTCACTCCTACTTGAGCAAACAGCACTCCCCTTGCCCCTAAGTATTTAAAGGTTTTTACTATTATTTTTGTCAGTGAGCTTAAAAAGCTTTAAAAAAAGCCCTGCCCCATTCCTTCAGCAGTTTCAATGCCTCAGAGTTTTGGACCTTCAGAATTTGCCCAGGCCCAAGCACTGCTGCTATCAAAGTGAGATTTCTATTTCCCAAGGGCAGGAGATTACTGTTACTGAGACTTTCAAACAGGCTAGTAAGACTATTAGAAAATTAAAATTTGAGCTTAAGTTACAATTTCCTTTTGCTCTCTGCTGATGAAATCTCCCAGATACAGAAATGTTTCAGAAGTTTGGTGTCCACCTGCAGGAAATTACCTGCACCGTTTGCCACTGTCAGACTCTGACCTTGCCTAAGCAATGCCCGCAGCTGAAATTTGCACTGGAGCTTGACATCTTCTTTATTGGGTGAGAAACACAGTCAGGCAGAGAACAGTCACTGCTGCTGCCGGGGCCCACACGCTACCCGGACACATTTTGATTACTCACCAAACAACACAAAGCCGGAACAACCTGAAGATCACAGCAGGCACGCAGCAGGACAAGAGTGTAATCAGACAGCTCTGTGAAGGAAACATTAAAAGGGGAAGATTGTTTCCAGTGAACACCGCTCGGGGCTGCTGCTGGGAAGGGGACTTTTCTTAACACTGAGCTCTGTTACAGGGTTCTCCTGCTGAGCAAAGACGGACGAGGTGCATTTTTGAGGCCCACCCGCAGGTACAGCAACTCGTGAAACGGCCGTGGGAGACCACAGCGATTCGATGCTGAGGACAGTTGTCACAGGTGCTCTGCTGGAGGCTGGGACGAGGCGGATCCAGCCCTTTCCTGCCTGCTTTCCAGAGCGCAGAATAAAACAGGACGGGGGATGGTTACAAGCTCCACACTGAACACCCCCGCCCTTGAGTATGAAAGGCAGCCCGCAGAAAAGGGTATTTCCTCCCCATCATTCTTATCTCCTCCTTGAGTATCTCCCCCATGTCTCACTCCAAGGCTGCAGGCTGGATGAACGATTTAGGCCTTGAATAAAAGAAGAACCTCCGCCCTCGAAATCTGTATAAAACGCCGACTTCAGTAAAAACACAATTTGAGAGCAATGACATAGCTGAGAGTGCCTTGGGGCAGGGAGATGGACTAAATGATCCCTGTGGTGCCCTTCAACTCTGGACCTCAAAGGCTGTAACTCCTAATAGAAGCAATGGGCATAAAACAGCTTTTGATTCTTGATCCAACTACATTTACGCCTGGACGTTAGCCGCAGACATTATGTCCAGAGCCAGGTGATAATACAGCACACTCAATTAGCTGTGCCCTGCTGTTAATAGCATCTGACAAGTGTTACCACATCAGCAGGTTTCTGGTTTCTATTACTTTTCTGTCTCTGCAAATGAGTTAAGCTTTCCCTACCTGGGTATTGTGCGTATATGGATGCACACTGACATTTTGCTGCACAGTGCCACATCTAACTAATACCGCACTGGACTTCCCTTCGTTATCTTAATGTCAGGAAATTCTTTATATTTGAGGGAGAGGAGAAAAAGCCAGGAAAGTCTGTCTTGGACTTTGCAGGTAGCTTTTAATTAACACTGTGGTGCCAACGAGATCGTGAGCATGGCATTTGTTTGACATTTATGTTTAATCTCCTTTTTCAGCAGCTGCAAAACAACCCTCTAATTGCAGCATCTCTATGTTAAATTCATTTTTGCTAAATATAGTTTGCAGCTCAACAATCTACGCTGTTACACAGAAGACACCACCTAATTTGTAATTCTCAGCATTTAGGCGGGAAGAACTCTGGCATGCACCAAGAACAGCAGTTAGATTGCCAAACTGGAAATGCCCGCATCCAGCAGAAAGTAGAGTTGAGCAGTCTTGGGGGAATGTGTATTTTACAAGCAAAAATCTGTCACTGATTGAGGGCAGAATTTAATTCACAGCCAGGAATGCTAAACGTGGTATGCTGAACCCATAAAAAGGAACAGAACAAATTACGTTCGCTCAGTTCACCAACTGCTCAAAAAGAGCCATGAACGGTTTAACACAGAGGGAGCTTCTAAAAAGGAAACAAATTTTAAAGAAGGGCTCTTCTTTTCATTCACAACGTACCCGAGATAGCTCCGATGAGGAGGTGAGCAGCTGAGAAGAGCTCTTCATCCTGAGGGTGACATTTCTGCAACAACAGCTCACTCTGTGAACCGCATCCTAAGAGCTGCAAGAAGTCAATGAGGTCTTGCTGCTGCGCAGGTTTTAACTCCTCCAGATCCAGCTTCTCTCCTGTGCAGATATCATCTAACTGAAGCAAAAGAATAAATGTAACTTCTTGAAAAGAGAAAAGCTCCAGCAGAAGAGAATGCTATCTCTATTTAGAAATTACTTTTAGGAAGCAAGCAAAAGTTTCTTCATCTTACCACGTCCTCCAGGGCAGTGACCATTTCTTCATGGAGCAAGAGTTCACAGAGGGTTTTATATAAAGCTCTCTGCTTGTCTTCCGGCAGCTTCACAAAGGGCTGGAACTGTGTCTTCAACCGTGACAGACCTTTCCCGAGAAAGCAGTAAAAAGTAAACCTAAGTATTGCTACAGAAATGCCAGTAAAAACTGCTAGCATTTTTGCTATATGTTTCCTAAGCTCATTTATCACATCATCTTGACATCCTGATTTCCGTCATCACAAGTTATAATGAAAGGTTAGAACACATCTGATTATATTTCCCTAATGAGCCAATGAAGCATCAATGACAATTCTAAAAACAGCTACTAAGGATCACCAATTGGTACTGAATTTTTTTTTAGTATTTTAGAATTCAGTATTTTAATGTTAACTGAACTAACCACATACTAAGTGTCTCACTTGAAAGTTCATCTCCAGATAATGTTCATTTATAAGGCAGAATGAAGTGTTCTGCTCATAACCTTACTTCTTAACCTGTGGGTTAATACGAATTACAAAGTTAATGGTATGAGTCCACACACAGAACTCAAAGTTCCTATTGTGATCTGAACTGATATTGTCCTCATTTTTCATCAGGTGCATCACAAGAATTACAACCCTTCAGCCCCGACCAAATTATTATTACAAAAATCTCCTCTTGATTAAAATATTGAATCCATTGCAATACATACAAAAGAAGCACAAGAGAGTTCACTACACTTCTTTCCCAACAATTCAACTATGACACTAAACCAAAATATTTTATGACATCAAATTACCACTTTGCTAAAAGAAAAAATAAGTTTTGAAGTCAATAATGCCAACTGGAAGGTTGGAATGTGTTTCTCCACATTCCAAAAACAGGGGCATGCAAGCGTTCTTAATCTTGTTTAAAAGAAATTTCCCTTCATGTCACTCCGGTTGAGAAACACGCTCTCTTTAAAGATGCCTTTTATATCTAAAAATTACTTCATTGAGAAAAAAAAAAGTAAAAACCTAGCCAGAGGCAGACATTTTTTGTACCTGACACAATCGTATGACTGTCTATACAAATAACAGAAGAGGAAACCTACTTTAAATTGCTTTAGTAGAAACAATTTTTTTAGTTTTTTCCAAGAGACATTTCAGGTTAATTAATTTAAACAAATCTCCAAGCTTTTTAAGCAAGAAAGGCACAAGAGTACATTAAGCTAAACCAAAACCCAAAACAGTGGCATATTATTCTTTCACAAGTACGTGTTTTTTATATACACATGGAAACACAGTCATTCCTTTAAAACAAGTCTACCCTGGAGAGTGACGGAATTGATTTCAGTGATTTCAGGAGAACAAGTGCCTATTTTGGTCACAGTTAGTCTATTGAACTGCCATGAACAAAGGGTGAAATTTCGAGATAACAAAAGTGATGTTCATCATTAGAAGCAGCAGTAATAATTCTACCTAGAACTGATGAAAAGTGTGTTCTGAGGCCTTGATTTGTTTTCCCCTTTTTCATTCCTCTGGTAACAATCCTGCCCCTTCCTTCCACATCCCTACAATAAACAAGTTGAGCCTGGCCCATTATACCGATTTGCAAACTTCCATTTAAACCACATTTAAATTTTGCCAGCTTTACTTCATATCAAAGATTTCTATAAATTTTTTCATAAAGTAATGAGCCTAGTTTAAGGCGGGAGGGACATCTTTGTAATTTTTGAGACTTAAAGTAACTTTTTAACTGAGAAGCTTTAATGAGAATATTTTCCAAATTATGAAAAAATATCTTCAGTGACCCTTTCTGAATGAAAGCATAAATCACCACTAATCTCATAGAGCTTATCTGGAATGCAACAGAACTGGCACAAAACTCTAATTTTGTAAGATCATATTTACGACAAAGACATTCAGGCTATTCCTAGGGAACAGTCCCCTGCATATACCTACTGCAGAAGTAAATTTTTCTATTCTTTTAGTGCGTTCCCCCGAGAGTTCCTGATAAGGGCTATTAGAATGAACTACATAATTTCTTATGTACTATCGTACCAGATTATTTCTTCCTATCATGTTGCTTAACTCACTGTAATGTAATCATGTAAAGCATTTCTGGTAATACCTTGTTTCAATACACTTAAAGAAGCACCGCTGGGAATGAGGTTTTCAGCCCCAGAGTACATCTCATTATCAACAGCATCTGGCTGATAGAGAAACGAAGTATCCCTGAATAGCATTGAATGGGGATAACTCCAGTCTTCTGTGCTTTCTTTTTCAAAACCTCCTTGCTGTTCATCTAGCAGGCAGAATTCTGTAATTAGAAACCCAATTAAAAAAAATAATTAATAACATGCACAAGCAATTACTGAATGAGATGCTAGCTTATGTTATCTGGTGTTCTCATGTGTGATTTCTCCATGCCTTGTCTTGTCTAGATGGCAAGAATGCCAGGGGTTGCTACCTATGCGAATCACTGAGCATTACTGCAGCCCTGAGGTTTGGTACGGTGTGTGCAGGAAAAGGTCCAACAGAGGTGCAGGTACCAACTACAAGACGTGACACCAGCTCCTGTGAATTCAAGTAATGTAGACAGCAAATGACATGAAAACTTCTCGCCAACACTATAAACCTGAACAAGAGATACAGGTAAGAATTCTTCACATCTTCTACCAATTAAGAGATGTGCTGTAATATAGGCTATGGGATCTACTCATGATGAGACACATGAAAGCACTTTCTGAGATGCATAAGAACTCTTGAGAGTCCCTCACAGAGCTTCTGGCTACGGCACTGACAGACTCCTCTTTCTGGGCTGAGCTACAGGTCCATCCTCAAGTTCTCCAGATGACTGGAAAAATAGGGGCTTTTCAGAGTCTCTAAAGGACTTCATCTTCAGTTCACTAACAGAATTGCTCTGCAATATACTGTCTCTTTGCAGTAACGTCATGGAGAAAATAACACACCCTGGATGGATTAATTTTTCTGCGTCATCTGCATGATGAGCCCTGGCCTAACTCACCCAAACAGGGCTGCCCATTTCCTGCCCCCCCAGTGCTCCCAACTTGATGAAGCCAAGGGACTCCTGGAAGGTGCCCAGGGAGCCTTTCTAAAAGTTAGGCTGAGAAATCTGGAATATCAAGTTCTGTGCTCATGTGTCCAGTATTGTACTCCAAAGACGCAGAATATAATCGAAGCCCTGTGCATTATTTCGATCATGATTTTGATTTGAAACTGTATCCCTGGCACTCTGCAGCAGGTCTGAAGAGAAGTCCGGCAGGCTAGCAAGAAGAACTCAATTTTCAAGTAATACCTGACAGCAAAGGGGAAAAAAAAAAAAAAAAGTAACTAATCAGGCACAGTGCTCAAATGTACCAGGCACAAAACCTAAATATAACCTTCCTGCAGTTGTAAGAGTCTGTCTCACTAAATTAAGGACATTCAAAGCAGATGAGAAAGCACGGAGAACACTCCATCAGCAAAGAGCTTTTTCAAAGGGAGAGCAGACAAAGAAATCTCTGCCACAGAGAAAGAAAGACGACAGAGACCTTGATGCCTGCATAACCCTTCACAGAGAAGGGTGAGCTGCAGAGGAGCAGAAAGCGATTAACACAAATTAAAGAACTTCCCAAAGCAACAAGACTCCGGACAGCAGCTAAGGCACCCTAAGGCCAACATGCTCATGCTACTTTCACTGATAATAACACGGCTTTCACACAAACCCTGAAGGAGGAATAGTGCTAATAAACTACCTGCCCTCCTAAGGCAGAATGATGCTAATAAGGGAAATCACCACACAGAATCACGTGAAAAGGTTTAAGAGATACAGACCCTGCTGTTAAATCTTGTAATAGGACTCGATTCAGAGGAAAATACAGGACTCTGAAAGTTTTCTATTAATAGCACTCTTAATTAACTTTTATCTCATTAATTTTTTCATAGTCTTTAAAAAAAAAAGGGAAAAAAAGTGAATGAAAGAATATATGTAATACTGTGATATTTTCTTTATAGAATTCTATTACATCCATTGATGACAAACCTCCAATAGCACAGTAAGATCTTGTTATTCAGAAAAATTAACAGAAATGGAAGAAAACCAGAAGTGATCAGCGAAAACAATCAAAGGCAAAGAGACTGCTTTGCATGGAGAAGCTGAAAAGTTTAGGACTATATAACTTGCAGACATTTAAGAGGAAGCAAGTCACACATATATAGCAATGAACAGAACAAAGCAAATCAGCCGCGTGCTACTACACCTCCTGTTTTGCAAAGCAAGAACAAGAGGACTTGCAGTGAAACTAGAGACACAAAACTGCAGAGCCTTTAACAGAACAGCTTTTACATGTAGCAGAAAATTAGCCTGCAGAAATCAGACAGAGCGATTACAGGAAAGGGATCGGAAAAGGATTAGAACTTTTGTCTTTCTTTTTTAGTTTATTTATAAAAATGTCCAAGCATGTCCAGTCACATTAGCCAGAATGTTTTAAGGAAAGTTTATCTACCATTCTTCCTTATAGAATAACTCAAGCACTGTCAGTGGCAAAGAAAAAGAAAGAAAAAAAACTTAAATGCACCTTATTCCTTAACTGTCTGCAAAGAGAATCCCATTACGTTACACCTGCTACTGGTCACTTTCTGTTTTATGTCAAAGGACTACATTAGTCTCTGAAGTTAACTTCAAAGGCTACTTTTTATTTCCATAAACGGACACTGATCCCTGCAGAGACATTAAGGTTATGTTCCACCATCCTTATTCTTGCTGGCAAATCCCTAATTTTGATGTTAGTTCTCCTTTTTACTTTCTGAATGAGAGTCAGGGAAGGGAAGATGGCACAAATTAAAAAAAAGAGGCAAGACATAGGTTGTTTGGGATAAAACATGAAACAAGCTGTGCTGGTTTGAAGCTGAAAAGACGTAACATTAAATATGAAACAAAAAAAGTGGAAAAAGAAAAAGAAGTGGAAAAAGAGCAGAGAAATACAAATCATTAACAAGACCCATGTATTAACTGCTAGCAGGACATAGGTATTTACATTTAGAAAGCACCTGAGTAGGCTATCAGCTATACACCTATGTAGTCAGACAGCCTTAATTGCACCTGATTACTCTGAATTACGGTTCTATTATGACCACGAAGTCAATGCCCTCTGCTATATCTCTGAGTTCAGTTTATGGCAGAGCAATTCCACATTTCAGAAAATTTTTTACAGGTTACATGATATTTACTTATATTCTTGAACCTACAGACTTCCTTAATATCAGAAGTCAGTTGGAGGAGAATGATGGAGGGTATCTTCTGCTTTTCTTATCCAAATAAAGTGCATCCTGGATTCAAACTCAACTGCACTTCAATTATTTCTTCAAAAATATCTCCTGTTTCTCTCCACATCAGTCCTTTCCAACTACCAGCCCTACAAATTCTATCTCATTTCCTTCCTTCTTGCATAACGTCCCCTGAAACCTCCTTTAGGTCAGGGAGTTCAACTGAGGACAGACAAGAAAGAAAAACCCAAGTGATTCTGCAAAGCAGAGCCACTACTCCCCCCAAAGCCAATTTCAACATTTTTTTTTTTAAACTCAATACCTAAAGTATTCAACCTGAAATAAGTAAAGCATGACTAGAAAACACGACAGGGACATTTCTGCAATCATTCTAAGAACAATCTGTATATTAAAGCGTAAAATAGACAGAAGAGTTTAAATTCCAGTGCTATACTTTATGAATAATTCTTTTCTTAGCATGACTATTGTCTAAATATTCCTGGTTGACTGTCAATTTATATTCAGTTCACTCTCCTTGCCAACAGGTGAAGGCAACAGCACAGGCTGGGGGCCAGGTAGCTAGAAGCAAACCCACAGAAAAAGACCCAGACAACAAATTCAAGAGGATCATGAACGCATCCTTGCGGCTACTGAAGTTTGCTGGGTGCTGGGCTGTACCAACAGGAGAGTAGCTAGCAGAACCATGAAAGTGATTTTTCAATTTGGGAGACTGCATTCACAATGCTGTGGCCAGTTTTGGACTCCCCAGTACAAGACAGACATTCTCATACTAGAGCAATCTAGCAAACAGCCACCAACATCGCTGCGAGCCGGAGAACACCATGTATGAGAAGAGGCTGAAAGACTGGGTTTGTCCAGCCTGGAGAAAATATTGTTAAGGGAGAACCTTATTGCTGTCTGCAACTACCCAATGGAAGCACAAAGAGAAGATGGGCCCAGACTGTATGATGACAGGACAAAAGGCAAGAAATGCAAATTAAAGAAAGAGATGTTCTCGTTAGGTATTAAGGGGAAAAAGAAAGTTCACCATGATGGTGAACAGGCTGCCCAGAGGGGTGATGGAATCCAATCTCCGTCTCTGGTGATATTCAAAACTTGAACAGATGAGGATACGAGCATCTGATCTAACTCCGAACTTAGATCAAACTTCTAAAGTTGGCCATGCCTTGAGCTGCGGCTTGACCTAGATGACCTCCCACAGTCCCCTAAAACCTAAGTTATTCTAAATTTATTATTTATTCAAACAACTGAACAAGCATTACACTAAATCAGGAAAGCAGCATTTCACAGCACAAATAACTATCAAGGCAATGGAGAACATACAACATCATCCCTTTCATATGCAGGGAAATGCAAAAATCATTGCCCAACAGACAGCTCTGCCCACAGTTGAACTGCGTGCCACAGAAAATGAGCTTTATACTTACCAAACTGGCCACTGTGCTTTATAAACAGTTCAATTACACCGTAGGCGATAGTGGTTGCAGGAGGAATTTCAAGGATCACACTAGAATCCTTCACCATGCTTCCATTTTCACTCACTGATACCTAGAGGACAGATTTATTCACCATTTATCTGATCCAGCTATTGAGGAGCTTAAACACAGAATTCATTGCAGGGTAAAATTATAGAGAAAGGATGTGCTTTATTCTCCATGATGCCTAACTAAAGCACATGTTATATTTGACACGCATATATATTCATATATATATGAAGGGAACTAGATGAGTAGCAAGGTAGAAGCACAATGCCAAGAGCAGCTCTCAAACTCTTAGCTGCCCTGTCCTAGTAGTAAGTTGAGCTCCAGGTTCAGCTTTTGCCACACATGAAGCGCTGTCACTAGGAAATGGGCACTCACTTCAGTATCCTCCCCTGCCCCTTCTATCTGACACCCCTTTTGCCCCGCCGGAGACTGGTACCAGGAAGGTGGCACTTGCAGAGAGGGCTGTTGAACTGCAACTCCCAGATGTCTGCTACTGAAGACACCCTGTACACAGAAGCGATTCATCTGCAGCTTTAAAAAAAGCTTGCAATCAATGAACATATGTTTCGAATTTGGTAATTCTTTCTCAATTCACAGGCAATTTTTCAGATATCCTCATAATGCAGTTCATCTCTACTCTCATGACCAGAAACAAATAGCTTCTCAATAAATATTCAAACTTAGTAGACACTGCAAACATTTTTGATCAATGACTACTTGGCTTTTCAAATAAATTTGCTTCAGCAATGCTTTTCGCTCTTCAACTTCCACTGAATTGTTATGTGTTTGTTTTATGTTCTGTTGTAGGCAGGATTCTACATAGAAAATGAATCACAATTTGACAGTATCGATGGAAACCACATTCCAGGCTCACAATAAAAAATGGCATCTTCTGCCACTGAGGCAATGGAAAAAACATTTTACCTTTCTGAAGTCTCACAACTAAGCAGTACAGTGAGTTCAACATATTAAGGACAAATAAAAAGTACTCTGAGGTCTATTTGGAGAAATTTCTTCTTAGGTAATCTGCAAATGTTCTGCTCCTTCCAGATCTTTAATAACTTTTACCTTTACTGTTTTTCTACCGCATCCAATCACACCGCTGATTTTTTCTTCTATCTGGATATGTTCAGATATCGTACACTTCTGAGTTGTTATTATCTTTTCTCTCAAGATGCACAGCACTTCATGTTTTCTTTCTATTACTTGCTGCAGTAAACGACTGTTTAGATTTATTGTTCTGAAAAAGAAAAGAAGCCATTAACAACGTAAATACTAGAATTGAGAAAAAACATTTTCTTAATTGCTTGAAGAAGCTTTTATTGTAAAAATGACAATGGCTTCTGTACGAGGAGTCCGCTCAAAATTACCATCTCCTCTTTTGTTATGTGGTAGCTGTAAATATCTGTATTCCACAGTAAGCCCCAACACATGTATTGAATTCTTGATTCCTTACTCTGAGCAAAAAAGGCAGTTGTCTGGCTACTTTCTAAGCGAAAAAAGCAAGGGGGAACTAAAAACAACTTTAAGCTTCCAGCGCAATATGAAAACAGCCAGCCAGGTTCTTGGGCACTGGACTGAGTCCTCTGCTACCATGAACTCACAGTGACATTAACACGGCCATGGCAGGGGACGCCAGCCAGCTCTCCAGAGTCTTACATCAGCACAAAGTGTCAGCTGGTAAATGGGTCACATCTTGCAGTCTTTACCCAAAAGAATAATTTCAACCAAAAAAGTTACCAGGGAGTACAAACAGAAGACCTGTGCTCATGGTCCATATTAGGAACTCCCTGCAGCCTAGCACGCTGCTGTATATATTATGCATACACACACACACACACACACAAGATACCTATAATAGCATAATAGGCTATGTAATAAGATAATAAGCTTGTAATATAACAGTAGCATCCACACAGCACAAAGCTTAGAAATAGCTTAGAAAGTGAAGTTGCAGTCAAGCTACTGGACGTTAGGAAATACATAGCAAGCAATCTTCCAGGCTGTTTAGTTTCTTTGTAAAAAAGCCCCACTTTTCCTCTTGGTTTTCTCTGTCTTGCCTGACCAGATCAAGTTCCATTTCTTCCCTCTCCTTCTCATTCGTCTCAGCTTTGTCCCACAGGCCGCCAGCTCTCCAGTCCCTCTTCACGTGACTTCTGTGCTACCTTCTACCCTCCGATGACACCAGCTGTTCATGGCTCCCAGCCTCAGTCTCCCCTCCTTCCCACAGTTCATCATTACCACTTTCTGGCCAAACTCAGTCTCATTTACCCCCTTGTCATCATTCAGTCCTGTCACCCCTGTCTTTGTGCATACTTCTACCTGCTGCAGGTGTGCCATCGGGCACTTCTCAACAGGGGAGGTGACATGGGATCCTTTGTACCCAAGTGCTGATGTTCAGACTCACTCTGGACAATGACAGCTTGAGATGACCACCATAGCAATGCAGGTTTGGCTTTTGAAGGCCCATGTCCAGGCAAAGGGGTGCCCTGACATGCTGCTGTCAAAATTCTGCATAACCAGAATTTCTCCTTGAGGGATGAACAGCACACAGAGAGTAACACCTCAATGCCAACCCTCACAGCTCGCTATGGATCAGTTCCAGTATTCCCTTAAACCCTGAACTGGCTGAGTGAGATCAGCACTGACCAAGTTCTTCAAAGGGCTGGATGAGAAAACACAGAAAAGATTTCATGGATTTGGGAATGGAGAAGATTTCTGAAAATTACTGAAGATTACTGAAAAAACCCACAGCTATGAACTCCTGTGTTATTCATCGGTATAAATTCACAATTTACAATTAATGACCAGGACTGTCACAGTCAAAAGAAAAACTAACCGACCTCAAATCTCTACTTCATGCCTCCAACTTAACAAGTCATCCCTGCTCCACAACGTCATTCAGCATGAGTTTAAATGCTGCTGGAGATATTTCTAAAGTTAGAGTCTTCCTAGAATGAGCAGAAGGAGGAAAATGAACTCCCAGAAACAATACGTGAAGATTATTATCTAAGAAAAGATGACAAAATTCACTACCGTGTCCTCTAGGGTGCTAACAGACTTTCTGGCAATGGTTAAAGCAACTTCTTAACTGCATTTAATTGATTATAAGGTGTCAATTATATTATACTTTTTGCAAAATACTCATTGGAGGTCCTCGGATGAGATGTCATATTTTCTATGAACAGATATCTCTAGCAAGACAGTTGGAAGATTAAAAGACTGCTATCCCTGGCTCAAGTTATTCAGTCTTTCCTCCTTTTTACTGTAAATGGCTATTCATGGGGCTAAATGGCAATTCCCCAAAAATATGACAGAAAGACATGTCTGACTCCACTTTATTTAAATCAAGATATCGCCACTTTTAATTAAAAAGTTTTAGATTTATTAGATTCTGGAGTTTTGGATTTATGCAGTCTGTGTGAGTCTGAAGTCAGCTTGGTTCTTTATTAAATTAAAAATATCCTGAGGCAATTTTTGATCTTTGGAGAGTTACATGCTTAAAGTTCAATCAGTTGGAATGAACTGTCTGAAAACCTTAAAGTTGATTGTTTAAACAAGGGAAAGGAAAATACCTCTGAAGCAATGCAGCAGCCACTGGAAAAGCACCCCCAAACATTCCTGAGATTATTAATACAACTTTTTTTTTTTTTTGGTGCAAAGGCATGCTTTATGCTTGGAATACAATGAATCTTTGGATTAAGGAAAAATTGACGAGATGTCAAGCAATCCCAAACACCGCTGCTCTCAGAAGTGTCTGCCAAACCACAGCCATTAGTTACCACAATAACAGACCATCAAGCATATCACATACTTCACAATAATTACTTATGATTCTGAAGAAGTGTGCTAAGCATCTTGAAAATACAAATTAATGCACTAAGAACTTGCAATTTTAACATTCGACCTAAGCAGCCACAGGGGAAAAAATACAATGAAGAAGCACAAAAGCAATTTGTCATTTGCTTTCATACCATGTATTTTTTGCCTGTTTTAGAGGATGACAGACTCTCCAGATATCCCCATAAGTCAGAGCAAAAGAAACAAAACAATCAAACGTAGAAAAATGCAGATTAAATAGAGATGTGCCATTTCTGAATGAGTGTTAACATAAGAAGCACACAGAGCATGATTTAACTCTATACAAATGAATGACCAAAATAATTAAAGAGGCTTTTTCTTCCATCTACTTCTGCAATGTTCTGCCCGAGGTGGTACTGGTTCAGACCCCCTCATGCTCTTGGCGTTGAGGTTCAGATGCAGAAGTAACAGCAGACCAAAAAAGATACAGGTAAACATGCAAAGAAGTGCAGTGAAGAAATTTCTGAGACAGCTCAGGACGAGCTGCCGCAGCACGGGAGGCTACACAGCAACACCAACACCACTGGGGCACAGAGCCACTGGCTTCGGTCCCTGAAGCAGCGCTCCCACCAGCACCCTGCCTCGGAGCCAGCCTGGAGTCCCCACGTGGCAGAGACACGGCCACGGCCTCAGCATCACGACTCGAGTGACTTCAGCGGGACACGTTCAGCTGTAAGGCTGGAAGAAATGCTCTTCTCTTCCCATGAAGTTTGGTGAGTAAATCCCACCAGATTCAGAGCTTTATAACACATACCCTTGCCAACAGTTACAAATACCTTTTTCTTTTAAGACAACACAGTTAAATCCTCTCCTCTAGACTTTTGGCACTGGATTATCTATCATAAAACCCCTTAGACTCTGGGGTTGCATGTAGGCACATCCCAGGTTATCAGTGGGGCGCAGCCTGGAGAAGCAAAACATACTGCTCTTCTCAGCAATTCAAACAGGAGACAACATGAGGTAAGCAAATACCCAGCTTATCTAAATTATCACTGAAAGCAGCTATCAAAAGCAAAATGCAACAGGGTTAAAGTCTGACAATCAGAGCAGGGCTTAAAGTGTTGCAGGGCAATGGCTGCTGAATTTGTGACTGTATTTTTGCAAGAGCATTTGCTAGCGTAACACTCTGAATATCAAGAAGATATCTGAATAACAGGAGTTAAATCCCTGAGATTGCATGCAGACACATGAATTGCACTGTTATTTTTTAGGATTTTACAGGTGTAGTCGTACAAGAACCCTCAGCGATCTTGTGTGACCTGTACTACATCACAGTACTCCTTCCCACCGTGAGAATCCGAGCTGAAGTACTCAAGAGCAACACTATATGTAATACAATGAGATGCTGCTTTGCTAAGTCCCATTATCAACACGCAGGGTATGAGTCTGTATAAATAAAGATCATTTAAAAGATACGGGGTTTTGTTTGGTTGTTTGTTCTGTTTAAATAACCTTCCTGAGGTCAATGATTTACTATGCTGGGAGCTCTACAGGTCAAATATGAGCAGAAATGAATCTGAGTGTTGGTTTCGCTCTCTCCACGTTAAGTTGGGTTAAACACTCCCACTCTCCTGTAATACGAAGGCTTCCCTCATTTTTATTCAACCTTTTTCTTCTCACATGAGGAAAGCAGTAGAGAAAAGAAGAGAGAAAGGCAGAAAGCAGCGGAAGGCAAGAGAAATCAGACACCACCTGGCAATGGAGCAGGCTCTCACAGCTAAAGGAGAGAGCAGGACCCAACTCCAAACCCCACAGCTGAGACTGAGCGTCTGTTCTTAAGGTGCAGAATCCCTGACTGGACTGTCCACAAAGGAGGGGGGTTAGGACCATATTTCCATCAAACCCTCTCCAGTCTTCTCAGTACCCCACCCTACAAATCCTCAAAGCAAGGTACTTGCCAATTTACCAGGAATACCAAAAAGAATGGTTACTGCTCTGAGTACTCTCCATCCTCACGCTGAAGTCAGCACTGTTGCCTGCCTGCACAAGATTTCACTAGTCCAAACCACCCACAAGTGAAAAAACCTTTTCAGTCCTGCACAGGGTAAACGTCACCTCAAGACACCTCCTCTCCCAGCTGCAGAGACATAGGTGGCCCACTCTCAGCCTCGCCCAAATGAAACTTCTTCCATAACATCCCCATGACTAATTACAAAACATCTCTCACTGCACAGCCAGAACTCATCAGCTTGTTCACTCGTCTCCACTTCATTTATAATGCGTAACAGTTAATGCTTTCCATACAAA
Organism: Limnodromus scolopaceus; assembly: GCA_028565335.1. Lineage (NCBI taxonomy): Eukaryota > Metazoa > Chordata > Aves > Charadriiformes > Scolopacidae > Limnodromus > Limnodromus scolopaceus. The sequence continues at coordinate 33,983,361 of JAOXNO010000013.1, forward strand.
TGCTGCTTGCTATTGTATGAGCAAAGCCTTCAGCCAGCTTTGCTCTTTCTCCAATAGAGACCTCTAGATAGAGTGCCATGGAGTAAAACACACCAGACCCCACTCTGCCACTTTCCCCCAACCACAGGTGCGTACTATTTCTTTTGTTAATCCATTTCAAATATAACCCCTCTGACCTACTTCTTACAGTCATTCTGCAACGCAGCAGCTGCTATAGTCAGCTTATTGATAGCATTTCACAATTTTCCCTACAGAATACCCTGACAATTACTTCATAGAACACCCTCCCTAAGAATGCAAGTGACAGATAGTTCCTCTATTTTCTATTCGGCATCCTCCTTATTTTTTAAGTCACAGACACACACAATTGATTTTATTCAATCCTGTCTCGTAACATTCTGTGACTTCTTATTACCCATGTAGCACCTTTGGTAGAAAAATGAATGGTTTTCTCATCATATGCATAAATGCTCAAGGAGTTGTAAAGAATAAGTAACAAAATGGTCTGAGTTTCCACTGTACTCTGATTAGGAACAGGCACCTGCTTTTGTCTCTGTGTGGACAATAACTGAGTAAATGAAAGTGCATATTTAAAGTGCAATATGGAATAATGTAAAAATATCTTTCAATCGTGCTAGAGTACACCACTAATAACACCCTGTTTTTCTAATATGCTAATCATAGAGTTAGGAATCACTTACATGAAATGGTGAAGTGTGACAGGCAAAGCTTTCTGCAGCTGATGGGGACTGACTGACTGCTGCCACTTGGTCCTGTTTCTTTCTCTATGCTGTCACTGTCCTCTCAGGACTTCTATTTCATTCACCTTACACAACTTAGTGGAACAGTAAAAACAAACAAGTTAATTTGTAAATCCATGAGAACCAGAGATTATAACCTCCTCACAATCCTTTTCACTGGAGGGGAGAAAACAGAACAATTGAGGTTGTAAGGTCATCTGGTCTAACCCCCCTGCTCAAGCAGGGCCACCTAGAGCAGACTGTCCAGGATCATGTCTCCAAGGATGGAGACTCCACAACCTCTCTGGGCAACCTGCACCAGTCCTCAGTCACCCTCACAGTGAAAAAGCATTTCCCAATGTTCAAAAAGAGCCTCCTGTGTTTCAGTTTGTGCCCACTGCTTCCTGTTCTGTCACTGGGTACCACCAAAAGAGCCTGGCTCAGTCCTCTTTGCATTCGTCCTTCAGGTATTTATATACAGTAATAAGATCACCCCAAAGCCTTCTCTTCTAAGGTCTCTCAGCTTTTCCTCAAATGTGAGGTGCTCCAGTTGCTTCATCATTTTCCTGGCCCTTCACTGGACTCTCTTCAGTAACTGGGGAGCCCAAAACTGGACACATTACTCCAGGTGTGGCCTTATCAGCGCTGAGCAGAGGAGAAGGATCGCCTCCCCCAACCTGCCAGCACACTCCTCATGCAGTCCAGGAGACCCAGCAGCCTTCTTTGCAGCAAGGACACATTGCTGGCTCATGTCCAACTTGGTATCCACCAGGATGCCCAAGTCCTTTTCTGCAAACAGGCTCCCCAGCCAGTCAGCCCCCAGCACGTACTGGTACCTGGGGTTGCTCCACATGCAGAACTTTCTACTTCCCGTTGAACTGCATGAGGTTCCTACCAACCCAGTCTGTTGAGTACCCTCTGGATGGCAGCAGAACCTTCTGGGTGTATCAGCCACTCCTCCCAGTTTTGTGTCATCAGCAAAATTGCTGAGGGTACACTCATCAACCCCATCCCCCAGATGCATAATGAAGATTTTAAACACGACTGGACCCAGTATTGTCTCCTGGGGTACACCATTAGTCACCGGCCTCTAACTAGAATTTCTACCACTTACCAATACCCTCTGGGTCCAGCCATTCAGCCAGTTTTCAATCCACCTCACTGTCTGCTCATCTAGCCCATAATTCAGCAGCTTCTCTATGAGGATCTTATGGCAGACAGTATTGAAAGCCTTAAAATAGAAGGTGGACTATACTCTTAAATTCATAGCAATCTCACTGAGTTAAAGGCACAGGACCCTGACCTGAAATCAGTATGTTACGCCACTCTGTAAATTAGCAAGCGCGATGTGATACGAAAAGCAAGAATAATGTAAAATAAAATATGCTGTTTATATACCTAAAAGTATAATTTAATTAATTTTTTATATTGCTTATTACGTTAATACGTGTGTTCTGCATTTCCAATGTCATTCCTTCTGCAAATCAGGAAGGACCTCACCCCGCATCCTTCAGCTGTCATCCCTTTTCAGAAAAGGAAAGCCAATGTGGCATCTGGAATCTAATTAAAAGATCAGTAGGATTTTCCTTCAGAAGGTTCACATAAGAAGTGACAGGAAACCGATTTGCTGCCACTCAGCACTTCCAGCTTGTGGAACCTTGAAGACTCACATGACTTAGTTCAGAAGGCATATCAGCTTTGACTTTTTTTTTTTTAATTTTTTTTAAAGTTTTCTGCTATTTATCTGCAAGTTTGACTTAGCCTAATACAAGAACAACACCCAAAAATGGAACTTAATTAGGCTACATATGTAGAAATAATAAATGAAACAATAATTGATCAAAGAAGCACAAGCAACGTATGTCATTAAATGAAATCAAGAACACTTTGTTGACTCTCATCTCACAAGGACTGACGGGTAAACATCCTCTTACTACCACAAAGCCTTGTATCCAAAACCCACTAACTTGTAGGCACCAGCACTCCTGACTGCTGAATTCCTGAATTCCACACAATGCTCCATGGATGAGACAAAAACTAGAAGCTTGGACACAATCCATCATAAATCATAGAATATTTATGAATGATTAACTGGAATTTTATTTGTAAGGCACTGTCACAATTTCCGGTGAGCCTCGGCATTATTATTCTTAAAATAAAAACTCTGTTGCCCTCATAATTTTCAGTGACCTGGCAGAAGCCAGACAGACTGGATATCAATTACACACTTTGCACCATAAGCCTTAATAAGCTATGAGCATCTAAGAATTAGCTCCTTGTATAAAGGGGCACACACATTAACCTCATTTACAGTTATATTCAGATCAGTCTAAAGCTACTGCTTTTCCACGCTCAAAAGTGGATAATATACTTTTAAGTATTTAGTTACATTAACAATTATAACCTGTGCTTGAAGTAAATTTGATTTGCTATAGGAGAATTATTTGTTTTAAACAAGTAGTTAACTTACTGCAGAAAACTAAGTAAAAGCTTCCTGATCTAAGCAGAAGTTACTCTAGTTTGGTTTGCTGTAGGACTCTTGCCTAGTGTTAGAAACAAAATTCTAAATCTTGACTGACACTATTTTTCTGGTACTACATGCATACTGATTTTAGGGGCCAGTATTTTCTATATTCCATATTTAGCCCAGTATTTTCCACTTTTAATAAGGTATTTAAGTACGAAGATAGCAAGGTGCTTTATTGCAGTAAGTTTGCTGATTTGTGAATGCTCACGATAAAAACAGCAGCCATTTGTTCCTGCGAAAATGGAGAACTGATTATTTCTAGAACGCCAGTGTATCTAAAGAAAATTTATACTGCTTCTCACAACTTTTGCACTGATAACAAAAACCTATCATCTTTATCTTCAGAGCATCAGCAAAGGCTATTAAAATGTATTACACCTCCTCCTAGAGATCCAGGGTGCAACGCTGTCACCAACGAAGCACCCTCATCTCCCCCGAGTAGGTGCCTCAGCAATAGAGAGTAGACCCCTGACTCATCAGCTGGTTGTCAAGTAGGTTTTGGTGTGTGACTGCCTTATTGCAAGATTAAATCAATCCCATTTCAGAGTAGGACAGGAAGTGTTGCGTTATCTTGTAAAATTAAGATTATAGTTCAGAAAAATCTGGGGGTTTGCCCTCTGTTAGAACAGCGTGTAACAGTGAGCAATAAATCTATAAACTATATTTTGTTCAACTATTAGAACGTGCATTGACTATGCTTGCTCACCTTTACTACTACTTCAAATAATCCAATTTTCTAGCACAGTTGCTCACACATAAAAAATATAAAGCATGCTAATTCTGAATTCAGTTTCCATAGAATTTGCCTCAGTACAGAGAAATGAATCCCTTTTTTTTTTCCCCAGACTGTCACCTCAATACAGTCCCCCAAAGAAGGATTTGACCCTTTTTTCAGATGGTAATTCATGCAAATACGTAACAGGAAACTGCAGAGAGATGTTCTTAAAATGAGAAGCGAAAGGTTTGACCAGGCTCTCAAAATCTGGACATTTTCATTTTGGCATACATGATTTATCACCTGAAAATGAGAGTTTACAATAAAAATAATTCTCAAACTATGGCAACATGACCGAAACAATTGTTCAGTGACCACAGCTGGCCCAAATCTTTCAGCTCAGAAATCTTTCCAGGCCATTACAATGCCCACATTAAAAACGTACCTGTCCTTGACATCTTTCATAAGCTGCTGCAAGTCAATCTCCTGCTTCCTCAGGTTTCCAAACGAGGACTGGTTTTCCACATAGCTCTTCCCTCCAGCTCCCAGGCTGATGTTTCCAAATGAAGTTCCAATACTTCCTTGAACAAAATCTTCAAACTTCCCCATGTATTTTGCAAAGTCAGACTCCACAATTACTAGAAAAGCAATAAAAGTAATTTCTACCCGTGAAGGGCTGAAACAGTCCTGAAGTGACTGGAAAAACAGAAACTTACAGAAAATATATGACTAGTTAGTGAAGGCAAGGAACAGGATAGAGCACGTAAATAATGAAATTTACAGCTCTGCAACTCTTTCTTCTGCTTCCTTCCTTTTCATCCTCTTTGCTCCGCTATCTTTTATATTTTGCCATTGTAAGAAAACATAAGGTGATTGAAATGCTGAGCTTGAGTACTATGGAAGATTTACAAGGAACAACTGAAACTTATTTCAGCTACTAGGCAAAACTACAAAGCAGACCTGCTGCTATAATAGGGTTAATATTTTGCCATTATCTTGACATATCTCATTACAGGCCTGTCCCAAAGCCCACTGAAAGCCAATGGAAGCATCTAAGTGGCTTAAACCAACTCTGAACCTTATACACCTATAAACCAAAAAACTGACTCAGAATCAGCTAATCTTCCAAGCCAGCTACAATTAAAATCTAAACTTAACTTAGGGACTTATTTATTTTCCTGGATGTAATTGTGGCATACCCAAAAATACGGGATTCCAGCTCATTAATCCTAAAACCTGGTTAAGGACTGCTGCAGCTGGATGAAGAAAGAAATACAAGGGCAGACCATTTTTAACATTCTGTGCAAGAAGAAAGGAAGCAGTCGTAAAACTTGCTTGGCCTTGCCTGTGCAAGCATTCCCCCGATTACTGTCACCAACAGACACTGTTTATCCAGTGCTTTTTGACCTGGAGTGCAGTATAGCTTCACACTATCACATACTGGAATCACCCAAAACTATTCTCGGGGAGCTCCTGTGGCTGCAGAGAGCACTGTTACTAGACAGCAGGACTGTACGGCTTGACAACATTCAGCGGTCAATTTCAGTAGTCTATCTAGGCAAGAGCTTTTTTTTTTTTTTTAAAAAACAAACACTTATTGCTACTGTTTTTAGTTAAATGAATAGTAAAATGAGAAAAGATCTAGTCATCTCATTTCCACGGATGGAGAATACTGCAGAGCATTCCTCTGAAAGGAGCCCTCTAGTAACAGGATTGAGAATAACAGCAAAGATTAGGCTTTGCATTCTTTTCATCTGCACTAAAAGCGCTGCCCGAGTACGGCTTTACCTGGTTTTATCGGTTTGTCTTCAGTAAGCACATCACTCAGGGTGACTGTCAAGAAATGATACTTCGGCTTCTGCCAGCACCAGAATTTCTTCCTCTTTGTAACTAAGCTCAGAAGCTGCAGCTTGTCTGAGGCGTTCAAGTGGGAGACAGGGATCAGGTCACCTCCGCTGTCAGTTTCTCTCACAAAATTCCTTGTTGCTTTTGCAAACATCTTGGGGAATCAATTAAAGCCTGGAAGAATATGTGTGTTTTTCAACAACTACAGTTGGAAAGCATAAATATTTACATTGTCACTCTAAGAAGTTATTCATAGTATTGGTATTACTGCAGGAACAGCTAGTGTTTTCAACCCATCTTCTCCACTCTGAGTTGGAGTCATGACAGTTCATACCACTTATCCCAAAGTAAAAAGATTTTCACGATAACAGATGAAAGAATTTTATTTAAAATTTTAAATAAGCAACAGTGAATAAGCAAAGAACAACGCACTGCAAACATGATACGCAAGGCCTAAACATTACAATAATAATGCAGGAAATTTATGATCAGATAACAAAGAAAGAAAATAAATGTGTGAAAAAATAAATATTCCAATCTACAGCTGAAAAGTTCCTTCAAGAACACTCAGAAGTAATTAATCTGCTAGGGAGGAAAAAAATCTTAAAAAGCTTACCTGAAATTCTAAGAAAAAGCCTCTACTAATGAGCACCCCGTGGAGACTAGCGGGGATGAGGAGAGCAGAGTCCTTCTTTTATTACCTCACATAACGTCACCTTACTCCATATAAGGTAACTGGGTATTATTCACACAAATTATCTTGATCTTTTTAATAGTGAGTAAACACATAAAGGGATAATAAAAATAATCCTATAAAATGCAACAAATATTTGTGCTGGCATCTTTGTGACTAAGTTTTGTTTCTGAACTACGCCCCTGGAAAGATCCAATTAATTTTTTTTTTCCTTTCTGAACCTTTTTACCTTCAATGTTTTCCAATTTTCTATTTTCCATTAGCATAACTACAGCTAAATTGAACATATGTTATTTGCAACTCTTATTTATATCTGCTAAACAGCTACATACGTTATGTTATTCTAGCTTTCAAATGTCTTAAATTAAAAAATATTGGCAACTCATATTGTGTAAGGTTTCCTTTTTCCAAAGCAATGCATTTTGCTGTATTTACAAGGAACTTTTTCAATAAGGGAAAGTGGCTAAACTCATGGGAGAAATGGTAAAAATGAGCATTCACAAGTGCTAAACACACAATTCTAATAAACTAATTGTTGATCTTTTTAAAAAAAATTAATCTTTTCGAGTTTTTCAACTCTGTGTTATTTGATCTAATAATATTTCCAGAATTAAATCAGTTTTTTTTAAGTTGGCAGCATTTCTTTGAATCCCCCAGCTGACAATGACTGGAAAGTTCAACTAAGATCATAAGATATCTTAATTGGGTATCCACACACTCATGGTTAATTACCTGTCTTACTCTGCAGAGATGTTAGATTTCTCATTTACAAATACAGGCCAGAATAAGTTAGAATCGACTTCAAACAAAAATTGATGTGGAAGCAGGCACACAGGATTATTGAGATCAAATGGAAAACTGAATAAAGATATTAGTGGTTGGACTACAGGCTCCATGTTTTAGTATCAGTTGGAGGACAGAGAAAAAGGTGCCTTTTTTGCAGTTGGGAACTTACCTTTGCATTAGCTTTTCTCAAATCCCATTTCAGATAATACCTTACATTATATTTACCAATTCATGTTGAGGTATCTACCTTCTCATGAAATCCCTATGGCCTTCTCTTAGTTTTCTATGTAAGCAAGTAAAGAGAGTTTCCCAACAGCACCTGCATGGAAAGGATTTGAACAATGTCAAAGTTTGGTAACATTTTACTGAAGAGTCTTCTAGGACTTTTATTGTAATTGTGGCTGCAACAAACCTGCAGCACAGCCCCAGCTACATGCTCTGGGAATATTTCCACTGATTTTCTTGTTCTCTGACCTTTTCCTAAACTCTCAACTGAGATAGATTGATTTTCTGCATTCTTAAATTTCTCCTCCTTAATTTCCCCGGTTTTAATCTCAGTGAGAACGCTTTAACAGAATAACCAATATAGCTCCACTGCAGCAGAAAAAAAAATAATTCAAAACAGACAAATCAACGCACCAGCAGTCAAAAAAAAAAAGTTTTCTTTTTCCCTGGGACTGCTTTTTGCATGACTCTGTATTTCACAAACAACCAGATGACTGATTCGTAATGGAGGGGACCATCAAAAAAATCCTCATTGCCTGCATCAGCTGCTCTTCCCCAGCATAACCTTCTTCAAACATCTCTGTGTTTTATGTGACTGTTCACTCATTCTGATCCCATTCCTATGTAACCAACTCACATGGGCATAGTCTCTGAAAAAGAAAAGGTCCACCCATTGCTGAGGAGTTTACAAGGAGACAAAATACTAAAAACCCAGTTCCTATGATTTGGCATTGTTACACACTCACTAAATCTCTTGAGAAGAACCATTAACACCATTCTCTAAAACTTCTAATTCATGGTGGTTTGTCCTCACTCCTACTCACTATGCTTTGGACTGGGACATCTGGGAAGGACCAGAGAGTGCTTATGAGGATGGCCGAGACTCACCAAGCAGCAGAGATGGGACTGTCTTCAGCCTCAAAGCAACAACGTCAGGGTCTCCCACACTTTGCTGTGCTGGGAATGTCTCTGCAGGGAGCATATTTGCTGATGCAGCTGTACCTGCAAAGCAAGAATATTCTCTCCAAAATCCCATTTATGTCTCTTTGGATATAGTGCCTTTAACACAAATTCTAAAATGCACCCAACTATCTTGTTTCACTAGTTCACAAAACAAAAACATAGAGCAATTGCATTTCCCCTTAGCCAACATCAGGGAGTTAATACAGCTACCAGGATGAAGGGCATCCTGACTGAATGGACACAGAGCGGTTATGGACACAGCATCAAGAAAACTCTGCCTTTGGAGTTTCTTCCTCTGGAAATTTTGTTAAAGCTACGCTTGGTTTGGCAGAATTAAAAGGGAAGGTATGAAAGGTGGTAGGAAAAGCCTGTCAGAGTGAATTCACTCTTGCAGATTGAGAGCTAAGCGTGAAAACAGAAAAAGAAGGAGTACCACCTTCCTTGCCTACTGAGCAATTTAAAAATAGCCTGAACCTGGGCTACAGGAGGATTATTCAATGAAGAGGAGAAAGAGATCAAGTGAAGGTATTTACAGCAACTTCATTGTTTACTTAAGCAAACAAATCTTACCCTGCTTCTTTCCTTTATCACAGGTCCCTAATTCAGTATAGTACGACATCAGACAAAGAAAGAAACATTTTATGAATAATCGGTGTTTACCTTTGTCAGCAAAAAAGCAATTTCTCAACAGTTGCCTAATATTTCTTACATTTTGCATACACATACACTGACCTTTACAGAAAATACAGAAAAGCTTTTTTTTTCCTATTTAATACAAGATTACCCAGCGCACAGCGAATTTGGGAAGAGGGTGACAATCAGATTGCCAAATGTCAGCACACCCCTCGCCAATCCAAGTTGTGAGGAAATACAAGCCCTGAAGGCCAGAGGTGACCATGCAAGAGCCATGGTGTCAGAGGAGCTGTTAGGCATTAACTCTGCTGTGCAGCAGTGGTAATGGCCTTTGAATCCTAATGAAGTCGGAGTTTACGCCGAAAGGCAACTAAAGTGTGAAAGCGATGACAAGGAGTACGTGTGTTTTATTACAAAACCTTATAGTTATTTTCATCTCCATTCTAGCCGATCTAAATTAAAAAGCAGCCATAAAAACTAATATACAATGCCTAGCAGGGATGTCGTTGGAGGGAGTCCAGCAGAGGACCACGAAGATGCTCAGAGGGCTGGAGCACCTCTCCTGTGAGGACAGGCTGAGAGAGTTGGGGTTGTTCAGCCTGGAGAAGAGAAGGCTCCATGGAGACCCTACAGCAGCCTTCCAGTGCCTGAAGGGGGCTACAGGAGAGATGGGGAGGGGACTCTTTGTCAGGGAGTGAAGCGATAGGACAAGGGGTAATGGTTTTAAACTGACAGAGGGAAGATTTAGATTAGGCGTCAGGAAGAAATTCTTTACTGTGATGGTGATGAGGCAGTGGAAGGGGCTGCCCAGAGAAGCTGTGGATGCCCCATCCCTGGAGGTGTTCAAGGCCAGGCTGGATGGGGCTTTGAGCAACCTGGTCTAGTAGATGTCCTATGGTGCTGGAACTAGATGATCTTCAAGGCCCCTTCCAACCCAAACCATTCTATGATTCTATGCTCACGCAACAAATTTCAGTCCTTGAATACACACGGTCCCTGAAAACACCCCCAATAAATTTTAGCCCTGGACACAGCCCTCTGTTGTGCCTCCAGGACCATGTGGCACCTGCCTCCATAGACCCGCCACCGCCACAGCAGCTTGAAGCACCCGAGGGGGACATGGCGCCCCTTCCCCAGGTTGGCAGCTGCTGCCCTGAGGCGGAGGTGCCAGGGCCTGCGGGCAGCAGCTGCACACTTGGGGCCCGGGCCCAGGGTGTGAGAGGAGACAAGCCGCCCTTGTCCTCATCAGACAAAGGAGGCCAACTCACCCGGACCCGCGCTGAGGCGGGGACCCCCCCTCACACGCTCCTGCGGCCCCGCAGAACCCTCTCAGAGCCACCACGCGTGAAACTGACGCCATTCATCAGCCTTGTTCTCCCCGCCGGGAGGGCGAGCAGAGGCGAGGCAGGGAAGGAAAGGGAGCTCCAGCCGTCAGCGAGGCGGCCGCAGCGGCTCCTCCTCAGCGCGGTGAAGGGCTCGGGCGGGGCGCCGGGGTCCCGCTCCGCCTGCCCCGCTCAGCCGCGGGGGGCTCAGCCCGACGGGAAGGGATGATTGGGGGCGACCGGGGCCCCTCAACGGGTGCTGGGGAGACGGACACGGCGGCCCCGCACCGCCTCCCCCGGCCCGCTCCCGTTACTCACGGCTTTCCCGGCGATCCCGGAGGATGCGGCGGGCTCCGCCCGCGGGGTGTGTCGAGCCGCGCCGCGCCCCGGGGCCAGGTTGCCGAGGGCGAAGCTCAGCGAGGAGCCCGGGGGAAGCCCTGAAGGGACAGAGGGGTTCTTGCCGGCGCCATGGCGAGGCGACGGGAGCGCAAGCCCCGCCCGGGTGCCCGGGGAGGGCGGCGGCGGTGGCGCCCCGGGGAGCGGGCCGGGGCGGGCGGAGGCGCCGCCGCCTCAGGGCATGGCAGCTGGGCTGGAGCGCTGCCGTGGCCCCCCTGAGAAATCCCGGGGCAATTTCTGCCTCCTTCGCCATGCTTCCCGCCTGCCAGCACCGGGCCGGCCTCCTCCTGCCTGAGGGGGGTTGAGAATCCTGCCATGAGGTGGGATTCGCGGCTTTAGGGTTGGCGCTGTTCGCCTTGGTCCGAAGGGGAGCTTCCAAGCCAAGGTTCCGTCCCCAGCCCAAGGGACCTTGAAGAGCAGCACTGTGGAAATGTGGTCCATGGAGCACGGGGGGCATGAACCACAGGTTCAGAAACCACATGCTGAAATACTGAGCACCGTGGCTGTATCGCAGCCCTTTGAGTACAGTGGGGCACCAGAGTGAAACAGCTTGTTTGGTTATGGTAGCAAAGGACTGATCCAGTGAGAAATAGGTGAGTCTGCAGAAACCCAAGGAATAGATTTTCAAGAGAATAAACATCAAATAAATCTTTTTTCAAGTGAACCGTGCCACAGGCCAGGTACTTCCCTTGTGGTTTGAAGGGAGAGCGTTTGAGGCTGCGGGGTATAGTGACAAGTGTCCTGTCACCAGATCTTAAGGGAGTAACACCTGGGCTTAAGAACACAAAGAAGCTGAAGGTTGCATGTCCTTAATTAACAGCCCTGGGTGAGAGGTACCAGTCAATGCATATAGCATTCGTTTATTCCACTCTCTTTACCCATGTGTATTATCCAAAACTTCCACTTAATTTCAGCAGGTTTTAATCCATCACCCATTTCTGATTCCCCCAGGTGACATCCATAGTGAATCAATGATAAATAGATTTCCCTTCTGGGTTTGCACCTGCTTACAGAAATTTGAACCAATAGCCTGAATGGAACTGAGTAAGTATCTGCATTTGTGATGATTTACTTTTTATGGACTAATAAAAAAAATATAAAGCTCTGTTCTTAGAGCCTCATCCTGAGAAAGAGCACCCACACATCCTCAGGAGACCTCGTTTTAGGATCAGCACCGAGCTGCAGAATCGCTAGCTCCAGTAATAAACTCCCACAGTGGCCAGTAATAGCACACGTTTCATCAGCCATCATGTGTTTTTCCAGGGAGTGGCAACGTGTGATTCATTTCAAATGCCAAATGTCTGCCGAAGCACATTTTGAGAAACCAAGCCAGGAAGTTGCACTGAACCACATTACCATGGAAATATTCCCTGGGGAGGGAGGGCACAAATAAAAACAGTGACATTTGCTAGTCAATTTAAGGACGTTACTGACAGTTGGGTGTACACCACAGACGGGGTGCCCACACCAGGGGTATTTGCATCTTTTCAAGAAAAATCTTCAGGCAGAAATCTATCCATTTGAAAGACACAGGCCAGCATAGGATTATTTTAAGATGCTTCTACTTAATTAGAAGAGCCAGAAACAGGTCTGGGATTCAGCAAACAGTTTTTGGGCTATGCAGCAATTAGAAGCTTCAAAGAATATTATCAAAAGTGGTTGCAAACAGGAGACATTTAGGATTCCTCGTATCAGAGAAATACATGTTGTGAGTGGGGTCTGCGTTGGGATCTGTCTGGCACGTGTTCCCGTCTCCTGAGCTGAAGCATGAAGGACATCACTTCTGCATTAGGAGACCCTTCTGCATTACCCCTGCAGGAGAATCTCCTCTTGCAGAAAGAGCAGAAGGAGAAAAACAGAAGCTTTTGCCTCTGGGACAAACTGCTTTTGGTACGGGACAAGATTGGGTTACCTCATTTCAATAAATGAGACCATCGAGGCGAGAACATCAGAGCCACAACTTGAAAAATGAGTAATACACATAATGAGTGAGTAATAACTACAAAAAAAAAAAAAAAAAGTAGCCTGAAAGGAAAAAGAAACCAAACCGAACATGATAATTATGTGCTCTTATTTCACCGCTGTGTGAAATTCCTCAGGTGTGACATGAAGATAAGAGCTCATTCAGCAGGCCACCACAAGGTGTCAGCGTTGCAGAATGGTTGTTCCTAGCAGGTGCAGAACAGGTCTGTAAGCGTTTGATGTTATGATTTTTATAATTTTTTATATGATGGCATAATCTGGCCTTATTTTTTTTCAACCATTGACATTAGCGTGTAAGTCCAACATTGGCTGCAAAGGGGAGTTTCTTAAATGGCTATTTTTTTTTTTTTTTGGTCTCTATCTTAAAAACTTTTCCAAATGCTTTTATGGGCTCAGTATGAACAGCGCTACTAATGGTATATAATGCCTTGTAGCCGTCAGTGAGGTGTTTCAGGCTGCATCCCCCCTGGCTAGAAGGCGCTTGCTCAAATTCAGCCTGTATATTGAGGTGTCAGGAGATTGTCCAGAGCTCTCTGTTGCTGCACACTAGGCTTTTTTTAAAGCCTCACACTGGCTGGAGAAGGGTCTGCTGGCTTCAGTTCTGTGGAGGAAATGGAAATAAAGTCTGAAACTATTTTGGGCTTCCATTTAGAAAAGAAGGCTATTTAGGGTAGCAAATCTTTTTAAAGGTGTCCAGCAACGTAAGCCAAATCACCAGCAAAAGAATGAATGTCTTTTTTCCCCCCATTTCCTTTTGCAAGAATAAAATATCCAAGGAGGGCTTTTTGTTGTTGTTGTTGTTTTCATTTCTTTCAAAGCAACTCACCAGCCTCATTCGTATTTCACATTAAAATTCATCTCCTGTTTTGGTGGGATGCTCTGTAGCTTCCCCCTGTACCATTCAGTCCTCCGAAACATTTCCTGTTGCCAACAACAGCCCTCTCACTCTTGGGCTGGTAGGGCTGTGACGAGCTCAGCCAGCAGCGAGTGACTGTGTCCTGCTCAGGGGACACCAGTGGGAGGGTGCAGGAACCCAGGAGGGATGGTGTGAGCTCAGAGCAGCCAGGAAGCCGTTCTGCTGCATTTCCCCGCCCGTTTGTGTCAGCTTCTGTCCGTTCGGCTCTTGCCAGCGGCGGTGGGAAGGTGGCGTATTTAAACCATCTGAAGATTTTGCCTGTGAGATGAGTTTGCCCCTGTTTAGAGGCTGGTTTATTGCCAGGTTCAGCCCTGCTACCTCTAGGGACACATATGAGGAAAGGACCATTTAATCCCTTGGAAGGACGACTGGAGAGTGCCACACTCAGACACAGAAGGAGGCAGATGTTCAGTATAACTCGGTTTAGCCTGCTTGCTCCAACTCAGACCTTGATGCCTCGAGTATTAAAGTTGGCATGTGGGGAAATGGTGCTATGTCTGCCTTCCTGTAGTACAGGTGTTGTGGCACAGGGCTCCCCTCTGTCACTGTAAAAGCTCTCTTATCCCTGCAGTGACTGTGTTTTGGAGTAGATGTAACTTGCTAAACATCTACCTATGAAAACCTTGTGATTATTTGATGATTTTCCCATGATTTTAAGAAAATAGTCAGAAAGGGTAGGCTAGAACTGTAGAATGGCTAGAGTTAGAAGGGATCTTAAAGATCATCGAGTTCCAACCCCCCTGCCATGGGCAGGGACACCTCCCACCAGACCAGGTTGCTCAAAGCCCTATCCAGCTTGGCCTTGAACACCTCCAGGGATGGGGCGTCCACAGCTTCTCTGGGCAACCTGTTCCAGTGTCTCACCACCCTCACAGTAAAGCATTTCTTCCTAATATCTAATCTAAATCTCCCCTCTTCCAATTTAAAACCATTACCCCTCGTCCTGTCACTCCACTCCCTGATGAAGAGTCCCTCCCCATCTCTCCTGTAACCCCTTCAGGTACTGGAAGGGGCTTTAAGGTCTCCCCGGACCTTTCTCTTCTCTAGGCTGAACAACCCCAACTCTCTCAGCCTGTCCTCGTAGCAGAGGTGCTCTGATCACCTTCCTGGTCCCCTTCTGGACCTGTTCCAACAGGTCCATGTCCTTCCTGTGCTGAGGACTCCAGAGCTGGACACAGGACTCAGGGTGGGTCTCAGAAGAGCAGAGTAGAGGGGCAGAATCCCCTCTCTGGACCTGCTGGCTATGCTTCTTTTGATGCAGCCCAGGATGCAGTTGGCTTTCTGGGCTGCCAGCGCACATTGCCAGCTTATGTTGAGCCTCTCATCAACCAGTCCCCCCCAAGTCCTTCTCCTTGGGGCTGCTCTCAAAAATGATGATGTCTAATAGATTGTGGTTACCTAATGAGTCATCTAGTGATGTCTCTAACAATAATATGGAAGACAGTTTACATGAAGCTGCATGAACTAAGTGCTTCAAACTTTTGTTTCTTTTACAATAATGATAAATGAAGACTTAGGAGTAGATAGCATTTCTTGCGTGTTTCAAAAGTCTTTTTCTGTAATAGTTTATTACAAACCATCTGGTCTCATTAATGTTTTATCATAAACCATCTGGCTGCTATATTGTTCAAGCTATGCAGTAGCAGGTCTTCCTCCTAAATTAGCCAAAAGGAAGGGCTATCAAACTATTGTGTAGGAGCCCCAAACATTTATTTAGGTCCTATATAACCAGTTATTTTAAAAGCATATTATTCCACATTAAACTACAAAAGTCTAAAGAAATATATCAGTAATAAAAACTGATACGAGGCTTTTTCCCTATGCTGCTTAATTTTTCTTCTTTTTTTTACATCTTTGATTCTCAGCCAGTTGGAACAAAATCTATAAAGTCAAATGATGAAATGTATTAAAATAATAAACATTAGGATTTTTTTTCAATAAAACATTGCAAATGGAGGATACCTGTCACTGAGCGTTGAAAAAAATGAGGCCCTTCATCTTTGTGTCTCTGCACACACACCCCTTTCTGACTGTAAGTACTCCAGCAGGGTTCTTGAAAATACAACTGTACAGTGCGTGGCACTGTTTCAAGTCTAGTTGTGCAGTGCCCAGTCCTGCGGGCAGCCAGGTCCAGCTAGCTGTAAATGATTACATATTACACATTGATTTAATAACGTGTACTTCCACTCGTGATTGTTCTACTGTTACATTTTCAGATCAATAAAAGAAGCAATGCTAAAATTAGTGCGGTTCATACGGATTTTGTTATTTATAGACAACCTTAAAGTCACAGTGAATGGAAGAACCAAGGAGAGCACATCTCAAGAATACCTGGAAAGTTTAAGACAGAACTGGGAAAACAGGAGGAGATAAATGATGCGTGGGGAAGAGCCTG
Organism: Limnodromus scolopaceus; assembly: GCA_028565335.1. Lineage (NCBI taxonomy): Eukaryota > Metazoa > Chordata > Aves > Charadriiformes > Scolopacidae > Limnodromus > Limnodromus scolopaceus. The sequence goes on from JAOXNO010000013.1 coordinate 33,999,501, forward strand.
TGACTGACGCTGCCTGCAGAGAGGAAAGCCGACTGTAAGGAACAATTTTCTTCTTTGTTTGGTTCACGCAATTTGTCTTGCGTCCTCCGTAGGAACAAGCGCCCTCAAAACCACTTGCTCTCTGACTACAGGAGATTTGGGCAGAATTTCCCAAAGAACCCCCTGCTGCAGCTGCAGTTCCTGGCGCGGCGGCGGCCGGATGGTGTTTGTGTTACACTGACAGAGCTGGAGCACAGCCGCAGCCAAACCTCGCAACATGTTCAGGAGCTAACAATATTTTCTCGAGTAACACCAGATGCACGTTTTCATCTACTGCGACATTTGTAGCAATAGCTTTATTATCATTTAAAACAAATGTTGTCCCTTCCGTTTGGTTTTTGAGCCTCCTTTGTTGTATTTCCCAATTACTTTGCAATTCCTTAGCCCCCGTTCTCATTACCCGGTAACTGTCAGCTCAATCTCTCTGTCAGAACTGACCAATAACTGGAATTCCTCTTCCAGGGATATCTGAAAGGGGTTTCCCCAGGAGAACAAAGTAAATGCATTTTTTAAAGTACCCACAAAGGCAGAAATTGAGAATTTTCTTTAGAGATCTTTGGAGCAGGCCATGGCCCACGAGTAGCAGATACACTGAGGAGAAGACCGCAAATGGCAAAGAAGCTAGTGGCTCCAGAGGGTCCTGAGGAGCTGCAAGGCTACATTGCCATGACAGGGTGAGTCAGGGCTCTTGGGGCTCCCCGGGGTCTCTGCACCTTCTGCTGTGGAAATGCACACTGCGAGGGAGGACAGAAGTTAAAAAACCCACCCGATTTCACACAGGGCTGAAAATTCAGCCCCGTTGGGTACCAGGATGAAGGGTTCTTTTCAAAGCCTTTTCATTTTTCAGGTTGCCATGGCTGCCTCCTCCTTTCAATCATGCGAAGGGTCTTTTCAATGTTTTACAGACACTGGGACAAGAACACACCTGGGTTTTCCCCCCTAAAGGGAAGCAGGGCGAGGAGAACATGATTCCTTTTGAAACAAGGAGTGTGGGCTGGCAAGCAGCTGGAGACTGTGTGGGCTGCTGATTGCATAGGAATTCCTTTTACATTATGCAACAGCGTTGCCCCAAAAGACAGCGAGGTGCCATAAAGGGGGGGCTGTGGGTCAAAACAGACTGGTAGGTGTAAGAGGTGGCAGGTGTCTGTCCACAGCAGTGGTGTCCTGCAAATTTGTACAGGTGGTGGCTAGGGCTAGAGTCACACAGCTCCTGGTTATTGACGTGGTTTGTTACATTGCACACATACAGATAAGGTCTTCACTGTGCTGGGAAAAAAAAACCCAAACACATATGAAACAAAGTGCTGGCCTGTTCTCTAACAAAAATTATTTAATTTGCTCTGTCATAGGAGTGAAACTGGTGTCCTTGCTGCTTGCGCTGCCCTTGTTTGTCTGAAATTTCACTGAATTTTTAGAGTTGGAAGGGACCATAGAGATCATCTAGTCCAACTCCCCTGCTGAAGCAGGATTG
>JAOXNO010000013.1:34001110-34020049 GCA_028565335.1 Limnodromus scolopaceus
CTCTCACTGGCAACCACTGAAAAGAGTCTGGCTCCATCATCCTTCAAACCACCTTTTAGATACTTATAGGCATTGATGGTGCATTGTCTTGGGTAAGTAGCATCTGTAACAGGTGATGCGAGTGACCGTGGGTGGGTGGCTCTCTTATCGCCAGTACTACCTGCTTTGCAGCTGGGAGAGGGGAATGCACTTCCTCCTACACAACTGGTCGCAGTCGGCTTGAGCTGAGGGTTATTTGGTTCTTCAGCAGTTACTGCCCGGCCTCACCAACGCCAGAACACCATGGTGTGAGCAACGCCATTTCTAAGAGAGAAGGAAGAGCAGCTGTGTCCTTAGAGGAAGTGTTAGCATGAAAGGAAACAATGAGCAACTGGTGCTGGGAAAGCACAAACAGCAGTCACTTTTTTGGCTCCCGACCTCGCGACCGCACACTTCAGTACTGAGAATCTTATTTCAACAGTATATACTCTTTCCTCTCATTCCTTTCCTCCGTCATTTCAAACAAACAATTCCTGTTGGTGTCAAGACCAAAGCATTCACACGAGCATCAGCGTCAGGAAGCTTTGTGGCTAAAATACAGCGCAGCTCTTACTATGGCCTTTCTTGCAACATGGTGCATCCAGATCTCTTCTCCAGTTTCTGATATTCACAGAAGGTGAGAATATAATATCCTTGAGTTCTCCACCCTCCATCAACTTGGACTGAAGTTTTACGCTGTCTCTGAAATAAATGGGACAAGTTAAGGATGGGCCAGGCTCACTATCCTCTGGGTACTAGAGAGCTTGGAAAAAGTCAAGCTTGCTCTAACTGACCTACTTGTGGTGCTCTCTCTCAAACAAAGTCCTCAGTAGAAATTTTTGCCATGAAAGGACTTCAGAATTTGGTGCACTGTTTTTGAACTTCGTCAGAAAATTGATTTTCCCATCCCAAACCCCCTATATAGCTATTACGTAGCTCTCATTGCTTTCACAAGATTTGTTTCACTGGCTGAAGTGCAAGTAATAAACAATGAACACAAGTAGGACAATCTCTTAACTTCACTCCATCTTCAGTCTGTCAATGGCTGAAATGATAACAAACCTAAGAGTAAACAAAACAGTAAATCTCTCTCAGCTATTAGACAGATTCTTATCTATTGATAAATCTACATAATCTTCCTTGCTCTAGGCAGCAATCTCGGCGTTGCAGACATATCCTCATAAAACCTAAGAAGGAAAGGATTTTTCAAGGCATGTACTGCAGTAATTCAAACTAGATTTACTGCAGCTTTTATCATGGCTTTTTTTTTTTCCTTCTTTCCAACACAAGTTCAAAAGCGAGAAATTTGTAATTTAGGAAAGTAATTTTTTCTTAAAAGAAATATTAATAAAGAAAAACAACGTTAGCTAAGCACAACCCCATGTTTCCAAATTCTAACAGCTAGTCTTAGTAAAATAGCAAGTGAAACATCAGCTTAAAAAAATCCTTAAATATTCCCTAACACTTAGAGAAAGCCAATAATTCCTGAAGCCTGTGAAATTACAGACAGAAACATCAGCTGATGTTCATACACAACATCTTGTCTTCCAGGAATTTATTATTGTTCCAAGAGCCTGTAAAAACTTACATCAATGAACTCCCAGGGTCAAATTCCCAGTTAACTTAAGCCTCAGTTATACTCCGCTCAGTAGAGCAAAGTTAATTTACCTCAAATGAGAGTTTACACTTCGCAGTTTCAAATATTTCCCTTGGTACAGACTAAGCAAAGATACAAATTGGTAGGTATACAGCAGAATTTGGTATGTGACCAGCTTTTAACCCCATTTAAAAACTCAAGAGTAACCATACAAATTCTTATGCATCTGCTGCACGAGAGGAGGTCTCAGTTAAAAATCAACAAATTGAGCATGGAGAGCAATGTTTGCAAGATGAAAGAAATGTAACAGAGGCATTAAAAAAAAGGGCAAAAAAAAGAAAAAGAAGCCAAGATATGTCAGTTACTATGCAGAGTATACAGAGCAAGCCTTGCTCAGCTGTCAGTGTTTTTCCTCACGCTATGGTGGTTTGAATCATTTTGCAGTAAGCAGAATGACTTTAAAGTAGGCATTACTGTGAATGAGCAGACAGCTGAGCTTAAACACAAATTGGATGCAAGGTCTGTATGAGCCAAGTTTACCTTACACTTCTGTAGGGGAGAACAGCCCGTTTTGTCCAGGTAGCCCTGACCACACGTGGGTGCTTGGCTTGGAATTAGCTCCGGGGACAATCATAAGGAATTCACCCCATACCTATTTCTCTGTAAGAGAAGTTCCTGCTGCCCTCCGTGTTCACGATCAGGGCACCGATAAAGAGGATCCCTTGCCATCTTCCTCTCCCTTATATAATTATGAAAAAAACCCACATTACTGCTGCTGTAAACTGCTCTTTTCCCAGCAACTTTAACTAAATGCTCGTTATTTCAGGTACCACTTAAAGCATATTAGATCTCTATGAAATTAACTAGCAGTGAAGTGATTCCAGCTGACATGATGAGCAAGTTCTAAAATTCTTCACCCAATACAGAACCAGAATGGCTGCATTTCAAAAAAAATGGGAGCCGATTCTCCCCAGTAAAAAAAGCTGGTTTTCTTTTGGCCTCTATCCTTATTCTGCCATGCACACCAGCTGAGGATATTTTGTGTGGTAACAGATTTATTGATCCCATTTTCCCAGCTCTTCCCAGAACCTCCGTGCTCCCTCCCACCAAATCTTTGTACACAGGGAGTCTGGGAAGTACTGCAGAACTGGAATTACAAGTTGGTCAGGAATTGCACTCACTGTACTCCCACATTTGTCAAGATCCTAATCCATCTGTATTGCATCTTACGCACCATACGGTGGGACCAGGAGACATAGCTGAGATCTGATTGGCAGAGCGGTCCTGAATCACCACCTCTAAGATGGAAAGCACCACATTGATATAATTTCCTTCCAGTTTTTTATTTTATGCAGTAAAAACTGTTTCCTTGCTTCTAAAAGTTGTTTTATGGTGAACATGTGGTCTGTGGTTTCCACATTCATGCTAAAGCATAACATTTACGCTGCACATCTGTCTACTAAAACCTGCTTTTAACAACCAGCTTCCAGCTGCAAATGAATTCCAGCGGCTTCCCCCTTTCCCTGCCCCAGTGTCTGGCCTAACCGCCGTGCCACAGCGCTGCACCGTGCGTGCAGGTAACTGGGGAACAACTGGAACGTTGCACAACCACCGACCAGACTGCAAGAGCAATAAACAAGGCTTCTAGCAGATGGAAGCTCCTTCATCCTTGCCATTTGGGAAAGCGTAAAAACCACAGATCACTACAGCAGCTAGAAGTTATTCCAGCTGTCGCCAACAACCTTTGAAGAAAGATGCTTACAACCCCTGGGAAAAAGTCCGGGTGCTCTATGACCTTTTGCAGGTATGATTTATTAACATCCAACTAAATTGGTTACAGAGACAAAAATAATAAATCAAATTGCGCGTCAAGGTGCTCCAACATTATTACAAATTTTTGGAGTAAGTGAAGCAGAAAACAGGAACGATCCTGACTACAGAATGTTTTCTCAAAAATCTGAAAGTCGGTGATAAAATTCTAACACATAAGATACCGTTCTTCATTCTGAAATCACTAATGCCCTATCAAAACAAACAAGAAATTCAGCATTTAGCAGCTTTGCGTATGTAATACCTCATACCTGTGGTATGTTCTTCCAACACTGGAACTAGTAAAATACTGTTTAACATAAACACAAGACTGACCGATTCTCAGGATACCAGCCGTCTCACAGGTGTGGCGCTGAAGGAGCTCACCACCTCTCCTGCATCAACCTCCCAAACATTCCCATGAGCTTTAATACAGCTTTGTTTTATACAACAAAAACAGCAAATCCACAATTTATATAAAAAAGGAACCGCTTAAAACAATTTTTTAACATATGGCAACTATTGATCTGGAAAATTTCTCTTATTGCTTTCAAAAGCTGCAGCAAGAACAGTATCTAAGAACTGAGCAGTACAGTAATACATTTGGTGGTAAGTTACAGCATTTACTAAGTTTCAACAGATAAGCCAGATAACCTGTGCAGTTTCTTGTGAACCCCCGGCTGCTGGAGGAAGTCGCACCCACCAGTAGCTAGAAAATAGAAAGGATGAGTTAGTGAATACTGGGAATTTTATTTATAGTAGGTATAATCCATGAATGAGAAAACACTCAACCAAAAACTAAAAAACAACCCTTCCATTTTAACTTCACTCCTTTGAACAGCACCACCTGACTCTCGCCCTTGCAAGATGCATTCAGTTACGTGGAGAAGTTGGATTTCACCCTTCTCTCTATGATACGTGCACCGTGGGCCAAGTTTTGCATCCTCTCCAGCTCGCCCCCTCCGTATGGGTTGGACACACACAAAAAAAGGCTGTATTGAACAAAATAAGATACACTGAAAATGACCTACTCTGCAAAGCTGGTCATCTAGAGAGGAGACGGGAGAGATTAACACCAAAGCAGATGAAGGACGTTAATTAGGAGTAGGCTGAGCAGATGTAGCTGTGCATTTCCGTAGTGCAACACACTGCCCTTACCAGGTCTGACGCCAAGCGGGAAGAAAGTCTTGTTCACAGTCAAGGAAAAGATGTAGAAGTAGGGCACGATGTTTACAGGGAAAGTTTTTAACTACAGATTTTAGGCATGATTTGTCATTTAAAAGCTTGTTAGAATGGACTGCTTTCCTATTTTTCAGATTATTTTTTTTTAATAGAGAAAAATGGGACTCTGAATAAGGACTTTTAGATACGAGGGGCCACACAGAAAACTTAAACAGGACTGTAAACAGCTGAGGGAAAGCTGGGGGGGGCAGTGTGGGGCATGAGAAAGGGTGAGGTTTTTGTTAGATTGGTTTTTGGGTTTGTGGGTTTGTTGGGTGTTTTTTTTTTGAGACCGACACTGGACCTTTGTGCAACCCCAGAGCTGTCCCTGGCTGTACGTTCCAGCCCCATGATTTTGTGTTCCTTTCCATGCAGTGACCTGACTTCAGCACTAAACTGACAAATAACAAGGTGACCGTGTTTGCCACCACCACTTCCTCCAGGGGCCAGGTTTTAAAAGAAAGCAAACATCCTACTTTCAGTCCCTTCAAAGAAAACTTCCTGCTGGAAGAACAGACCTCTACGATGGTTCCTTCTCAAAATCTTGGCTGTTTTCACTCTTCCTTCCACGCACCTAATTTTCCAAGCTCTGTATAAAGAACTTAAGTACTTTACTGGATCTGTATTTCAAAACAGCATGTAAAAGAAGTAAATCAGTGCTGGCAAATGAACACATAAAGCATATCTGAGAGAGCAGAGATTCAGAAGGGAACGCAAGGCTTAATGGTGCGCTCCCACTCAGTCTGAAGGGCCCTTTATGCCTCCTAAACAAGCTACTCTGTTTCACAACCCCAAACTTACACCCTACCAAAGCCGGAAACTAAGCATCAAGCCTGGAAAGTAGAGCTGTGAGTTTCTGTTTCTATGATCACTATTCCTCTGGATATTTTTTTCTTTTCTTTCTTTGCTGTGTCATTTGAGAACTGAGCCAGTGTTTTAATACCCGAAGGCCTGAGCTGCTCCATCATCTTGACATTAAGTTTACAGCGGGATACACAAAGCAAGCAGTGCTAGAGGAATGATTCTCAAACTGCCCTCCAAAATCACATGAAGTCATGCGTTTAAGAGGGCTGTGACAGCAAGCAATATTCATCAGGAAATTTTAGGACTGATCGATTGAGCTGAACAGCTTGGGGATCACTGCCGTGTACGGAAGGAAGCAGTAAAGTTGCCCGAATACGTTCTTTGTTACCGTTCAGGGTAGATGTGGGGAAAAAAATGTTCCTCAATGTCACTTATTAAAAACAAGAGCTGTCTTAGTTATATTGCAGAAAATTAATGTAAGTTTTGCACCCTTTGACACATCTGAAGTTTGGGGGAAGAAAATTACCGACATTTCATATTTTAACAAGAATAACTGTATGGAGTATATTAAGGTTTGTGAATGATAAATATATTTTTATGCAGGAATGCACAGAAGTAACATCAAGACAATTTTCTTCCACTTATGAATATGCAGTTGACAGGAGTTAAGCAAAATTAAGCAGGGACAACTATACTGCGGTTGGAAACATGGGGTCAGAGGACCTTCCGCAACTGGTCATGTCGTGTTTGCAGATGTGTATTAGAGATTTACAAAAGGAGCTATTGTGCAAGGATTTTGCTTCATGTATTTAAGAAATGCCCTGGATTATTCCCAGGCATCATTCTTCTAGAGACGGTAATAAAATTCTGAAGTTTACCTTCCTGATATTGGAATTGCTGAAGAAAATTTAATATAAGGCACTACTCAGCCTAATGCTTCCTGTCATCAACCAAATGTATTTTAGACATTTTAGACTGTAAGATACAAGGCAACACTGCCAGTCTGATTTCTCAAAAATCATGACTCAAACACCCAATATGAGATTAGTTTCGTTTAACACCTGCTGATTTTAATGCATTACAATTCTTTAACTTTGCCTTTTGGCCCCTAATACTTTAATATCAGATGCCATCAGCTGTTAGGTCATATAACAAAGTATGGGGAAATCCCCTCCATACATAGAAAATACAAACCCATCAATCAGATCAGACAGTAACCACAGTACCTGCCAAATATGACAATGAGCGGGTTTAATGCATCCTCCACAAATTTTACTCCCTTTCTTAAAAACTTTTTTTTTTTTTTTTTAATTTCCCCTACCCGGTTTTGTTGTTAAATGGATGTTATTTTTAGTATGAATTGTAATTACCAACAGCAAGGATAATTACAAATACAACTCATTTTTGTGCCAAGTTCTGACAGTCAACACAAGAATAAAACACAGGAAGGGAACACGCCACGAAGAGATCCTCACTTTCCTTGGAAAGCCAAACAGCCCCCAAAGGTTAAGATTTCCTTTGGAATCAAAGGCCAGATTTTGTCTTCATATTGACATGAACCTTGCCTTACTGTAAGCTGCTGACACAGTAGTGTCAAGTCAAGTCAAGTTTTTAAAAGACATATTAAATAGGAAGAATTACGCTAACTTCTTTGGTAATGAATTACAGCGAGGCAGAGTTCCTGGGCAAAGTGAAAAAGGCTGAAAAAACACTTGTCTGCCTCTGAGACAATGGGGCTTCAAGGTAAGAGAAAGCAAAATTCAAACATACATCTAATCTGACATCACAGATTTGGTTTAAAATGGAAGCGTTCATAGTATTTCCCTCATGTTAAGTACAATACACGGATCCATTTTTAATGGGTTTTCTTGAAAACAACGCAGCACACAGTAAAGTGCAAGCTTTTTCTAAACTACTAGTCCCCCAGGAGCCTCCCTTGTCCATGCCCCGTCCAATTATTCCAGTCATAAACCAGTTAAACATGCCAACATCATCTGGGTTTATTTTGTGTCATTAGAGTGGCATGTAAGAAAAAGAAGGGGGGGGCTGGGGGGTGACAGGATATAGATGTTAACTTGGAAACTGTGTTGTTGCCAGAGTCACAGCCACATAGAACAGATCTGAAAAATCATGGGTCAGGCTTGAGTTGCAGATAGGTAGGAATGCAAATTATTCTGCTAATGACTGTGGCATTGTGATTTGATGGAAAAAAACCCACAAAAACATACTGCCCATCTCTATCATCTTCATTCAAAAGTGCGGCTTCTGCTACATTTGTTTCCTGCTAAAATTCTGACCTATGGTTTAGTAGTTTCACAAATCTAGCCATATGTATAAAATTACAGGAAAGAGATGCGATCGATTTAGTGCAAGACACTTGAATATTTATCTGAACATAACAAACAGACAAAGGAAGATCAAAGACTCCATACACTTCTCCATAAGGCAGATGGTAATTTTTTAAATATAAGATCTTAAATACGCTGTTTATTTCTTAAGAGGTAGAAAATATCAAAATATTAAGAAAAAATTTCTAGCTTAAAACAATCAGTTTGCTTACTTTTTAAAAAGTCTTCCTGTTGCAATTTTTAGGTTAATAAAAACAAATGAAGCTATGGAAGCACAGGATTTCGTGCTCTGTATAGATTTTACTTACTGGAAAAAGAGAGAGCTTCTCCATCTAGTCAGTGCTCAAGCATTATGTACAAAGGATCTCCTCCTCTTGCCCTGTTGGGGGCTACAAAATCTGAAGATTCCCAGTGGAAAATTTTGGCGATTCCTGAATTTCTAGCACTACATTTAGCCGGATAACAGTTTATGTATAAGGCAGTAGAACCACTGATGTAAGCTCAGAGCCACCTCTTCCATAATGCTAAGAAGAAAGCTAATAGAAACAAAAGCTTATTTAAATCTTTTCTACAGGCAGCAAAGGATCATTCTCAGATTCCAGCACCAGCTGATAATCTGGTTCAGCAATTTATACCAGCCCAAAGACAGCCGAACTACTCACCAAACTGTGGAAGCCTATTTACAGTTGGAGCTACTAAGGCTTGCACCCTGACTTCTCAGCACAGCTACGAGATGCTGATGCTACTGTCTCCAACGCAATTCAATAAGGCATAAGTTAACTCAGAACTGACAACATTACACATTGGAAAAGTAGTGTAAAAGCTCCTCTTTTCCCTCTCGCTCTTAACATTCAGTACTATTTATTAAATATTTTATAAAAAGAATTTAGGGCATTTATACATTCAAACAATCACTGCAATAGTCAAAATAAAGAAAACAAATGGATTATCAGGTTCTAAATTAAGCACAGTTCTGGAGATATGCACACTTACACACATACACACGCCCCACACATATATTATATGTGTGTTTGTATTTATATGGATGTATATATAGAGATATATTTTATATATACTTCTTTTAAATCAGGTCTGAGAATACAGCACAGAATATCTTCACTTGGCTCCTCTTTCACCAGAGGACAGGATTGTCCAGTTTGGAAAAACCAGGTTCTTTTCTAAGGTCCATGTAGGTTCCATTGCTCACCCAGGAGTCATCGCTGGATTTCCTATCAAAGATTAAACAAATGCCTTAAATGTAAAGCTTACATTTTCCATACATATGCTGTGTAATGCAATGTAGCACTATGCACAGACACCCAATCCAGTCCATGAACCAGGTGCCGTGCAACTCAGTACAGCCTTCAAACAAGGCAGTATGGCCTGGGGAGGGGAACTGGGACGTTTGCACTGTGCCTCAAGGGCTCACCACGGTTATTGCACCAAGAGAGCCTATAGCTCTCGGTCAAGAGGCAAGACTCATTGCACTGGATCCTCTACATCTGCTTTTAGTCTAGTGTACAACGATTTTGGCACAATCACAAATAATTCTTTTAAGTAAATCAAGACTTGTGATTTGTTGAAGATAGAAATCACTATTAACAAGACAAATGCATAATTCATATCTCCTCCAACACTGGGTAACAGCTTTGCTATATAGTAATTATTTTTTTTTATTCTGTTATTTAATTCTACACCACAAATCTCAATTTTCAAATCCTCATTGTGAGGATGCAAATCCTCATCCGTGTTCACATTCCTCATTGTGAACGTACAGTTAGAAAGTATTAGACTTTGCCTCTATCCTGCTGGAAGCAGCATTTCCTTCCCTTTGGCAGGTGTGAGTTGGCTCACCAGCTCCTTGTACAAGTAGTGCTCTGAGGCAATTCCTGTTTGCACCTATTTTAAACATTTCTGTGCTTGACAGAAGTATAATATCTATCTATCCAGAGAAAAAAATAGGATGCCAGATCTGTTGACTGTGATACATAGGCCCATACAACATTTCACCTTGGCTCCGACTCTTTTATTGCAGGAGAACAGAGACGCCAGAGGGGAAAAGGCCACGTCCTCACTGGCATTCCTTTTTGTCTTTCAATGGCTGAAGTCTCCCATTAATTGATTTACAACAGGAAGAAATAAAGTGCCCTCTGAATCATAATTCTCTCCCTATCATGTAGGAGAAACATGTCCAAAAATAGCCCTGGAAACCGAAGTCCCCAAATCTGCACACTTCTGCACAAGGCAATCCCACTGAATTCAGCAGACGTCCAGCAAAGGTAATTAAGCTAAATCAGCTACTTCACCTTGCTTGAAAGAATCAAAGATGCTACATTCACTCAGCCAAATTCAAATGTAGACTAAATTATCAACCACCATCAAGGCAAAAAAATTAGAAAGAATTCCAGGGATGCACTAGTGAAAAAGCAATATATAAGCCTGAGTTTTAACTAAGTCTGGAGTGTTCTACATTGCCAAAGTACAAAAATCAAGAAGATAGAAGAAATCTGGAAAAAACTGGAGTCTGCTCTGTGGCAGTTTAGAACCAGCATTATAATATGAATTTCAATAAATGATAGTGTATGGTAATTATTATGTAGTACCTGAAAAACCTAGGCTGATGCTCTAGGCTGTTTTCTTCCAGCACCTTCCGTCGTTCTCTCTGTAGCTGCTCGATCCTCTGCTTCTGCATTTCAGCTCCTTCAATATTCCCTTCTTCTAGAAACCTGTGGCATCAGCAGCGACAAGAGACACAATTGGTGCTCCTGTCCCCCATCTTTGCCAGGTCCCGCAGAGCTCCAGCACCTAACCTGTACAGCAGGCAGCTCACAGCGTTTGAAAGGTGACCAGCTGCATCTGCAGACAACTGCGCTATCAAAAAGTACTTAAGGAATAAGTAACTCTCGTAACAAGCTCAGAGTTAATCATCATTGTTAGATTATATTCTTTCTCCTTGGAAGCTAGCAACAGTAGAAATTCCACCGCAGAAAGATGTTTCAAGTATCTCAGTTTTTGGCTACTCAAACACAGTATGCTCAACATCCAGTACCTGAAGTACTGAAGTTTTAAAATCTTTGGAAAGGCAGTTATCTAGAAGCATGCAAGAGCCAATTTTAGGAAACACTGGTCCATAATTACTAGACCATCACTTGATAAATGATTAAAATGCCTGTCTCAGATGCACATTAATGTAGAAATAGAAACACACTGCAGGTATCTATACAAAATTGTCTGAGCTTAGGGTAAAGCAAGCATACAGAAGATTAAGAACTATCTGAGGAAGACATTTAAATGTTAAAATTTCTTACCTTTGGTCTGGCCTAAAACGTGTATCAGTGGATGGGAGTAATGACCTAGTTTGCATATCCAGTTCATTTAACTCCAGTGCAAATTGAGTAAATCCATACCACTGTTCATAATCTTTAGGCATCGGATCTACATAAGAAGAGTACATTCAGAATTACAATTAAATGCTATTATCTTTAGAAGGAAAATTCCAAGCTCCCCTCAGTCATTTTTTCATCTTCTAACCATGGTCTCAATTCTGGAGGAATACAAGGTTTTTAATAATGTGACAAAAGAGAACATCCCCCTTGATAATTGCACTGCAACAACAAAACAGATTTCTGTTCTCTCAGCTGAATCAGAGCACAACTGTGACAAGGTCGTGGTATCATCATAGCACTTTTCCAAACTACAGCAGACAAAATTCCACGAGTTTGGGAGAAGTTCAGATATGGCTGTCTTTACAGAACTGAGCTTTGTGGGCTACCCTCCAATGTTTGATACATGAAACACACAATGCTTCTCTACACAAAAAGTGAGGAGGGTTTGTTCCTTTTTTTTTTTTCCCTTCCATTTAGAGTCCTCAGTACCCACTTCATGCCCAAATATGAAAATGAGGGAGAATGGAGAAAATGCAGGAAGCCATGGGATTAAGTTCTCCGGACTATTTAAGTTAAATGATATGTTCTTCTGGTCTAAATTGTAAATGCTTGACAAAAGTCTAATATTCCACATAGAAATAACAAGAAGCTGGGGCCTAATAAAGAGATGAAAATAGTAAGCTTATTCTTAAGCAGATCTTAAGTTCTGTACATTAGCCATTCTCATCACTTACTTGCTCTCCATATGCAGTTTGAAGATGAAGTTGTCCCCCAGTATAAACTGTCATGCCACTTCCCAAAGAGTCGATGCACAACTTTCCCAGCTTTATCCATGATGCTGCCTTCAATCTCGTGTGCATTTGGATTCCAATACTTTGCCTAGGGTTAAAAGAAACAAAGGGGCAAAAAGGTACATAAGAGATCAAGTGTGAGTGATTTTGCCATGTCAGTAGCACCCTGCTGTAAAGTGTTTTTCTGCATTACGATATCATATGCAAACAAGTGCTTTTAGTATTATTAATTGGCTAGTTAAGATACTAACAACGAGAATCGTATTTATTTTGTTTCCTTTTTTTGGGGCAGTACTAGGTGAAGCATAGCTGATGAATTTTGCCCAATGAAAAGTAAGACTGACTCTTGACTCAGTTATCTACATCCTTTCCAAATTTGCAGAAGAGGAAGAGAAGGAACTGACACAGTAACCTCCACTTTAGACAATTCATAGTATCAAAGGTGTAAGATACGCAGGCTCTCAATCTTTAAAATTTGACTTCTAAACATCTGTTGTAACTCTGCAATACACTACAGTACTTTCAAATAAGTATTTGAAAAAAAATATCACCCTAATGCTTCTTAGAAAGCACAAAGTATTCAGGAAAACAAATAAGAAAAGGAAACTTTCCTTCTGTGGCTGAGCATGCCATGCTGCATAAGTGTGAAGTACTTAGCTTTTGTCTGTATGATCTGTTTCTATGTAAAGCACAGCCTTTTCCCAGCAATCAGATGCAGAAAAGGCAGGTAAGGTAAGTCTCCCAGCATGCTTTGCAAAACTATTCCTCAGGTTGGAAATTTTTTGCATTGTTTTAGTTTTCATAAATTTTCCTTTACTAGGAAGAAGTAATCTATCACCAACACCTAATTTTAATCTCAGGTACAAGGGTGTATCCTGAGGAAGTCATATCTTGATGCCTTGTACTGAAGCAAAAGCTGTGAGTAACACCACAACCTCTCACTTAAGCTCCTCCAAGGACCTGCAAAGGGCTAGAAAAGAGCACTGGCTGAAGCACCCCAAGTAAGCACTGGTTCTACACTTGCTGAATGAATGCCATCACAGCAGATGCCACTGTGTTAGCAGGAGGTACGTGGTAAACAACCTTACATCAACCTCCCTCATCAAACACAGAGTAGGTTTTTCATTTTTTTCAGGCAGAGGGGTTGGAACTAGATGATCTATCATTCTACCATTCTATGATTCTATGATCATATATCTTCCTTTCCTTCCCCCATATTTTCCTGCATGTCAAGTGAAGTCACCCGAGAAAGCTGTTGTTTCTCTTTCTTGTCTGCTCTACCTAGTGAGTGGCAGTTCCTTCACAGTTAACGTTTCTCAAAGACCCACAGGTAATTACAGCAGAACTAAAGGAAAATACAGCTTGTAAGCAGTTGTATTGAGCTTCAGCAGAGACCGCCCACCCACTGGTGTGTGTTGGCTTTGCCAACATTGCTGCAGTTACTGCTGTGGTTACCTTTATGAAAGTCAGTTTGCACTGGCAAGTGTCGTCGTTAAGATTTTTGATGATGATCTCTCCATAGTGTTCAATCCATCTTTGCCCACTTAAGATGTTATGGATACAAGATGTCACCTTGTTCCATGCAAAATGATCTTTAAAACTGTAAGAAAAAAGCACACAAGAAAAATCTCATGCAATGTTCAAACAAGCTGATAAACTTGTGAAAAAAAATTGCAGAGAACTTGATTAGAAAAAACCCATAAAACATATTTTTTTATTTTCTGCAATGCTTCATCTCCTTGTCCCACACCTTCTCTGTAACAAACCCTATGACAACAATCCTGTCTCCCAGAAAACCCTTTTCACTTCTGCTATAAACTTTGGTCTTGAACTCAGTTTTCTCTCAATTTACTTGCCCCTATTTTCCAGTTTTAAGTTGCCAAAAGTAAACATTCTAATATCATCTACTGTCTGAAATGCCCATTTCACAGCTTGTAACACAGTGACAACTGAAAACAAAAAGACGTGGGCCACCAGAGTCATCAGGCTTATTAAGTGGAATAGCCTGGCTCAAGCTCTCAAGGCTGAGCCTGTGTGTGCTTCAGGCAAGAGCAAAACTTCTCACCAGGTAGTTCAAGATGCAGTTGCACACTAGAGACATCAGACAGGGAGAGAAGAAAAACACCAATAGGTAATACAACATATTACCTTTTATTAGAGAAGCATATGTTCTTATAAAACAGCTTTATAAAACTTCAAGTAAAGAAGTCATGAAGACCTACGTTCTACAATCTGTTCTGGATATTGATAGCCAAGTCGCTGCTGGTAAGGTAAAGGGTAAACTTACAAAACACCAGTTTCCCCACAGCAACTGCCTTGCACACATCCCATGAGGACATTAGAATCTTTCCTTCCCTCGCTTTAATCCCTTGCTTTCACTTGATGCTTTGTAAGAGCGTGCACAAGGACAGTTTTAACAGGCTAGCAGATATGCAGCCAGTTCACCCCACAGTAACTTGCTTTCCTGCCCCTACCTGCAGGTCATGTGCTCTATTACACACGCTAAAAACACTGTATTTGCTCCAGAAACCCCCTTGATACTAATGCTTTATTTTTGCCTATAGCCTCAGTACCTTTTTTATACCCAATTCTACAGCAGATATTCAGGGACACAAACTAGCACATGGAGATGACACATGAATCAGATTATTTTCCACTTCATCAGCCCAACCTGGGCCCTAAGCCCTTAGTTACCTTGCCTCGGAACACTCACTCGCATCCTAAAGACTCTTCACTCCACAGCTCCGATTAGCCACTATGAACACAATACCTTTTATATGTTACCTTTTGGACACTATCTTACTATATTGCAACTTTACCCACTTAAAAGAAAAAGGCATGCTTAGGTGCTTAGTCTGACAAGTGTTAGGTTCTTGGGTTATTTTTCTCTCTTCAGATGGCAGAATAATTAATTTTGTAGACTCTCTTTGGAAAACAGATTTAATTGGAAGACTACTCAACCTTTAGACCTCTGGTTCTGCAAACAGGACAGATATAGGTCAAATTTTAAAGGATTTTGATTGTTGATCTATAGTGGGCACTCTGACAAGCCAGCAAAGGAACACTGCAGATTTTTAATAAAAAAAATAAATTTAAACTATACTCAACACTTAACTACAGTGGCTGCTTACTCCCTTAGATAACAAACATCAGATATGCAACTAGTTTATTTATCACTTGCAATAATTATTTATGCAGTGATGATAGCTATCAGCCTCACCTACAGAGCAAGACCATGTGGTGTTAGGGCTTGTACAAATATAGGTACAAAATACAGCACCACCACCCGCTCCCCAAAACCCACACTCAAGCTAAAGAATTCATAGCCTCCTCTACCATGCAGTTTTTCCCCTGTGAGTTTAAAATGCACAAAGCTTGAAATTCAACTTAAGTATGAAAATACCAACTGTGCTTTTTTCAAGACACACAGAGTGATATTTATCTCATCTTTTCTTTATAACCCTTGGAAGAGTTAGTGCTTCTGTTTTACACTTCTTTTTTTGGGTTGGGTTTTTTTAATTCCCCTCCACCCCCACCTCCCGCCTCTTTCTTTTTAAACTAAATTATAATCACCAATTCTTCCAAAGGTCTAATACGGCACAGCACAGATTGTTCTCATCTGGATAAATGTGGCTCCAGCGTGTGCAAGCATGTCTGTGCCTGTGTGTGAACAGCATCGCACGACTGCAGCACTTACGCTGGAAGAGTTACGTGTGTTGTACCAACTGGAACAATTTCCATGGACTTCCCCCAGAATTTGTTTTTCCATCTTACATCTGAAACAGGAAGAGGGAAAAAAAAAAAAAGACAGGTTTAGTCATAAGCATGGGTGAATCATTCTACTTCTGGGTTCTACTTTATTTTCAAGAAATGCAAAATAACAAAATGCAACATAACAATAATGTTCAAAGAATTATGTGGTTCTTCGAATGTGGTTTTGTTTGTTTTTTCATTACATTATTGGTTATCTAAATAGCAAAGTAACAGATTTAAAAGTTCTCTCTCAAAAACTTTTTCAAAAGAGAGGAATTTGAATAAGCTATAGACAGCATATATTTATCAGCAATTCAGTCGCTAGTGAATGAATGCAGACATTTCCAAAAACAAGAGCATAATTTCAAATACAAAAATATAGCAACTAAGAACATCCACAGTGAAGAAGCAAAAGAGTGTTTCAAAAGGCACAAAATTGCAGAAGGATTTAGTCCAACTTCCTCTGCAAGTTTAACTGGCCTTTCAAAATCTTGTCTGAATCACAGAAAGACACGTCCAAGTCTCACGTCATTTCTCAAAAAAGAGATGAGAAATAACGCAAATTTAGCCAAATTTATTGAGCAAAAACACCTGGAAGAGAAAGAAACATGGACAGAGAAGCATGGCAGATGGGCTATAGGTTTAAATTAGGTTAGATAATCAGGCAGTAACTTCCACAGGAACTTCAGAGTTCAGGGGAATAGTATCCTTGGTGTATTAGACACTAGGAACTCGATTCCCTGCCCAATCTGAAAAAGAGGGGGGAAAAAAATCACCTCTAGTTTCAAAAATATGCTAGTACTAACACAAGGAAACCAAAACACTGTTTCCTATGCATCTGGGGGGGAAGCTGATATGCCAGCTGAGAGACAGATGCTCAAACCATCGTTAGGAGACTACATCTCTCCCGAGTATCTATGTTCAAGTGACAGGACTGAGCCACACCAAGCTGCCTACCATTGCAAAGGCTGGAATGGGACATAGGGCTGAATTCCTCATGAAAAAAGTAACCCTTTCCTTACCAACTTGAGAAAAGGACCTTTGGTTTCTTTTATTTTTGAAGTTCGATGCTGGGCCAGCATCTTTAAAAACAGCAATTCTGTTGTGATTTCAATACTGCAAAATAAGATGTCCAAAACTACCCTGACTGTTACAGCGTTGAGCTGAATTCTGTACTAGCTTTCTCTCTTCTGCAGTGGGATGGAAAAAAAAGGGCAAAGGCACATCCTGCTGAGTTGAACAGTTTAAATGTAATTATCAGACTGCGTTATGTTCAGTTGTCTTATAAATGGCACAGCTGTCCCACAGACATCAGTACACGGGAAACATCTTGGGAACCAGTGTGTAACTCGACGATGCAAAAATTTTAGGGCAACTAAGAAAAGGGAAGTTTTATTTTCAAAGCTACGCTCAGACTAATTCAGGCACAGATGCTGCAATAGCTGGAACTTTCTATTCTGCATTTCCATTGTTTGTGTGTCCATGCTCCTTTGCAAAAGCAGAGTCAGCTCCCCAAGTCAGGGAAAATGATTTCCAAAATAACTGCCCCTGTCAGAACCCAGTCTTCTGGCTCACTAGAGATGATCAAGAGATTTCTTGATGTTGAAACAGATGAACTAAGGTCAGCGTCTGGTGGGATGACAGCACTACTCTGGCAATGTTGCTGAGGACTGTCTCCTTTTCTGCTGAGGAGATAATACGGTAAAAGTGAACAGATCTTTGCACACAGAAATAATTTCCTCATTGACAAGCTACCTTTATGACTAACTTGATGTTAATCTTTCCACGTAAGTTAACACAGCCCCATAACAAGAGGCCACAACATTTACAAACTATCTTTGTGTGGAAAAAACCCCATTGCCTAGATCTCCCATAAGCTCAGGCGGCCACATTTAAAAACCAAACCAAACCAAACCCCAAACCCCTGCAGTAACCTGATAGAGACTCCTGCGCTAATCAAGACCAAATCTTACACCCCTTCGCATTGATCAGGTCATGTTTACAGAAGAGCTTTGTTCTCTAAATGGAAGTGTTAAAATATTTGAGCGATAACTGTTGTCAAGATCTGTAAAACAAATCAGTCACATCAGATTTTATTAAGACAGGCTGCTATCTAGTCTTACTTATACAGTATTCAGTTAGTGAACAAATTTTTTATCATCTCTGCTATTTGGCTAAGAACAAAAGGACTCTTGTGCCTGTATTTGTTTACAAAGCAAAGAATTATATCGAACAACGAAATTCAGACTAACGACAGAGTTCCAACTTTTGTGCAATATGGTCCATCGGTAATAACTACAATCAAGTAGCAGAGTCAATCGTAACAGAACTCAAGGTTATAATGTGGCTACACTGCGAATTGACAAACCTCTGCATGAAGGATTTTAACTGAGTGAAAAGGCACACTTATGTTCTGTGTACACTCCACAAATATCTAACCACACAGGTACAGTGACTGGCTGACAGCTGCACCAGCATTACACAGCAAACAAAGCTCCAAAACAGGTTTTTTGGAAACGTATTCGTAGTCAAATTGCACAAAATCTTACATACTGTAATAACGCCAGCAGAGAAAGACACGGTAAATATATTTATCCTTGCTGGTATGCTCATTTTTGGAATTTTTTCTCTGGACAGGTTTACAAGATCTGCCAAGACGCAGGGTTTAACTCGTAGTTTTTCAGGCTGTACTCTAGCTTGTTTTACAAATAGCTTGGGACACCTCTTCTTTACTAAAGAACCCCTCCAAAAAAACCCACTTGATTTTAAACAAATGCATTTGTACATGAAAAGAATAATCAATTAATGTTATAAAAAACCCCCACAAACTTGACACTTTTATAGTGGCGGAACATCTAAGTAAGAAACATGCAAGTAAGTACAGGATAGCATTTCTTAAGGACATTCGAATACAATTTAAGCAGGGAATTTCACCTTTTCTCAATTTCTGGATATTTCATGTTAAGACATACACTGAAAATATTATGAACACTGTAAAAGTAAATGATAGACTGAAGAGTTACCTTGCCAAAAAGCAAAATTCACAGATTCAGCATGGCATGCAGAAATAGGTGGATGGTGACTGACCTAATAGCAAGACATGAAAAGAGGGAAAAAAAAAAAGACATATTAACACTCGAACAGCCATTTTGGTTTGGGTTTGGTTTTTTTTTTTTTTTTTTTTTATTAATTTTTGATTGTGGGTGGGGTGG
>JAOXNO010000013.1:34020130-34041738 GCA_028565335.1 Limnodromus scolopaceus
GTCTGGTGGGAGGTGTCCCTGCCCATGGCAGGGGGGTTGGAACTCGATGATCTTTAAGGTCCCTTCCATCTCTAACCGTTCTATGGTTCTATGACTCATTCCTATATGATATTCACAAATTGAATACGTACTTTCTTTTTGCAGTTGTGTCCTGAAGGGGGAGTCAGTGAGATTAATAAGGTGCTGAGACCTACCAAGCCTTGAAAGAAACGGGAAGCACTTATTTTAAAAGGTCTGTGAATTCTGTTCATCGAGTGAAAATCTAACAGTATATTTTGTACCTTGTCTCTAATGTGATAATTACATTTATCCTTAGGGCCCCCTTAATATATTAACAGAGGCTGCACTTTAAGCACACAGACAAAAGTAAAAAAAAACCAAAGGGACAAATTCTTCTGTACAGTAAATACCCACAAACCCCTGACTATGAGGGAGGAGACAGCGATCAGCAGCTCTGAGGGGGCACCAAGTGGAGATATCAAGCCATGAAATTCCATCAAGCAACCCCTACTATTGCAGTAGTGACACCTTAGGTGTTTCTAGTGCAAAACTCTCACCACACACACTGCATTTTATCAGCTTTGGGTAATAGCACACACACGAATTAGAGCAGCCACCAAGAGAGCAAAGCAAAGACTGTGAGTAAATAAAGAAATACACAATGCAGACTATTAAAAGGGAATAGCAAGTAATATCCTTCTGGATAAACACGAGTAACAACTGACCAGGACCAACTCTTCGATGTGTAATGCCTACTCTTCCTTCGCCAGACAACTTTCTTTTCAAGTCAAATTGCTATTTCTCACTATCAATTTAATTTCTTAACCACTTACAGGGCTCAAATGCAGTTTTACTTTCTTCTTTGTTATTCATTTTGCAAATATGTTATCGAGCATTTTTCTGCAGACATCCAGTTATTTATGAAGATCCTCTACTTGGTTTAAAAAATAAATAAATTACTAATTACTCTAAAATATGCCCTAATCCACCAAGAGCAACACTCTCTCTCTCACATACCGCACTGAGATTAACCCCATATGTCACTATAATTCATGGGTTTAACTTAGCTCTCACTTTAACTGTTATAATTCCAGAGTCAGGTCATGGAGTTAAGTAGAGTTATTCTAAACTCACTCTAGTAATAGAACAGAATCTCTGTGATTTTATAGGTTTTGCCTATGTATTTAATGGATTACATGCTATCTGCATGAACAAGTTATTTACTGTATGCATCTAAATGCTTGCACAAACAAGCAATAAGCAACAGCTTCTGATGCAAAGAGAAATATTTAATGCTTGCAAACTGCATGAAATTTCTTTCCTCCTCTACTGTCCTCCCCTCCTAATATCCCTCCATCCCATACTGTTACAATAACTTTACCACTCTATAAACTCATGTCATATATTGCATGTATTAGAACAATAGTTAATAGACCAAGCCCCTGCATGTATTAAAATTCTTCTTTAGAAAAAGTAGCCTTTGTATTGATAAATCCAATACTCATGGGAGAATCTCTTCCTTTAATTCAATCTAACGTTAAGCTTAGTACCAACCTTTATTCCCCACTGCAGTGCTCTAGACACATCATCTCAGAACTGAAGTAACACAATGAAGAACCAGACCCATTACTTGAACTTTAAATTTGATTCTTGCTTTGACTATTTTGCGCCTTTTTTTTTTTGCCCCATATTTTTACTCTTGCCTGCGACATTTTCCAAGACTAAGGAAAGAAAACAAGCACAAAACACTGACATTTTTGTCAGTTCTCAAATATAACGTACAAAATGTTGTATCTTCAAAAGTGGTCAAAGCCACTTTTTGTTTCCTAAAGGAAGCCTGTTCAAAAGCTTTTTCGGATCAAATTTCTAGGTTGTACACCCTTGCTCACTGCACTTTTTGTATTTTTTTATGTCTAGACAGGTTGAGACAGCTTTCAATCATTCTTACTTTGTGAGGCACCACCAGATTTACTTAAGTTTTATCTCTTTTTAACATAGGTCTCAAGCTTAGCAATTTTGGTAACTTGGTTGGTTTAAATTTAATATTTTTCACCCATACTTAATAATTATTCTCCTATTGGGGAATTATTTTCATAAACACTCAGACCTTGGTGTGTTGTATACATCCTTCAGCTACTAAGCCGTGGTACCAGAGTTGAAAGGCTTAGCCCACAAAATATTTGGACAGGAAGGAGAAACATTCACAGTGCCATAGTAAATACTAGTGGTTGATTGACTTACACAAGGGAAACATTTGTGACAAAAGAAGACATTAAACAGCTGAAGATACAGTATTTTTAACGCTCACACACAAAAGAAAATGACAAGAATGCAAATGCTTGTTGGAGTCGTGCTCAGATTTCAGCATGGGGAATGGCACTTCACTTAACCAAGTTATCTAGTTGCTGCAGCAGGCAGCCTGCCAGCCCTTGCTTCCCGAGTGTCAGCTGCCAGTTGTCATGTTCCATTCCAGAGACAGCAGACTTTCCTCATAAAACAATTTCCTTCAGTTAGAATTCTGCATCCTCTCTTGAGTTTTGCTGGGCTCAGGTCATGTGAAGTAATTTTGTATTTCCTTCAATTCCAGAGGATTCCAGCCACGCGTTTAGAATTAAGCAGCGTATCAAGTAGCAAATCTAAGGGCTGCAGCCTACAGTACCTGTTCCGCAAAGAACTGGAAACCCTTATCTTCACGAATACATTCATAGGTTTCTCCAAGCACAGGATTAAATGGCTTACTTCCAGCTCGGTAGTAACTGGATGCATATGCAGTGACTGCAAATGCAGCTATATACACCTGGGAACAACAGATATGGAATTTTGATTAATTAATTTATCACAGCCATGCACAATTTTTGCTACACATTTTTATTTGACAGAAGGAAAAAAAAAAAACCCAAGGTTCTTATCCTGACATCAGATTCTGTATTTTTCCTCATCGTTTGCAGACTACAAACATGAATGCCTCCTGCAAGTTAAGCACTAGCTCGCACATTAGAGAACTACTCAATCTTCGGAGAGTCATTCCATGGTTCAGGGATGGAGTTACTAGGGTCAAACACTACAGATTTCATCAATTGAAAACAGCATTTGTAAATACTGTCTGAAATAGCTTAGCATTCTGCCACACAGCTCAAAGCAGTAACCTTAAAAATCACAGTTAGAATTTGTGTCATATCTGGCTTTTATAGTTATGGTCTGTGATTGCATGGATTTTCTAAACTTGGCACAGGAAGTATTGGATGAGTTTTCACCAAGTTTGGTATTTCTAATGCGCTTTGAATTGAATTGCCTTTTACCTACTGTGTGCTGGTACCTAATTGTGAAACTGTTCTTGATTATGATTGAGACACAGGTAACTCTTCCAAATTTTTGCAGTCAACTCAAGCATAATTCCTCCTAAACTCGAGGAATTAGAATTTGGGGTTGTTCAATTCAATTCAGGTCTCTTTTGTACCATTCTTCTCCCTTTTCCTCATCTTGTGAAAGTGTAAATGCTCTCCTGTCAAAATTTCAGAAACTGAATCCACTTCAGAATGGCTCTTCTATGAACTATTACAATTACTATGCAACAGCCAGCATTAATCTTGCCTCCGAAATTTCTCAAAGGCAAAGAGTACTCCATTCTGAGGTAATTTCCAGATGCTTGGGTGTGGGAAGGAGGGAAAAAGGTTCTTCTCACTCCCATATGAGCAACTACTGCTCATTTCCTTTTCCTTTTAACACATGTTCTCAAGAGAACAAAAAAAAGCTATGCACCTAAAACTCCCATTAATAGCAACATTCTCTGTCCTGAGAACAGACATTAAATTGTAACCCTTGCAAAGTGGAGCAAGAGGCTTTTCAAACAGTATTTGTAACACAACTACTTACATTCATTAATAACCTAATTTTAAGATAAATACATTGAGTTGCAAATGCTTAATTCTATTTAATGGACAATCTATAGCTTCCGTATAAAAGAATTTAGAGAGCTTTTAATCCCTTATTTATGGGCTTACACATTAAGTAGCTCTTGTGCATCTGGAACAAGCGGAACACCTGAAAGGCATTTTTCTCCTGTTCTTTTGCCAAATGCTGAATCCAGGGTTCTGCACCAGCAGAAGATGACACCATTACCATACTCGTATGGTACCATACCTTCATATTGCCTGGTTTTGATATCCTAAACATTTTGGATCAACCCCAAAAATTCACAAAACCAGCTAATAAAACAAATGGAGCTCATGTAGTTAATATAAAGATAATCACAGTAGTGTGGGGCTGGAATATCCAGCACCTTCTATGTGCAAATGTGTTACCAGATTAGACACCCTGAAAAAAAAAAGATCTGTTGTAGTTTTCATGCTCAAGAGGGATATTTACTAGTTCAACGCCACGCCTCCCTTTTTGCTGTAAATTTATAATCTTACAGAGTAAGACCTGCAAAACAGAACTAAGTTACATCTTTGTTTAATCTTACAGGGCAGTGAGGTACTTGGGGAGAGAGACTTCTTGACAAAGCAACAGAAATTATGCAGAACAGTCGAAAATAGGGGTTATGTAAATATATAAAGACACACGTTTGTAGAGCCTGCCTTTCTCAGCTGGGAGGAAAATGGAATGGAACATCTTCAGTTCTTTGGCAGATTGTTTTTGTATTTACTCTATTCTAATCATATTGAATGTTACTAAGTATTTCAAATAACATATTTACCATCCGTTCAAATGGGTCAGCCGTATGTGCTGCTTTATCTAGTAGTTCACTGTACTCCAGCTCCTCGCAGAGACGCTGAAGGGTGTTAAGTGGCTCATTTAATTCAACAGGCATGGCCACTTTGGAGAGATCCTTTCCTATGTTATTTCTCAGGATATTCCAGAGGCTGATGTTACTTGTATTAGGACATGGAGCTGGTAAACACGTTCTCCGTTTAGAATTGCATCTGATTCCACTTTCAGAAATACAGTCTGAAAAGAAAGGAAGTGGCAGAACAAGTGAATTCACTGTTTATTTCATTTCGTTCCCTTTGCAAACATGCATTAAAATGCAACCATCTTTTTTTTCTGTCAAAACTTCCTTCCACTCTCACAATTCATTCAAGTATTTCACTTGTGGTTTAAAGACAGCCTGTTATAAAAATGATGAAATTAGGAACAAGATTTTAATTTCTGTATGTTATCTGAGGTAAATGTCAGGAAAAAAAAGTTGCATAAAAAATTACAACCTTCACCTTAAAGGCTCTAAGAAAGGCTCAGGCTTCTCACTGACTCTGAATGAGTGAATATTGCAACTATTTTATTTGTAACAGAGATGGATTCCTATCTGTTTAAGGGACATAAAACCTCCCTCCTTGACAGAGCTTCAATTAAGTTGACACTTCTCAGAAGGCAAGGCGGAACTTACAGATCCAAGCTTAATAACAACTCCTACCTAATTTTTCCTATTTTTTTGAATACTCCTACCAGGGAAATTTACTTCACCAGATTCACATGGAGGCTTTTCCACAGTATTCCCCATAACGCTTAGCATTTAAAAAAATTAGCGATGTTAGCTTTTAGATACAGCCATATGTTGGTGGAGAAATGGCCTGTTTTAAAGGTTGAAAAGCTGAAGCAACTGTGGAGCTGTGGGTTTCCTGGAGATTTAAAAAAAAGAACTCATGTCAAGAGTCCTTGACATGAATATCTGAGGCCCGTGTTGCTATGTCAAAGCAATTGGAATGGGATAAATAGTTCTAAGTGCACCATGAAATGATGCATGGCAGGATCAAAATAGAGTTACAAGCTTCTGCAACAGGCAGTAGTCTGAAGTAACTACATTGCTAAGCTGTACATCAATCTCATCTCAGAGAGGAATACAGTTGCCGCTACAAGAACATATTTTATCTTTGCATGTCCTTGGAAGCACTAGGAAGCTCCTGCCCTAGAATCATATCTCCATTTGGAGACATTTAGGTATAGCCCCAGTCTGTCAACCCCTGTCCGCATCTGGGTTTCCTCACACAGCTTTGTCTTAGAGGAATTAAAAAAGCACTGGGCAGCATGTCTTTCTTGTGCTGCACATGCCCAAAGAATCACTGCCCTTAAATGCACTATTTCAACCAGAATTTCCTCTGCTGGTCCACTGACATAAGCATGATATCAGCAGTGCTTCCAAGAGTGACAAAGAACAGATAACCCCAAGGGCTAACTCTCCATCACCACTGTGTAAGCCAGCCCGTGCCTCAGATGGAGGATTTCAAGTGCAATTAGCAGCCTCAAAGTTTTGAGGAAGAAGTTTCCATCTTCCCTGCCACTGACAAGCTAGAAGGTTTATTATCTCATATGACCAGGTTGCTGTAACAAGGACAGGTGAATTATTTGCACTCTACTGCCTATCTCCTTCTTTTTGCATAAAACTGGCATAGGCTCTGTGAACCAAAAAATCTACCAGAAACAATTATACTGTTAAGAGGTTGGCTCCTGTACGTCCCTCTTGAAATAGTTTATTCAGTATCAGAAGAGGCCAAAAAGAAGGATGTTCCCATAGATACCTCAGGAATGAGGGAATATCTGGAGAGGAAGGATGCTAAAACTTGTTCAAAAGAGCTCTCTGAAATGGGATTTAGCTATGCCCTTTGACAGCTTATGATTAAAAGTAGAATACTAATTGACTGGACTACATATTCTGGATCAGTCCATTAACAGGGGTAAACTGGTGACAAAACTAAGTAGAGAAACAACTAAGATATTCAGACACCAGATTTTCTATATAGTGAAGTTTGCCCACCCCCCATGAAAAGAAAAACCTGTGCAGTTCTGGTTTGCAAGAGATGTTACAAACAGCCAGCAACAATACTGAAGGAGATTAAGATGTCCAGCCTCCAGCTAGACTCAATGACTAATAAGACCAGACTGGACCATTATCATCATCTGGTCTGACCTTCTACATTACAGTGGTCAGAGGATTTTATCATAATCCCACAATTTATGGTTCAGCTATAGCCCTGTAGGAAAAAGACATCCAGTTTGCTATTAACAGTAGTGGCAGGGTGCCCAAAGCACAGAAATAGCAGGTACCAGAGAAGCGCGTGGAGGTGCTGCTAACTCAGAAGAGCTTCAGTGTTACAAAAAGATAAACAGCCAGTTTTCTAAGGTCCAGATCAGGAGATATATCAAGCTGTATTATTTCCTATCTTTCAAAAAAACTATCTTCATTTTTAAACAGTTACAGAGTACAACAGAACTCCAAGCATATCAAACTACACAAGTTCATAGACATCCTCTGGTCCTTGGAGATGATCAGGAAACAGCTGCTAGTAAGAAACCATTGTTCAGCATTTTTGAAGATAAAAATATATTGATAGAGCGGGAAGAACATTGTGGTTAGCTGAAAAGAACTGAAGGCACAAAACCAATTAGTTTGTTATGACCAGTTCTTCTCCCTCTTTTTTTGATTCTGTCTCTAACTAGCAAGACAATTAAATAAGCATATGTACTAACAAGACTATCATGATTAAAACATGCAAAAAAGAAATCCTTATGGTCATACACCAGGCCTGCCAGTGTGTAATTATTCTTGTGTTTAAACACCGAGTTCTGCTAAAAACAACAGAACTCTGAATGTGGTTGTTAAAATGCAGACTGAAAAAACAAAGTGACAAGAAAAAAATTACTTTTTGGAAAAAAGAAAGCAGCTAGGCTGTGCTACTTTGAAAAATCCTTGGCTATGAAAGGAACTGAAAAGGAGTGGGAGTTGTACAAAAGAAGCCAAGAAAATAGCTGTTTCTCTGCTGATGCAGAACCACCATCCTGCTTATTCGACGGTGTCCAGGCCCTGTTAATCAGATTAGCCAGAATGCGCTGTCCTAAACAAATCTGAGGCTGTAAGAGAAAAAAACTGCAGGCTGTTCACATCTCAAAACCTGTAATAACAAATTATTTCTAGTAAGATAATTAAAAAATTATCCCAAACAAAAAAAACCAAAGAAAATTCTCAAAACATTGTATAATACAGAACTGAACTTACCTAAAGTTTGTCTTTCATTCTCCATGTCATTGCTTAAGTTATCTTCTGAGGCATTATCACTGATATCACTTACATATGAGTCATCATCCGATACCTGAGTGTGGGGTGGAGAAATAAGCAAGATACATTGCTCAGTAAAATAACCCCATATGAACATAAAAACTGTTACTTTCCACTACAATTCTTGTTTTAATAGATTTGAACTGTTTAAGCTGTGTTTCAGTATTACAGGAAAGTACTAAGAAGTCCTAAGATGACATAATTGAGTTTGGAAAAGATTAATATCATTGAAAATTCAACTATTCTTTTAGTGTAGACATGCTTCATCTTTTTGGCCCCACAGCTAAGGCAGCCTTCCTCATGTCAAAAGCCAAGGTTTTTATGGAGTCTGAGAGAGGTGACAAAATGAGCTATTAATTTTCAATATGCATCAGCTCCAATGTACCTACAGGTACCACAAGGACACGTATGAATATATATTTCCATGATACAATTTCTTATGCACCTGCATAATGACTCAAGGCAGACAGTACAATACATGCAGTATCTACACACCCGCTACCTAATTGCTATTTGTCTCAACGTGTGTGTAAGACCTCTCCCTAATAATTGTTACGTTTTACTATGAAGAAACAATGACAGCGAACAAATACATACGGCATATTAACTTCTAAATGTTTTGACAATTTTCATTTTCTGGCAGTCATCTGGTGGGCCAGATGACTCAGAAAGACTGCACGTCAAGTAGCAGCTAAGAAACTACATCAGAGTGATGTCAATCTGAATGCTCAGACCTCATTTTCTGAAGAGCTAGCAGACAGCAGGACTTCCTGTGCATCAAAAAATTCCGTGAGAGAGTCAGCTATAGACAGTCTGCTTTCATTGGAGACCTGGTGGACCAGACCTCTGCTTTCTTCTCTTGAATTCTCCTGTTTTAAGGAAATACGAAGTTTAGAGAGAAGAAGTACAAATGGCATTCCTGCATGCAATTCCACAGTCATATAACCTGAAGGGCTGTAAAACACAGGGAGAAGATTGCACATGCTCCCCTCCAATTTGGTGAAAGGTAGCATGTATCTCAAAGAGGGATTTAAAACCAAATTAAAACAGACAAAAGAGAAGAAGAAAAAAAGAAGGAAAAAAGCAATGCATATTCAATAAATCCGTTATGGTGCTGCATGTACATTTTTCTCCAAAAAAAAAAAAAGTAAAGTCAAAATGCTTTGATATTTGATTGACTTAGCCAGATATACACAAGTGTATCATCAAAAAGCCCCCAAAAGAGCAAAACTCCGATCTCTTTACATTATATCCTAGATTCACATTCCTTTCTGATCTTAGCAAACTAATTAGCCTTCTCCTCCCAAGTCTTGTTTAATGCAAAGCCTGTGGTGCAGTGGCATACAAAATGCAGAGGGGCAACGTTGCCTTCTGCATAATAGCAATGCTTTCGTGGCTCTCTTTCCTCACTAGGTAATTTTCTATGCTGTGCTTTGGAAACCTTTCCTTCACCCCTTATCCACACCTGAGTCAGCTCTGTGTAAACCAAACCCAACATATTATCAAAGCCACGTAGGTGACATCGCTTTTGCTGCTGCAGGCATATTCAATGGCCATGGAGATCTTGGTTAACTGCTCCCATGGAAGCTCTACAGACCAGTGGTGTAAGCAGAGTTCCAGAAGGTGGGGTGATCAGGGGGACTTGGTTCATTCTGTGGATGCAGTAAAAAAAGCAGGAGAACATTGTGCACTGTTGTTTTCCCTTGTAACTCCACCAACGCTATGGAAAGGGCTGGCTGGCCCAAAGCAGTGCATTAGCTGCTCTCAAGCTTTTCTGCAGGAGATGCTGTACTAACTTGTAACCATGACTGCCCTATCATGATTTTGCAGGAATTGTAGTGTTTTACTTTCAGAACAACATAAGGAATAATCTGACAAGCCTATAATCAAACTGATAAATCTTCCTTCAAAGCTTTTCTGCTGGTAGATTTTATTATAGTATGAAATGCTATTCAGTATGTGCAGATAATGGTGACATGGAACAAACCAAACTGTTATCAAACAATAACTTAAAAAAAAAAAAAAAGTTAAAAAATAGTTCTGGTACAGCAGTAAGAAAAGAGGAAACCTCAACATCGTCTCTTCTAGGGGCAGGCAGCTACACTAGCCTACAAATTAAAAAAAAATTGTACACAGGAAAGCTTTGCTACTGGGCTTGTTTCCAATACTACTTTGAATCTGAGAAGGAAAGTGCACAGGACTCGCTCATAAAAGAACAGTAGGTTTTTACATTTATCACATGAGAGTTTCAGGTTGTCTTCTTTCATGGTCCCACTCTGGCATGATAAACTACAACATAAACTGCCCAATAGACAAAGTAAACTTTAACCTATCACAGCATCTGATGCATCATTTAGAGCCAAGTTTTATACAGTGGCCCTGTCTTCCTATGGGCCAGCACTATTGTATCATAGTCCTCAGACAAATCTAAACCAAAACTTCTCCAGTGTAAATGTCTCGTCCTTAAGCTCCATCCCAAACAATGCCGGAGGGAATTTTTGAATGAAACCTCTAAAGGACCTTTTGAACTATTTTGGTCGTGTGTGTGTATAGCACATAGAACAAGTTTCAGGAAATAATCCATGGACGTTGCAAGGACCTCCACTAAATATAAAAATAAAGAACTGAAATTAAAAATTAATGTGTTAATGCTTGTCTGGATAGCAGTTTAAATGCCGTTGAAATTCTCATGGGATTAAAAGCAAAAGGCATTAGAATGATAAACTGATCAACTTTGAAGAAAAAAACCCAACAAAACAAACTGCTAAATATGACCAAAACACAGCTCTACGAAAACAGAACTAAACCAGAAGTGAACAGATGGAATGACCAAACTGTCATTAAAAATAAAAGGAAATAATAAGTTATATAAAACCCACACCATTGCATCCACTCAAGTTCTAATGAAAGATTTATACTACAAACACAGCAAAAGTTTCTGCATGAGTTCACACTTAGAAAAATCTATCAGAATTACCACAGTTCTTGCTTCCCTCACCAGCACCATTAACACCTAGATCCTACAACCTATAAATGCACCATATTCACATGCATTCTGCAGCAAGCCAAAAAACTGCCTGAACGCCAGCACGTCTCAAACTGGCTGAGTGAATATGCAGAAGACTTCCTGGCTTCACACAAAGAAAACGAAACAGCTGAAAGCGCTCTTGTGGATCTTATTTCTTTGATCCTTCATGGAAATGCCTGATAGCTGTTCTAAACCTTACAGGAGCCACACTGGCAGCCAGCGTTCTGGGCTAACAATATTTATAGACAGGCAACAGAAAGAACTACAGAACTTGAAATTTAACAAGGGAATAAGGGGGAGAGAAACAGAAGCACGAGGGGAACACGGCAGCAGCTCTGTTCATGCTGAACGAGAAGCAGGCAGGAGGCGAGGGAGACCACCAGAAACCAGTAGCAAAACATCAATGGAAGTGTGCTCAGGGAAACTGCTCACAAGAAAGGTCTTTGAAATCAAATATTACACAATGCATCATCAGAAATGACTCATAACCACGAAAGCGGACTTACTTTACTAACACAATACACCATAGGGAAGACACGAAGAACACGACAAGATGCAGCTATACAGCACTGTCTAGATGTAGGGGCTTGAGGAACAGACATCACTGAAAGAGGAAATCCATACCCACCTTCACCAAATCTGGACTTGATTTTGCATTAGATGCTGAATCAAGGATCATAGATTCGGCATGTATTCTGCGTAACCGGTCTTTAAGATCTGTGTTTTGTGCTATTGCCTGGAATATTTAACAAAAATATTGGGGATATAAAGTTCTCTCAACTAACTTGAATGTGGCTTTATTGTGTAAAAAGGGGTGAAGAGAATTTAAAGTGCAATAAAAAACACCACCATCACATGACTTTTTACTGGTTCAGCAAATCATTTATTATAAATGCTTCAAACCTTGTTCATTATCTCTCAAAACTATTCTTTTTAGTCTGAAGGAAAATCACATAAATGGAGCAAAAAAAGCCAAAGATGGCAGGTATATTTCAAATTACCAGATTTTGCAGGCTGATTTAATAAGTTATAAATCAATTTTGTGCATCTTCTTTCTTTTCAAGTTGCCCTATCTCCAACCTAACATCTCTCAACATTCGATTTTCCCCATCAGCCATATACCGATAGCTCCCTTTGCCTTCTACTGACAGAGAAATAAGACTTCAATTCAGACAGGTACAGGCACAATTTGTGTCCTATCAGCTTATAATGACAATGATAAGAATAAAAAGCCTCTATTGCAAACTCATGTTTGTTACATGTTATTTACTCATGCTGTGTGCATCTGATGGACACGTGTCAGTTAGAGCAGACTTGCAGGAAGAGAATGCAACCCTGCCTGCAATGAAAATACCTCTGAAAAAAAAGATTGGGTTACTAATTTTGGAACAATACTGAATACTTGCTGCCCATTTTAGTGATCTGAATCAATACTAGGATGTGGAGAACCCTGCTGTTTACACATCTGCTCCTGATCCTGACAGTAATTTTTGCTGGAAATAGTCTTGAGGGAAGGCAAGACAGTAAGCTCGAAGTGATGATGAAGAGGAGAAAGTAATTTCTGGCTTTACATACGTGTGGTCTGAATTTGCCATAGAGCCATATGGCACTTCTGTGTCAAATATTCAAGTGGACAGCATTCTGTTATACCCACAACATCAAATAAGTGCAAAAAAGAAATTACACAATTTTCCTGAAATAGTATCCTCCGATTTTCAACGTTTGCTACAAAGTGTTTTCTTCTTTCTATTGTCTTCTTCCTCCTCCCAAAATAAAAATATTTTACTTTTCCCTATTCTGTATTGCTTTTCTTACACTGTGTGTAGGTCAAGGATACAATCTTAATGAGGGAGAAGCAGAGGCAGAGATGCTAATTTTGTGGTGTTTTATCCACTTTAAATCTGTTCACTTTTTTCCCCTGCCAGGCTGATGAGAGCAAAACAGACTGAAGTCTAATAGCTTTCAACCTGTGAGTCTGATTTTTTGTTCCTCACGTACAGAAAACAAACTGAAATGCACAACAATAAGCACTAAATCAAAGTCATCAACACAGGACTCTGCAAGGAAGTCTTAGAAATATGACAAGTTTATCATATCTGTGCTTCCATACGTCATCAAAGGAAGCTATTCCTTTCTCCTACAGGATCTCTGCTGTACAGGGTAAGAAAATTTCTGCTGGCATCATGGCTTTACAGATCTACAGACTAAGAATAGCTCTTGCTGGTGTTAACCTCTGTTGAAACTGCCAAGGTTCACAGATGACTTCCTAATGGGCTACAAAAGGCTTATTATCAGATAAGACCTAAAAGGATGACTTTCAGAAGCTATTTAGAGGATCAAGATGGACAACAGAATTTCATTGCTTAGAAAAAATATTTAATGCTGAGTGTTCACTGAGTTCAGAAATTTTAAAACAGATTTTATGATATGAAATGGTAGGCAAATAACACTGGAAAAATAAGCATCACCTATTCAAATATCACAAGTAGAATGTCTGAAAACCAAAAAAAAAAAAATAAAAAAAAAAATAAAACAGGTTTTAGCTTTCTCTAAATGCTATGAAGACATCATGGCCTCTAAAGGCCTAGGCATATATACTTAAAAACCTATAACCATACGCAGCTTTTGTAAAGCAAAGGGAAGTTTTCATGCTGAAATAATTATAAGATTATCTGTATCACATTTATCAATGCCAGAGAGTCTTCTCTGCCTGTGACTGGGAATTTGTAACAAACACTGAAATTTTAACACCATAGCAATGATGGCCTCATTGCTCTGAAATCAGATCACTGTTTGGTTGATATGATCAAATGTGACAAACCTGAAAGTTCTGGTCTCAACCAATTACAAAAAGCACACCAATCAAAACCCCCACCTTTTTAAAAACCACAATCTTTTGTCATTTAGAACTCTGCCCTAACAGCTCCATTGCTGCTCTTAGAGGACTAACAGATAATTAAGGTTGGAAGTCAATATAAACAAGTTTTACTTGAATTTGCTTTGCAGTGTCTTGGTGCAGCACGGTGAAGCTCTAGTGCAGTAAAAGGGAGAGCTGAGTGCTTTCAGCTTCTCTCACCTTTCTTTTATGCCAAGTCATACAATGAATACTTGAGTGCTGTTTAAAGAAAAGGAGAAGAAAACACGCAACCTACCAGAACTGAGTGATTAAACACTTTCAAGAGAAAGTGTACGTTTCAAGAGAAAGCAGACTTAACATCACAGAGCAGCCCTCTGATTCTTAACGTCAAATGATACAGATTACACTATATACCTAAACCAATCTATCAAACTTCAGTGATTTCACAACACCTTTAACATTTAGGAAAGAGTCTTTGAAAAACACCATATATAACAACTTACTATAATTCAATACTGCAAATTCTAGCACAGAACAGGCACTAAAGAAACAGAAATTAACTACTATTAAATTTAAAAGTAGTATCTGATGACAATAAAGCTTGCTGAACTTCAGCATGGCACTTACGGTTGTTAAGGCATTCTTCAAGCCAACTATCTGTGCAGAGGGAGATGAGGATGCATCGTGTTCCAGCATCTGCTTCAGCTTTTCTCTCTCTGTAGATATGGTGCTGAAAGCTGACCTCAAGGAGAAGTAAACTGGAACCATTTCGTAAAAAGTGACAGTTAAAAACAGCTACCAATTGTATACATACCAATTACGTAAAACTTCAATGAAACATCATTCATGGTGACAGAAACAAGAATTTAGGTTGAGAAATCCAGGGTGGGTTACTAAAAACAAGTAGTATTAATCAAGGTTATAGGGCAGATTTTTTAGTAGGAGAAATGTTTACGGTGAATGCTACCGTGTTGACTATATTAGCCACAGTCAAAATTACTCTGATTATTTGTGACAGATGGCAACAAAGCTAACTAACCACATCTGCTCTTCACTTGCTTTTGTTCCCCAATTAGCTTGAATCTTCAGATGGTCATGACTCTATTCCACATTCCTTTAAGAATTCCAGTGGGGGAGAAGAAAAGAGGGAAGAAAAAAAAATGAAATAGAAAAAAAAATATCAAAAAACCAGCTACAGGGTTAGCAGCTTCCCCACAAGCAAGTCAACCGTGCTATTGAGTTTTTGGGATAAAGAAATTTCAGTTTGTTAGATGATTTAGTGACTCTAAGGGTCAGGTCCTGAATGTTGTGCATGTTACTTCTACTCCTTCCTGAGCCAGTATCACCAGCCTGAGACATTTAAATCAGAGAACAGACCATGCAATTTAAAAATCACTAGATTTTTAAAGGGGAAACACACTTTCCTTATTTTTTTTGTCCTTTTAAGACATTTAATCTTTTCTTTAACCACAAGGAATAAAAATTTATTTGAGAAATACTTGTTTATATAGGATTTCAACATTCATCTAACTGGAGAATTAGAGGATTTCTGAGGGCCTAATGATGCCTTGTAATACAGTCATGAGAACTGCCAATGCAAAAATGTATCCATTTCTAGGAAAATGGAGATAGAAAATCTGAGCATGGATGCATGGAAAGGACAAAGAACAAGAAATCTCTGATACCTCTCTCTTCTAATCATCCACTCTGAGTTAACCTGAATCATCACCACTTCATTGAGTATTTGTTGTAACGTAATTTACTCTTCTAAGAAAATATTCTTAAGGTATATTTCAACACTGCAAACCATTACCAAATCTAATTCTCATACTTTAACCTATTTGAAGAAATCTTCAATAGTATCACAGGGGGCAACAAGGAAGATGTATCCACTATGATCTATTTTGTTAGCCTTTCATATGTGGATGACATGGCCAGAATCTTTGGTGACCTTAAATGTCATTTAATAAGTTGTACTCTAACTTAAATTTCCAAGAATTATTAGATAATAAAGTGCTAATGTTACATTTTATTTATTTTTTATCAAAAGCTAAAGCAATAGTTTTCTTCACTACCCTTTTTTTGGAAGGGGTATGGTATAAAGCAACTTTGGAAAAAAATTCTTTGTACTCTTAATAAAATGATACTGTATTAAATAGTACCAAGTCAATTGTCCCCTCAAATTCATGGGTCAGTCTAACCAAAATTTCCAACATGGACATTTCAGGTGATATGGAGTAGATAATTTCTCTGCTCTGCTTAATAGCAACTTTTCCAACTGCGCCCCACCCCCACTTCTCTTTTTTTGGAAGCATACATCAGTTTTGACTACAATTGACTTTATAAAGTTTACTACTTCAATACATTCCTTACATAACGGAATCAAGACACATCAGCACCAGAGGGGAAAAACAAGCAAAGAATGCTTATTGATAACATCAACCATTATCTTGTGCAAAAGGGGAGAAAGCCAATACTTCCAAAAGTCTTTCAGACGTAAATGCTTAAGTGCCTTCCTCACCACGATCATTTAAACAATAAAAATATTTCTGGTGCGAGGGTGATGAAGCAAAGCGCTCCTAACGAAAAAGGATTTTGAGAGAAGAAACATTTCTAGTCAAGCTGCCCCTCTGGCTGCTTTACATGATTTTACTCTTCTGTATTCACTAAAAATAGGTTACTACCATAGCAACCCTTGCATCACCAACAAATGTTAACTCGGAAATACACTGAACCACATTGAATATACAAACATACATGTGCTCATATACACACATATGCAAACACAAGAGTATAATCAGCTGTTGTATTTTTAGCAAACTTTCCCTTTTGGGAAAAAATGCAATCTAGGTTTTCAGCACATAAAACAAAGGACCGTCCCTTATTAAATTAAAAAAAATTAAAATGTGATTATTAAGCCACTTTTTTCAAATGACTCAAGATCTCAACATTTGCAATTCCTCAAGGGAATTAAAGAAGGGAGGGTAATTTCTGCTTTTTCTGAGCATTAAACAGGAAGTATTCTTAGAAGTCGCATCATTATTTAAATTGTGATGATATAAAAATCACATACAAAAGAGACTTTCACTACCTTTATGTGCAATGTGAAATAAGTCTTCTTGCATTTTAGTAAATTCTGATGATGTTTCAGAGCCATCGGAGTAATTTTTCTCCTCTACAAAATCTATTGTAGATAAGTTCGGATTGGAAGCATGTAGTCTCATGGGGGCAGAGAATACTGAAGGCACCTGTAAGGAGAACAGCCATTTGTTATGCTTTTACAAACTGTAAAGAAAATTTTGTTTTATTGTACCCACCTGGGTTACATGTTGAAGACACCAAAAATGGGAAAACTACTGTCAACTACTACTAGGCTTGGAATGGATGACACCTGGCAAATGAAACCATAGATATAACTTTGCCCGAGATATATAATTGGAGATTTGGCAAAACTGCAAGAAACAAGTCTACTGAGAGCTGTAGCATATGCTATACTATTTTTCCCCACTTATAAATATCTAATGGCCTCTGGATGCAGATGTGTACAAAACTATCTGGAGAATTTGCAAAAATCTGTACTGATAAAAAAAAACACACCACCACAATAACCCCTCAAATTGGAGGCAGATTTAAAACATGGGTAATAAACACAGCCAGTCTCCTGAAGGTAACAGCACAGATCCTATTGCAGTTATCAATGACAACATATTTGTGTTTTATCTGATGTATTACCACTTACAATGAGCTAGCACAGGACACTGCTTAGAAAGGATTCGTTTTTCCTAAACTGGTCACACTAAGAAGTGACCAATAACAGATTTGGAGAAAGACCAGCACAGAAAGGACTGGTTACCTGTAACATTCCTTTAGCCTCTTTCCCAACAACTCTGGATCGCCACCTCCTGTGTGCTCTCTTTTCCTTCTTTGGGCTTTCAAAAGGTCCAACCTTTTAACAACACACAGGACAAAAATAATACAGATTGCCATAAACCTAAGAAGAAACACCTTGATCCTCTAGGATTTGGGGTTGTTTTTGGGAATTGCAAGAGAAAAACTTTTTTGGTTTTGTTTTTTAAACAACAAACCTGCATAGCATTTATAGCAGGCGCTGAGTATGTCCTGTGAAGAACATCCATGCTCTGTAACAGCTGGTTCATTTCCAGTAAATATGTGTGACAGTTGGAGAGGTCTGTTTTGAACAAGAGAATATTTTCAGTTGCCCTGAAGTAACAGACACCCAGTAAGTTTTTTTTCTTTCTGGTTAGTCTTCTTTTGATTGCCGCTCCTCATGGTGAGGGTAACGATGCCATAGACATCAAGACTGAATCGTACATTCAGAGCTAGAGATGAGGCTCCTCTATATTAGAGCTGAAGCTGGCTGGTATGTAGAACTTGACCAAGTAAGTATTACACAGACACTACCAACATGAGAATGATCTCCATGCCCTTAGGAAAGCATAAGAGCAGAAAGTGACTTTGAAGTACAAAGACTTAGTGCTTTTTAAATGACTAGATTCTGGATGCTTCCCATTT
Organism: Limnodromus scolopaceus; assembly: GCA_028565335.1. Lineage (NCBI taxonomy): Eukaryota > Metazoa > Chordata > Aves > Charadriiformes > Scolopacidae > Limnodromus > Limnodromus scolopaceus. Next base: position 34,038,596 of record JAOXNO010000013.1, read on the forward strand.
TGAATACCCAGCTTAAGAAAGTTCAGATCTTACTACTGAAGGTGATGTTTGTATATAAAAGAAAATTTAATTGAAATACATATGTTCCTTAAAGAGGTGCCCACAAATGACACCCCCACAACCAAAGTCACTAGTCCTTCTGAAAACACACGAGTAGACAGTTATTCAACAAACACCCCTTTCCTTCCTCCAGTTTCAGAGAAAATTCTAACTGTAATGAATGCTTAAAGTGCAGTAAAATCATTACCTCTTGAGCATTTTTCCATGTCTTCAGAAGACTGTAGCCAAGATGAAATCCTGGACTCATTACTCGAAAAGGAAAATGATAAGTTACCTCCAGCTGACAACGAATTCTGTTTGGTCAAGCTGCCTGCCTGTTCCAAAGAAGAACAAGTGAATTATTAACAAATTAACAATATTTTAATGTTGTATGCACAAATTTTGGCAACCAACAGTTGAGGTTCATGATCAGGGACAAGGGTTCTAAGCATCAATAACGTGGAGGAAAAAAAGCGTATGAACTAAAAAAAACTAGGTATACACTCATTGAGCATAAGGTCAGGATATCAAGCGTAACTACTGTCCACAAGCAGTAGAAACACTACTTTGCCTAAGTAGAACTTTTGCAAAGTTCTGCGTCAATTAAGTCAACTTAATACAATTAAAGCACCATAAGTGAACAGGTCGAAAGTCAGACATTCTGTTCCTTCTCTGTGCTCCCCAAATAAGCCCCCAAAGTAACACGCACATATTTGTTAAGGATATTTTTCAATTAAGAAAGAAAGATCTAATATATTTTATTTAAAAATTTTATTCAAGGTTGTATGGCTTTAGCATGGGTTTGGCTCGACAGGCCTTAATACATGTGTGGCCATACACTTTGTTTGGGTAAATACCACCCTTTTAGAACATCTCTGTTGCCATTTTCAAATTTATCCCATTTTCAAGCAGTGCCCACTATCAGATGCTTCAGGAGATGCTGGAAATTCTGCATAAGAGCTAATTGAACAGTACAATTAAGTAGTTTCCAAGGGGAAAAAATTTCTACCCAATACTATTACCAGTGGATTGTGGCCTATAATGTTGTTTTCTTCTCTAATGTAACTACAAATAATAGCCATTCAAATGCCTAATTATTTTTGGACTTGAATAAACCTTTCATCTTTAATAATATCTGTCAGGATTACAGCAAATTACATGCTTTGTCAACATCTTGTTTAAAATCAGTTTTTAAATGTTTCATTCTAAGTGCCATTCCATGACCACTTTACCAGTTATGAGTAAAGCTGACTAATTTGTTCGGCTCTTCTCTGAAGCACACACTTTACAAACTTTGTTACTGCTTTCTCACCTTATATCAAAACGCAGGTAATACTAGTTTTAAACCTATTAGTAGGAAACATCATCTACATCTCAGTCAGTTGTAGTTTTCTTAGTTGTTTCTTTTTTAAGTAGTTTCTTTTTAAACTTACAATATAAGCTCCAACTTGAGTTGCAGAATAAAATAAAATGCACTATCCATGTGATGTCATTCAGTACTGTGTCAATGCATATAGTCAGAATGCAATAGTAGCAAGCGTCAATAAGCACACTTATTTTCCAATTAATCTATGTAGGTTAGCTGTTTTATTCCTACATAAAGCTGTATGAGCTTTAGTCATCTATACATGTATACCCAAATAATAATCCCAGCACCTTTAAAAGCACAAGTAAGCTGAATTTAAAGATGAGCGATTTTACTGGCATTTTGTGAACAAATCCCACACCTCTTCAGAACTCTGTCTCATATAGCCAACTTTTCCACAACTCATATACATGAAGGGCACAAGCAGGAGGGAAGAAGGAAGTAGGCATTGCTAAGAAACAGGTAAGAGAGAGTTTGTATAGCTCTAGTTGGCATAGTTTTGCTTTTAATCAGCGTGGCTAAGCTTTAGAATCCAAGCATTCCACATATGTAGATACACACACCTCCCTCCTAACAACAAAAAACCAGATGTGAGAAATGATCAGGTGTTTCTAAAAGCAAATAAAATGCAATGCAAAGTTCACTCGGTATATTTTTCCCAAAATAACCTAAACTGCTGGATTGATATCAACTAGCATCAAGCTGGGGCTAGTGTAAATTGGCAAACTTCCATTTAGCTACAGCAGAGCTAAGGTGATTAACTGCAGCTTAAGAACTATCCCCTTCTATTTTTCACATGAAAATAAGTAGGGCTTCTTTGCAGTGCAAATCTGGATTAATAAATTAGAAGTGAATTAAAGTATTTCATGCCAAAGCAGAAACGGCTAGTTTCCTGATAGTGAGCACAGAATTTAGATATGGATTTTTATTTTTGAGAGACAGAGCACAAGCATAGATATATCTGTTGGCTTTGCAATGTTCCACTTTTGCCCTTGATATTCTTCTTCCCTTCTATCCCTGCTGTCTTTTGGGAGAAAAGAACTAAACGGCCACAGTAGGTTTGCTGTTTCCTTGCAGTCTCAGAAGAGCAGGCTGTCAGAGCCACAGAGGTGCTGGCACCACGGAAAGGACGCAGACAGCTCTTTGCAGAACATCCCCATTACCGCAGGGTGAGTTACTGCTCCTTCAGCTGTCCGCTCGTACAGATCCCCTCCCGCTCAACCACTAACAAAAAGCTGTTCAGGCACAGGTTTGTGTTTGGTAAAACTCGTACAGGACAGTCCTAACAAAGTGCTGAACTGCAGGTATTGGGGAACAAGCCCACTCTGATCATACAGCAATAGAAAAGAAAACCTCAGATAGGAGGATAACAAAGAGGTGATTGCTGCTTAGGAGACACCGTGGAGTTGGCAGAAACGGGAAGCCATTTCAGTTACAGTAAATAACACAGTATTGCTAAAAAAGACATTATTCTCAATAGAGATCACTGTTTCTAAACTGGAGCAGAAGAGCTTCTTTGGGTGAACGTCAGCCAGTCGATGTGCAGGCTGCTGAAGGCAGAGGGGTTGTGTTGAGGCACAGAACACAATCACTCTTCTGTGAGACTGCCTCAAAGAGGTCAGTTACGGTGTCAGACTGAGCATTTGTCAGGACTTGTGTGAAACTAACAGTCACAGAGTTTACCTAACAAGAAGCCCACTGCCAACTGCACCCATCCAGACCCCACACCCACCTACAG
>JAOXNO010000013.1:34041838-34054410 GCA_028565335.1 Limnodromus scolopaceus
AACTAACAGTCACAGAGTTTACCTAACAAGAAGCCCACTGCCAACTGCACCCATCCAGACCCCACACCCACCTACAGCACGGTCCTTGGATTGGTCTGAATAATGCTTTACCTCAGTTAAAAATATAAATACTGGCCACAGGTGATGGCTCTTGGATAATTCCTATATACTCCTCAGGTAAGCAGTCAGATTCATTAATGTAAAAGAGGATGGGTTTTATTAGCTAAAGGATAAATGAAAAAAATGCTAAATGGCAAAATCTAGCCAAGTGCTCTTCTGTGACCCAGTCTAATATTCACCAGCACATATCAGACAAATCCTGATACACATCTCAAAAATTATGAGGATTCTAACTCAATATGAAGTTTTAAAGTCATCGCCAAAATATAATTTACTGCATTAAAATAATGACACAATATTATAAAATTTAACAGCATCATAGAGATAACTCCTTGGGAGTAAATCAATACATAATATCATTTTCCATAGACATTTTAGATCATAACTTAAACCCCACTACAAACTTCCATTATGCTTTTTACTTAATAAACACAAATCAGACTAATTTAATCCTTGACGAAAACTCATTATTTATAAATCATAACTATTACCTTTCTACCTGGAGTAGAATCACAGAAACCAGGGACAGAGTCCGTAGTAGTAGACACAGGGAAGAAAAGATTATTGACGTCATAAGGAAACATGGAGATTTCGTTCTGACGGTACATTCTGTGATGACGAAGTTTTGCTACCCATTCATCAAACAGCTCCTGAGATTTCACCTACACAAAATTTCACATTTTGTAATGTTCACATTCAAAATCACCAACAAAGAAACTAAGGTATTTTGTGTTCGTTAGACAACTAGCCTAGCTGACCTTTATTGGTAAAAATATCAGGAAAGTTTTTCTAATAATGCTTCTACTAAAATGTATACTGTATGAGCTTAAGCATGACAGAAAATCAATCACAGGATGAAGCCAAAAAAAAAGAAACTTCAATTAGTATAGTTATGACTTCCAATGCAGAACACAATACTTAGCAACTTCTAGATGGAAAAAAACCCAATATAAATAAAAAATTAATTTAATTTGTAATTTCTTAATTGCCATTTTTAAGGTTTAGTTAAGGTTTAAGTAACCACAAATAGAAAGTTGATTTCAGTGATGTATTTTAAAAAAAATTATTCCAAAAGGATAGATAAATCTACATATTTAACTGTGGAAAACACTTCCTATGGGTAAGATAAAGAGCAAGGCACAACTACTGAAAATAAAGCATTTGTGCAACAACTGCGTACCCTTTGCTGAAAAAAATGCTGGGTGAAGAGTGCTGCTAAACATGAGGCATCTTCGAGGTTTCTATTTAGAACAGAATTACTCACTCTGGAACAAGTACAATAAGGCCTCTTATATATATAAATATATACATAAAATGTAACCAAGTCTGCTGACACTAAAAGGTAAGTTATTAGTGTAACTAACAGACCTCCTACTATTAAAAAAAAATTAAGGTCTCCACCATACACAACTGATGTTAATTTGGGAGCAAGGTTGTAACAATCTTCAAGACCTACCTTCAGATGGTATATCTGCTCTTCTGTATCCAGATCTATACACTTTGTTGATTTCTTTACAGACATGACAGAAAGCCCAACATCAATACAGCCATGAATCTTCCCTCTCTCTATCTGCAAAAAAGTAAAAAGAATACAATCACTCCAGAATAAACCAAAAGGATACATATTACCTGCTGAAATCATCATTTTCCACTCTTCAACCTACTGTTTAGAACTGCTGAAACTCTATTTCCCATTGCTAACAATAAGGAATTACTGTTATTTTGGATAAAATAGTGCTGTTACCTTATAATGGCCTTAAAGGGTTTCAGAATACTTACATCAGCTTGGCATTTAGAATACTTCAAAATCCCTCTGTCCAAGAAGAAGTACCTCTGTAAATGGAAATGCAGAGTATTAAAAAGAAAGCCCCAAACCAAACAAAAAACCCGCACCCCCCATATTTCTTTGGAGAACACTTTCTCTGTTCTTAAGTAACCTATTTGCCACAAACCCACACCAAGCAATGCCCACTCACACGGCATCAGGCTTTCAGCTCCATGATCCTTTCCTACCTTGTGCCAGCCCTTCAAAGGCCATTTCCTCTTTTTCAGCAAGCAGCCCTCCTGCTTCTGCGGCTCCTGGGTATAATTCATTGCTCCCCGGAGTCCTTCTACAATTTCCCAGCTGTCCTGCTTAAACAGAAAATACAAACCTAGATCTTATTTCTTCCAAAGAACAGAATTGTTAAGAAAGATTCAAGAGGATGAGGCTTTAAGTAAAAAAAACAAAAACAAATTATGTTGAAATCTAACCTTAGATCCATCTTTATACTTTGTTATGTATCTTCCAAGAGACAAGATTTTTTTTTTATTTTGATAGAAACAATACAAACTTAATAAAACACTATTCCATTATACACTCCTTCACTGAGTGTATCAGCTTAGCAGAATTTCATATGTATATTTTTTCTGTACATACACAGTGTATAGCCATAGCCTAGTCACAACTCAGCATAAAAACCCGTCCACCATCACAGGCAGAAACAGCCTATGCTAAAAGGATATGTTTTGTAGGTTATGAAGCAGAAATAAAAGACATTAAAAATGAAGACCTTTTCTATGAGACTATTTTGCCCATATTCATCAACTCAAGGTTTTGCGTTTGGTGTGAATTGCAGCTTTGCCAAAATAACAATAATAAAATAAAATAAAAACAAATGAAAAAGCCAGGGAAGTAACTCAAATACTATAAGGGACAAGACATAAAGGGAGAGTAGAAGAAAAATAAAAACTACCCTTCATCAGATACACCTCTACTTAAAAGAGGCTCTATCTTTTTTGCCATCAGGAGCTCTTAAATGAAAGACCCTGCAGCAGCATAACAGAGAAGAGTATAAGTCTCATATTATTTTTACAGTTCTTCTTTATGGAACAACTGCTAATGACAATGTAACATGAGTTTCAAGATTTCAATAGTGCGAGGAGTCCTCTACTGAGGAGGAAGAAGTGGGAGAGACAACGTGTGATGAACTGACCACAGCCCCTATTCTCCATCCCTCTGTGCCACTGCGGGGGAGGAGGGAGAGAAAATTGGGAGGAAAGTTAAGCCCACGAAGAAGGGAGGGGAGCGGGGAAGAAGGTGTTCTTAAGATTTGGTTTTATTTCTTATTATCCTACTTTGATTTGATTTGTAATTAATTAAATTAATTTTTCCCCAAGTCAAGTCTGTTTTGCCCATGATGGTAATTGACGAGTGATCTCCTCGTCCTTATCTCGATCCACAAAGCTTTCATTGTATTTCCTCTCCCCTGTCCATCCAAGGAGGTGAGTGATAGAGCAGCTTTGGTGGGCACCTGGCCTCCAGCCAGGGTCAACCCACCACATATGCTCATTTATCCATCTCCAGATGGATAATTCCATTATAATTCACCCATAGAAACATAGAAAAAAAAAAATTACATCAGGTAATATGCTCATTACTTGAGCAACAAGGCATATTGGCAAACCATCTTTGAAAAGACATTCATTAAACAACTTAAGGAATGTGATCTGTTATTGCACCACATTACTGGCGGCACTCCACTATTTTGTTATTATTTTCTTTGCACTGCACTTCATGGAACAAACTGGAAAGCTGCTCTGCTTCCCTGGCTTGAGTCCACTCTGCCAGCACCACACAAGAGGCCACCAGCTGTAGAAATGTGGGGCTGTGGAGCTCCCATTATTCAACATCCTACAGACCACCTCATGAGGTACTGCTACCTGAAGGTAAGTCAGTTGTCCTGCAGTTGTCCTTACTGAAAGTGTCATCACGGCACACATTTTGCACACCAACAGGTCTGGCGTTTTGTCAGTTTTGTAACAAATAGCTTCTTTATGTCTTCCAGATTGAGAGATTTTTTGACAGCTACTTAGCTGCCATTATTTCTAACCAATGATCATGACATCATGTTTTGCCTATTGAAACTCAGAAGTTGCACTCCGTGTTCTTTATTTTTATTTTTACTGTTTTGGAACGCACTTAAAATTCTCAGTAATCATGAACCATTTCCTGCTTTGGTGTAAATTAGTGTGATATCAGATCAGGGAAGAGAGAAGTTAGTCATGGATATCATGAGTTAGCAGGCTGAAGGGAGAGCAGAAGGCCTCCTGGGTCGTCTCCAGCACATCACCCTACCACCAGCTGCTGCTGGAAACCAAGGGCACAGGTCCTTCACAGGGTGAAGCTGGCAGAGAATGAAGCAGAGCGCCAGCCGGTGCCCCTGCAAGGACAGTTAGCGAGAGCTTGCTAGCTGCAGTTTGACAGCTATTCAAGTACAAAGGCAGATCTAAGCCTCCAGAACTAAGGATTTTCTTTCCCCCCCTTTTTTTTTTGACGGAACATTCCAGTTGAATGATCCATCATCATGTTTCAGGACGACAGAGAGCAGCCTCTTAGAATATCATCAAATGTATTGTTACACTGCAATTTACATTAACTAAGTAGCAGCTGAACTTACTGTTGCTTAAATGTCCACATGTGGATAAAATCTCATCTCTTCAGAAAATATGATCTACTAAATGAGGCAATATAAAAGATAATCTTGACATTAGCTGGGGACTTGGAAAAAGGTAAAACAGTTAAAAATGTGAGAACCCTGATGGAACTAGTGAAAGATAATTCTAATTAAGAACTACCAGGAACATCTGCAAGATTAAGAAAAAGGCTATGTTTATGTTTTTGTTTCTTTCTTCTTCACATTTGCCAGAAGAGCTTAAAACCTGTTTCGCCTGATTACTAAGCAAGCTATTTCCCTTGCCTTAGCTGAAATATATTAAACTGCAGTACTCATATAACTTTTCCGCTGAAAACTAACCCGATAGCAGTCAAGACCAGTGAACAGCAGTTCCTTTTCAATATTCCAGTGTCACGCCTAACGAAGCAACTTTCTTGAACTTTGGATCAAGTTAGTGCAGACTTTGGTTAAGCTTAAACACAGTATGTGCTTGATAGAGCAGTCTGCTTGCAGGAGACAAGCACAAATTTGAGCACAATCTAGAAAAACATAAAAATCCAGATTCACCTTTCTCCAAGCTTAGAAAGAAAGGGACTCCTGTAGTGAGACAGACCCATGCTACATTGGGCGTATGAGGTGAAAGGAAGGTAGCAGCTGAGAGTTTTGGTAAAACTTTTATATACAGAGCACATCCTGGGCTGTATTACAACTCTGATTTTGTCTGGGCCTCTCCTGCAGTCCAGGTGCAAGGTGTCTCCCACATTCCTGTAAGACAGCCACATTTCTCACTGTTGCTCTGGTCAGTGAGGTGGCCAAGAAAGCGCCTCCACAATTAAAAAGAGTGTAAATGGGAAGAAAAGCTGTAGTAGGAGCACTTCTTCCCATCAAGCCGTAATAGCATCTGGTCCTCTTATATGTATATTTATCCAGAAGAGTCCAACCTTTCCCACCTGAACCCCCAAACTCCCACATTTTTCAAAATCCTGCTGCTGCACCTCATTTTGGATCCGTTCACTCTTGACCCAAACCCCACAGGATCTTGATCAGTATTTTTTGTGAGAGATTTGACATCTCTTTATGAGGAAAAAGCATCAGTTGGCTATGGCTGGCAGCAGCTGCAGAAGCGAAAGAAAACTGCTTACTCTCCAAAATGAAGGCAAATGAATCAGGCTGGTTGGTTATCAACTGTTCTCATCTGTCTGAAATAGCAGAGGAGCAAATTGGAGACACAGGATTTCCTGAAAGCTACTGGAAGCATTCAGATTATGCTCCATTTTGCTGATTCTTATCCCACGACAGGGAACTAAAAGAGATACCCCAAACCACAGCGCTAAATTAAAAAAAAAAACAAACCAACCACACTCCCCATGAAACCCCCAAACCTCCCAGCTGAATGGCATTAACAATTTTAGCATAAGCCTGATGGCCAAATTGGTAGCGTCTTAAGGTTATGACACTACAAAAGATTTTGTATCATTATGGGCAAATGTCTGCACAAAATGATCAAGGATGCATTTGCTGCCCAGGCAGAAATTTCACCTGAGGCTGAGGGAGGAACATACTCCTTACTGTTCTCAGGTCCAGAGGTGCTCATTTCAGACCGGCACCGGTAATTCACCCTGTAGTTGATACTTGGCTTATACCTGCTCTGTGGCTGGGGGAAAAAAAAAAAAAAAAGCAGCATACACTTTGATCTTCAGAGTTAAGCCTGTCATTAGGTAACTGTAGTCATTTTCTTTTTTAAATAAAATTAATCCCTTCCCATTTTCTGCAATGTTCTGTACCATACAGCTCCTCAAGGCGAATTATTTCAGGAGAAAGAATGGAGTAATGAGTTTGAACAGCTCTCAGGCCGATGCTTGCACTTGCAGCTCCCTGAACGAAACAGATGACAGCGCCAGACTTTCTTCCAGTGTAGAATGCAGTCAGTTGTACCGAATATTTTAAAGTGCCAAAAATAGAAACCCGCTTTGTGGAGGATAACGGCTGGCATCAGCTGCAACTAACGCATTTGTTACAGTTCATAAAATTGGCAGAGATGATTTAATTTTCTTTTTAAGAACATGAGATTTTTAAGTAGCTCTTCTGACATAAAGCTTTACCCTACTGAATCTATTTTAAAAGTTAGTTAACATATTAGACTTAAAAGATAACTACCACAATATCAATTAAATTTTTAATTTAATTTAAATTTAAGGTCAATTTAATTTTAAAGATCAACAAGAGTTTTTCTTCCTCACAAAACACAGTTTGAGTTGTGGTTTGGTGGAAGGCATCCCTTTCCATGACTGAAGAAGAGGGGCAGAGGAAAGCAAGAGAGGTGGGACGTGGCAACATGCTATGGGGCTTCAAGGTGAAGGTGAACTTAGTGGAACAGAATTAACTGTTAGCGTTTCAGTTCACACTGCAAATGTGTTACATCTGGCAGAAAAAAGGGCACCAAGCTTAGCAAAGGAAGGAGCAGGCCTCTCCAAGTCTTGCAGCCCTGCTTAAGTCAATTCTTTTTTGGCACAGTGGCCCATGTTCTGCATCACAGGACTCTACTTATGACACACATTGCTCTGCAGGAAGCAATAACTAAATTTTAAAGGGCACAGTAGCCTTGTACTATGAGGGTCCCAGCATCAAGTAGCTTCTTCTTATTTGGTGCTAGTGTGTACCTGCACCAGAATCTGTGCCTAGGAAATCAGAGAGGCTCAAAACTCAGATCCCACTGTTCTGGGGGGGGGAAACAAACGACCTGTCCAGGTCCCTTCACCTGTGCATTTCAGAGTTTCTTTCTAATTAATCAGGTTAAAAGAACTGCTGTGTCAGATCAGCAGCACAGAGAAAAGCACCCATCAGGCAGATCTGTCATTAACCTGCAAGCAACGAACCGAGCTCTCAAGGTCCCTGAGAGAGGTGCAAGTGTCTGAAGGAGGAATAAGAAGCCCTCCATGGAGCTGGAAGATGAAAGAAAAAATAGCAAAATCATAGCTCTTCACTCCCCAACCTGCACAGCATATGGCAAAATTATTTAAGCTTTCATGTTAGTATTAATAAAAAAGTATCAATAACAGTGTTACATTGTACTCTTCTACCAGGGCTTTGGGAAAAAAAAAAATATATCTGTGGTACTTTTTATATTAGGGGATTTTTAACAGATTTATAGAACCTTAGCTTGCTGCTGTTTCCTTAATAGAACACCTAAAGTGCTGTCATTTAAACTAACAAGTAGATGAAAAGGGCAAATGCCAGCCTTGTCAGCCCTGAGCAGGTGGATATTAGCAGGGAAGGACTGCAAAGCTCCAATTTACCTATACAAGAGGCTGAGTGAGAAAAGAAGCAATTAATGATATAAACAAAACTACTCGATCAGGTGTGATGAGAAAACCTCTGTGGGAAGGGGGAAGCAAGGGACAGGACACAAGAAACATCTCAATATCCTCACTGCCCGGACCACCAGTTTAGATTTTATAATATATAGTATACAACACTAAAGAGAGGGTCTATCTAGCAAGGTAAATCTTTATAATCTTCAAGACCAGAGCCTATTGGGGAACAGGAACTGGGAGAAGATACCCATTCCACACCCAAAGGCGACACTGCTGTGTCCAGGCCAGTGAATCTTGCAGAGCACTGTCTCTACCTAAAGGTTCCTCTTTCCACATGGAGCAGAGAAGAGTATCTCTAACAAAACATTCACTGAAACAGGCTTCCATCACAAACTATAATTAAAAAATAAACTAAAAATAAAAAGAAGGGAAAATGACACACAGGACTTATTTTCAAGTAAAGATCCAGAGTGCATACTGCACAGGAGATTTAAATCTTTGTTTTCCCCACCCAAACAGTTCTGTAAACTGCAAGACAACTTCAGTGTGAAAAAACAGCCACGTGAAAAACATCAAAAACATCATGGGATTAAAGAAGGAAGAGCAATACACAGCCATGCACATAAACAATGACAATGTTGAAAGAAACTGCAATTTAGAATTAATTTCTTTTTTTTTTTCTAAATTTTGCTACTTTGAAGAAAGACCTCTAGATCACTTCAGCAGATGCAAATAAAATTATAGGATAAGCTAGAAAGTTATTGCACTTGGTAAAGAAGGAAATAGAGAAAGTATAAAAGTATTTCTTACAATTATTAGAAGTTCCTATTTAAAAATAAAAATATCAGAAGACCAGTGGAGCCTTAAAAAGCACATGTAATTCCTGAAAAATGCGTTTGTAAGTTTTCAGACTACACAGAAAAAGCAAGCAAGCAAGCAAGCAGAGCTTTTAGCCCTGCTTAGTGATCATTTCTGAGCATACAATAAGTCACACAAACTCCCCAACTTCTGTGGACTTGGTCTATCATTACCCCCTGAAAACACGGACAATCAATCAAGTTACATAGGTTCCCCAGATGCAAAAGTACACTGTTACTTACTTGGTATTGCAACGACTGACCATGAGAAGATTAAGACTGAAACACTGATCAAAGTGGAGATACGTAACACAATGTCCCAGATTATCATGAAGAAACATCAACTGTATTGCCCTTCAATATTACATTGGGAAACAACCTACTTTATACCTCCATTTAGCTTCACCTGATGGGTGTATGAGGCAATTTACCATCTGCCTGAATATAATAAATGAGCACCTGTACCAGGAATACAAAGAAAACATCAAGGTGCATCTCTCACCTTTGTCAGGTACACCTTGCATTTTTGTACAAGGATGAAAGAATAAAACACTGGGGATCGAAAAGATGGCATTAAAACTTACTGAATTATTCCTTTTCTCCAAAAAGAGCAGGTGAGAACAAAATGGGTAAGAAATGGGACCTGCTAATGATAGTATCAAAACCCTGAGGTAGCTGAAAGATTTGATCACATTACATGGCAGTAAGTGAGGTTCCTGCAGAAATTGCTTCTGCATAAGAACGGCTGCTTATACTGGCTGTGTAACACACCAGTGGATTTAGTCACGCTCGTGGAAATCTCATTATTTAAATACTACACGATAACACTTGATAGACATGAACTGTTGAAACAGACAATACCAAATGTTTTAAATTGCACTTTTTAAAGGTAATCTCATACTGAGGATATAAAAAATAATGTTGCAGGAAAACAAAAAAAGCATTAGGAAAGCAAGGATTTCGTTGCTCAGTATACTAGAAATGCACAGCATCTCTTACAAGCACAGCGCTTTAAAAGGCATAAATTGTTCAGAGATTTGTCTGCTTTGCCAGTTGTCTGTACAGGGGCAGAAGTCCCAGAAAAGCAGGTGCTATTTCAGAAACACAGCTGAGGTCTTCAAAGCATTTGGGGGATTGGGATGCTTGATTCCAATTAAAAGTTCAACCTGAGGCAGCTTTAAGAGCTCCACTGAGCCAGCACTTGTACAAATAAAAGTTTATGCTGAGCATACTGGCTCATGATTTTGCAAGCACAGATTGAGCTTAATTCTCAGTGTGGTTGCAGGTCAATGTCTCTTGCCCACATGCAAAAGCTGCTTTCGAATCTCACTTGTCAGGTGCAAACACTCATAAGATGTTCTTTTGAAACTTTAGGGTTTAATGAATAGCATCATCTCTGCAGAAAACAAAGCATCCTTTGCATTAGACACCCAGATATATTGCATTACGCAATTATTTATTTTCATAACTACAGTCCTACAGCAACACCCGGCACACACAGGCACTTTTTAATTTTGAAAGAGGCCCTATGTCAAGTTTCAGAAGCGCGTTCTCTTTCACACATGCATGCACATCTTTCCCTGGAAACTTGAAATAAGCAGAGCCGTTACACAATATTCTACCACAACAGCAGTAACTTACAGGGAAGGTTTGGGATTTCGGGATCACACCACTGAGACCAAGCCACTACAGCAGCAATAATTCACTATTAACACACCCTACATACAATGTGACAAATTCAAATTCACTGTTAGCATTCCAGTTTTACAAGTGCCTGCTATTCAGCAATGTGTGTTTACTGCATTTGACTCAAAACAAGATGCTGCTATCAACAAAAAAAGGAAAAGAGAGTAAGGAAAACAAAGAAATGATGAAATAAAACAAGCAAGCAACAGGAAAACAGATTTTAAGAAATCTGCCAATATTCAAGAACAAAAGTAACAGGCAATCTTAGTAATGCTTTCAGTTTGGCTAAAAAAGTTTGCATTACCTGTCGACTTCCCTGCTTGGAGGAGCAGCTGCTAGTACTTCTTGAAGGAGACAACATTTTCTGGGATACACCAAAGCTTTTTTCTTCACTCATGATCCAATACTATTTGTTTCACGTAAGCTCACTTAGAACACCATTAAAAGGTAATTTAGAAAATGTGTTGGAAGACTCCTGAGAGAAACACGGAACTCATCCTTTACCCAAATGCAGTCCAGAGGCACGATCTGGATCCCATGGACATTCCTAAAAGGGAAAAGAAAAATGAAAAGCCAAGTTATTAGACATCACCTAATTGCCATCCTGTAGCATGAATCACAATAAAGCCTTTGGTAATACCGACTGCCTTACTGTACTTTATTAGAAATTAATTTAACAATCACTTTAAGATAAAATTTCAAGTCTCAAACAGGAACAACATGAATTCTGGATGCTAAACACATGCTTTAATTTTCACTATTTATTCAGAGGACAAAGTACAGTATCAAGCATCTTTTTAAATATTTAAATTCATTTAAAAGATTAATAAAGACACACATAGAGTATAATATTTATGTAAAATGGACCAAAACAGCCTCAAAATGAGAAGAAAGCATTGAATAAAACGTCTCACAAAAAGGATGGTGAGCAATCAAAAAAATACCTCTTTTTCACAGTTCCTTGATAATTTTAAAAAGTAAGCATGGCTTCAGGCTGTATGGGGGGAAAAAAATTACCTATATATTAAAGAGCAATATAACAGTAGCGAGCACGCAAACTCAGCTGCACAGAGCTGTGCATGACCGCTCCCACCTGCAATCAGAAAGTTGTAACTATTGTCACATCAGTTCTCCCAGTTGGTGACTGGAAGAATAACGAGCAGTCTGTTTAATAACAGTGCTGTTTGCAGCATATGCAAATAAAAGCCACGCCAGAAACTCCCAATAACGGATTTCCAGTGTGGGCAAGAGTTGTCATGGTAACTGCATATTTTTTTTAAAAAACAAACAGAGGACAGAACAAAAGGGTGATGTTTTCCAAAACTTGGCTTTGTTGGAGGAGCTTTTCAAGAGTGTACACTTCAGATTGTATTGTATTGGGCACGGAATTTGCACATTAGGAAGAGTGCAAGAACAATCACTGAAGATGGTAAGGAAGTTTCCACAAAAAGAAGAGAAATATCACTGCCAAAACAGGAAGGTGCTACTTCACAATCCCCTCACTTGTGCTGTCAGAACAGTCCTGAACTGGGATCACTGGTTATTGAAGTTTGCCATTCATTTTCTTCTTGAAGAGGCTCAAAAACCTATTCCGAGAGAAGCAGCATTTTCAGATCTCTAGTAAAACACATGGTATATTTTATGAATTAATTTCCCTTTAAAAAAAAAACCACAAAAAAAAACCCCATAGACAAGTAAAAAAAAAAAGTAAAACCAGGTGGTATATTTAAAATGAAGACAACACTATGCTGCAGTAATCCTCTCTCCCTACCACCATAATCTGAAGCACCCAACTTCCAAACAGAGACCTCTTCCAATCTACAGCACCTCTTTGACAATATAGTTTGCTGTAACATTTCAACTAACATCCCCTCTTTTCACCTGAAACAAGGTCTCTCTCTTCACAGCCTTTACCTTACCTACTTCAAAATATTCAGTTACCTCCAGAGCAAATCTGCGCTCGCCAACAATAATGAAACAGTCCCAGTCTCCAAAAGCCGGATGAGAAAGGGAGCTCTGCTGGGGCTCTTTCACTGCTGAGTCAGCTTGGCAATTATTTCCAGGAACCACCAGACAGGTACGGAATCACAGAATCACATGGGGTTGGAAGGGACCTCTGGAGATCATCTAGTCCAACCCCCTGCCAAAGCAGGTCCACC
>JAOXNO010000013.1:34055966-34093282 GCA_028565335.1 Limnodromus scolopaceus
TTTTAAGATCATCTAGTCCAACCAACAGAAATAAAGAAAAGAAAAACAAAACAAAAAAACAACAACAACAACAACAAAAAAAACCCAACCCACACACCACCACACCAGATCTCGTGGGGCAATGTCATTTGTCCTTTTTGAGTCAAAAAGAGAAAGACTGGGCACTTTTCCAGAATTAAAATGAGCTGAAGGTGACTCAGCCACCTACCCAGAGGTGCTTAAACCAGGGGCAGGAGACAGGTGGGGTAAACCTGACAGCGAGCACCTGAAATATTTTGTCAGTCTGCTTCCATAATTGGGCTTTTGAATTTCCCTTTATTACTTCAAATTCATTTACTACATGGGCTGAAGAAAAGGCTTTTGTAACCAGCCCTAAAGAAGGCAGGAATGAACTGTGCCCTCTCTCCAAAGTGTGTTATTATTATTTTATTGGAGTTTCCCAGTAATATAACTTATTACCTTGAAAATTTCAGAACATTAAAACGTATATGAATAATGAACACAGCCTCAACTCATCTGTGAAAACTGCTGCACACTCCAGCAACTACTTTGTGCTCCTTTTTTAAAATTCTCTTCATGTTCAGGAAGAAAAAAAGAAAACCACAGTTGTCCTTCAACAATAACCCAGTTATTCTTCCAGGAAGGTGTGAAAACACCAATTCTGCATCCCAAACTGGCTCTGACACTCTGGCTGCCAACAGCAGTGACTGAGCCTCTCTAGGGGGACTGATATGAACTTAAGGCGACCAGGTACAAGAGCAATTACAACTTTAAAGCAGCCATAAAAATCAGTATTATGCCAACTATGCTGAGATTGCGGCCAAAATTGATGTTTTGAGGTCATTATGATCCAGTTTACTTCAAGTTCAATACATTTTGCTCCTCCCCGTATCATAGGACAACCTTGGAACTGTGTTCCTGCCCACCTTTCCTGCGGAGCACACAGTGTCGCTCAGTTTGGCTTACTCAAAAAGACAAATCAGAGGTGTGAGGCTGAGGCAAATCCAAATAAATTTAGGGCAGGAACTTTCACAAGTGCTAAGTACTGGCCTAATTCTTTGCTACCTAGTCAACAGCAGCAAAAGTAGGCCAAGAGAGTACTTTTGCAAATGACCTCGCCAGGTGCATTGTAAAGAATTAAGAATACATGAGTATCAAATATTATTTATAGCTACTACATCCTAAACCCATAAACAGCACTTATCTCTACTTATCATCTGTTACTAAGAGCCTTATCATTCTACATCAATTAAAGCTAATGTAAACAATATGAGAAGACCTATTTTTTAAAAAAAACACCATCCCGAGATGTTCTCAAGCCCTTAAAATGTACGAGTTCAAAGCAGCTCCTCAGTATCACAATTCATCTCTTGGAACTGTCAAAACAATATGCTTACAGCAAAACCCGAGTTATCCCACATCTTAGAAAAGAAAGGCAGAAATTTAGGAAAAAAAATACTGAGAACTGCAGTAAAAATCAACATTATGCAATTATTTTTGTTATGGCTCTAGAAGAAAAATGAAGCCTAACAGCTGCTTCAGAGCTGATTCAGCAGTGAAAGAACACTGAAGAGAGATTTTGAGCAGCAAAACTAGAAGAATACATTTTATAACTGTAGTCAATTAAGGTTTTGTGGATAGAAGAATATGAACAACAGCCTGATGAGAGTCATGTGGGCACAGCAAGCACAGGACTGAGCAACCCAAATTAGAATTGCAAGCAACATTGAGTGACTTTCACTGAATTAGAAAAGAATCTGTGCTGAAACCTTTGCTCTGTAGCTATTATTAAATTATTAAGTTCCATTCACTCATGTCCACCTGGATAAACTAAGCAATAGTCTTTCCCAAGTAACGTTTTCAAAGCTTTCTCTGTTACACTTCAAATTGTCACCTTTAATCTATCCCAGTGTCTCATCTGGTTCAAAAAAAGAAAGAATTATTTATAGACTACAGATACGCCATGTACAACTACTGGAGATGTCTTTTCAAGGAGAGTATTAGCTGTTCCTGAATTACCATAAGATTCGTACTATTGAAGGACAAAGCACACAAATACCATTCTGTTGCTACCTATTCTCTTTACAGAAAAAAACTTGCAGAAACAAACACGATGTAGTTTAAAACAACTTCTTAATAACAAGTTATTAATACTATCTTTAAAAGCAAAAGTTCAAACAGCTTAGGGAGACTAACAATAACAGGAAGTACTTCAGAACTGCCTTTCATCAGATAGGTGCTGTCTGTAGACTTCATCCAACACAACCTCTGTTGAATGGATGCTTTCAATAGCCATGGACACATACTGCTCTCTCAAGGAGTCCATTATGCAAAGAAACATTTCGTTCCACTTAGCCCACCTCCTTGAGGAGGCTATCGTAGTTATTAAATCATACTATTTCAGTGACCTAAAAGAGGAAAATGTAGTTCAAACAAAACTCTCCTACTTGTCTAATCAAGAGAGACGCAGAGTGGGAAAGGAAAAAAGCAAGATAAATGACCAACACACCACATTTAACACCAGATTACTTTTCATGTATAATGTTCGTTACTTGAAGAAAGAAAATCCTGTATATTCCAGTGTATGGCAAGCAAAAAACCAAAATAAAACAGAAAAAAATCCGGTAGAATACACCCCAAGAAAAACAGCAAAAAAGAACATGTTTCAATACCAAGTCTATTCAGACTCTCCTCAAGCAAAGCAAATATCTCCTGTTTCACGACCCCTTGGGGCAAATAATTCAGTCCTTCTGTTAGAAAAATCTTATATAAATTTGGAAATAGGTCAATTAGCATCTTGAAATATAAGCATATATAAAACCACCACCTTTCACTCACATCCATTGTAGAACCTAACTATAATACTCTACGCAACATGATTCATTTTAAATGCATAATCTTGACACTGTTTCCACCTCCCCAGGAAATCTGCAATAGATTACACTTGTATAAAAAAAAATTGCTGGGTATATATTCTAGACAGATACATTAAAAATCTTGGTGACTAGCGATACAGAAAATACAGGCAGTAATGGCTGCATTATTACAGCAATCAGTCAGCTGTCATACCACCTTTTCCACACAACTTTTAATCGCAGTCAAGAATCATAAGTAAAAGGACTGACTTAGCTCATTTTCAGGTCCTAAATCATTAAAAATTCTCCTTCTCTCCCTCCCTCTTTCAGAAACAGCCTTGCCTAGGGACAGCCTGGCAGCTCAAGGCTCTCTAGGAGGAGCCACCAGACTGAGTAGGTCTTGTCCCCTCCAGCTCTTAGCGTGACCCTCATGCACTTGACGGAAAAGCCAGAAGCTGAGGGACCATAGGAACCAGTCTGTGACCCAGTGACAGAGGGGTCTGCAGTCTCCCTGTCAAGAGAATGGGGCAGAAAAAACCAGCTACTGAGCTAGGATCAAATTCTAGACTGGGAGCAGACAGACTACATACAGCAATGCTAATGAGGTTGACAGCCCTCCCCGTGCTCAATTAATAAAGAAGCGGTGGGTCTGTTTGCACGGGAAGTCCCATTTATCAAGGGAAGACCTTACAAGTGAAAAGACAAAGGAAGATCATGCAATAGAAAAGAGAGAAAAGGCTCATTATCATTTCCAGTAAGGAAAGTAACAGGCACATGGTATCATTTTACACTCTGTACTAAAAACCTCAGAAAGGGCCATCTGTTAGTGATAACATCCCCAAGTTTGTACGAGTGGAAACGTTACCATCAGAGCTTTAGCACAGGCTAGGTTGCCTTTCATTTTTCTGCTATCAGTTACTATTTAAAGCTTCGCTTTGTTCACTAAAACAAAGATAACTCCGCTATGCCCCAAGGCTTATTCCTTTTTAACGCTGCACTCATTATTGCTAAAATGTTACTGAAATACAAACTGTTTGTTTTCCCAGATTCAGTTTCGATAGGCACGATGTTAGTTCTGGAAGTCAGTGCCTTCTTGTGGAAGTATCTGTCAGTCTGCCAGCATGTAGTAATTCAAGATCTTCAGACAGCGCTGTCTGTGCATCAAGAAAAAGACATCACTTTCCTGTCAAATCATTGACAGCACCCATGTAACTTTGAATCAGACTGTCTCTTTGTGACCTGATAAACCACATAATGCTGTGAGATGCGTAAATCTACCAATACTGCTTGACATCAGGCAATATTAAACCAGCAGACGTAGTTGATTTAACTATGGAAAAACAAAACCACAGCCAGTCACCTGTGGTTTCAGGTAGAAGAGCAAATAGGACTACTGGAAGAGTTTTGGTGGCCCAGGCGTAATCCTCACCAAAGCCTGAAGAAAAACATCATGGAGTATGTATGAACAGCAAACACAACGGTGAGATCCTTTATCTCATGCAGGAAGACTAGACATGTTCATTAAAAAGCATCAGGATTCAACAAGCCTGCATTGTCCTCTTTGATGTGGTGTTTTCACACTTTGGTATCTAATTTCTTAAAACAAACAAACAAACAAAAAAACCCACAAAAGCAAACCCCCAAAAACTAGGGTCCCCCTCCCAGATACTTGTTTTTCCATGATACTCTGTAATCATGGGATGATGATGAATGTACATCTTGTGTAATCACATAATTTCTAAAAGAAAGATGTTACAAAGGAAACAACACTTCCCTTGGAGAATGTTTAAAGCTTCTCCTTTATAAGCAGTCTGATTAGCTCAAAATTTAAATCTCATTAACTTTAATGACCGTGGTAACAAGATTCAGTTCTTCCTAGGATGCACAGAAATTCGTTTATGCGCTTTATGAAGTGTAATGACCAAGAGTTATGAAAACATCACATTTCTTCTTGATCGACATAAGGTACTTTTAGAGGCTTCTGTCTGTAAGTCTGTTCCAGTACACCTTCTTCAGTTTACTTTACAGCATTAGAATTTATAAATGCAGAGCTAAAGCTTTCTTTTAAATGCTATGCAGATTATGTCTTTACAGAAGGTCTTTCATATTAAGATAGCTTGAAACATCAAAAGAGGTGTGCAGCGTTCTAAAAAACGTGTTAACCCTTTCTAACATCATCTTAGGTGAGGGGCCATTAACGTCGCAACACTGTTTTTCTGAACACAAACGTGTGACTAAACCTTGGCACTTTAGTGATACCTTCTAGGGAACAATTAACACATACAAAGTATACTGAGGACAATTAGTACTACAAGTGCCAAGTATTTTTGTTATTAATGCCAAAAGGTAAGAGTTTCTTAACTCCAAGCTTTCAGTTAAAAAAAAGCAAATATAAAGAAAAAAGTGTACACAGAAACATTTCCTTTAAATGAAAATTAAAGATGTTAAGGCTTGGGCTAGAGCTCAAGGACAGACAGGACAATGTCTGCAACTGTCCTTTTGCTTGGAAACATGTATCACCTACACGTATGCAGATGAAAGAACTGTGAGAAGCAGGTGCAGAGGGAGCAAACCATGTTCTTGGAAGATTCTACATCACAGTTAGTCTTAAATCCATTCATATTTATGAGTGTAATGAACACCTTGACAATGGGAACCAGGAAAGAGGTTCCAAGGATCAGGTTTTCTGCGCATTATCCATGGCATAGGATAAAGATGAACTGAAAGAAATTTAGAAGCAGAAAGATGTAAGATATGGGGAACCAGATTATAAATCTGAATAATTACATGGAATGTTTTGCCTAAGTAATATGAAATGGGAAAGTATCACAATATCAGAATAAATCACAATAGCTGGGTCAGCAAAAGAAGATGCAAGCTAGAAATGGTGGCCACTCACTAGGTTAACAAGGTAGCTCTTAAGCTCCCCACCTCAAATGATAGAACCCCAAGACAACCTCCTCAAGTTCTGAAGGGCTGGAGGAGAACCCAAATCCATCTAGAGTTACCTTAGAGGCTCCACTCAGAGCGAGCAAGAGAATTTTTGACCTTGAAAAAGGAAGACAGCAAACACAAAGCTGCATAAGCAGCAACCGTGCTTGGGGAGAACAGAAGGTCTATTTCAGAGTAAATGCTTTCATGTCAGATCCCGTCCTGCCACTGCCTAGCTACAACAGAACAGAATCTAAAAGCAAGTTAGGAGATTGGCCAAAGAGGAAAGCTTCAATTAAGACTTTGTGAATAATTTAATACTATTACATACAGCCCAGATCAAGGAAGATGTATAGAGTTTTAATGCACTAAGTTTGTTTATACAAGTCTACTACAGTATGACATCCCAATGTAAAAATAGGGCCTGCCTCTAGCAATAGAGCTCAGAGTTAATACAAGCTGCTGAGAACTTTAACAGATCTCAGTGATAGCTCAGTGCCCCCATTGATGGGTTACAGCTCAAATTCATATTCACTTTATAACTGCAGTTAAAGAAATTCTTGCTCCCAAGCAATCTGTAAGTGTCCCTTTCCAGTAGATCCCCTGTCAAGAAAAGAAATAAATTTAAAAAAAAAAATTTAAAAAGTCACAAGAGCTCTCCCTAATCCACTTCAGCAGAGAGTCGTTCGCCAAAGGGTATAGGGGGTAGTTCACACACTTTGCTTTGGCCAAAATGCAGAGATGGTCATCACCAACTTGTGGGCAAGGAAGTAGAAGCAGTATTCTTTTCAACTGATCCAGACAGATCTGAAAGAGATACTCTGTCCCTAACCTTACATTTAGATTCAGGTTACTGCCAGTCACCAACTATCTATTTGAATTTAATTAAAAACAAAAGAAATTCCACGATTAAAAAAAAGCTTCAGCTACACACCCATTCTCAAGAATTTTTAGAGGTTTAAAAGATGGACTGTTTTAATTAGGACACCTCAGCAATATGAAAGAATGGATAATTTACAAATAACTTGATTTGAGCTCAGTGAAAGGGTCCTACAATTTAACAATCCATATTTGTTATTTGTAATGAGTACACTCATTTTTTACTTCAGTCCGGTCCCCATAAACAGGCTACAGAGACAACAGACAACAACACGAAGAGTTTTATAGCATGTGCAGTCAAGCGTCTTGGTTGCTTCATAGCATTTTTGAGGTTGGTTATACTTGAACTGCAACTGAACAGCCTGGATTTTAATTACAGGCTATAAAAGCAGCAATAAACGGAAGTGTTTACAAGTGAAATAAAGTCCCTTTAAACTGGTTAAGGTTAAAAGAGTGCCACCATTCTTATTCTTTGCCTTCTCCCCTCTACTCTCCTCTGAACCTCTCAGCATTTTTGTGTTTGTTTCTGAAATGCTGGCATATGGCACTGGCTTTTCTAGACCATCAGGACTCACAACACAAAAATAAATTAAACCTGTGGTTAATTACGAGTAGTGCAGCATAAGGTGCATCCTGACATATTTAAGACATTTTCCACATTTTTTCATATAATGCACTTGAGGAATTTCTGAAAAGGATAATAGGAAAAAAAAGAGCCATTACTGAGAGGAAGCAGCTAAAAGGGGTTTTTATTTTTAATAAAAAAATATGTCTAAAATAATAACATATAAAGTAGCAGGAAACAATACTGAAAGCTAATTTCTTAACAGATGGCAGTCATGCTCACTTCACCCATGTTGACCTACATATTTTTTCCCTTAACTTTTATTAATACTCATCTTTCACTGACTGTATCTTCCACAATTTCGCCAGCAAGTGATACATTTAGGACAAAAGGTCAGAGAAGGACTCATTCAAATACACCTTTTTTACATGCTAAAATACAGAATGCATAAGCTTTACAAACCTTATGCCAAAAATTCCACTTTTGACATAAATTTGTCTTTTGAAAAGCTGCTCAAGATCCAAACTATGTACAAAGTTTTCATCAAGTCTTGACCCAAAACTTGGAATTTACAGACATCAAAGCATTTTCATAGCTCACACGTCCTTCCAGAAAAAATACCCCATGCCATACAGACAGTTACTTCACAACCATTCAACAGAATTTCATTATTTTGTTCTATGCATTTAATTGTGAACTGGTAGAAAAATTAAATGCATGTAGAAAGGGAAGAGCTGGAGGAGGAATGTGAAAAAAAATTACTGTGAATGGCAATTTAAGTCAAGAGAATTTTAAATTTCCATATAAACTGTACCCAATCTTTAAAGCATTACATTATACTAGTTTTGAGAATACTTAATAAAATATGTCAAAAAAGTAAAAGATTTGAGTATTTTTAATTCTAAAATTATAAGAATTGACATGGAACATCACATTAAAGATAAATCTTGGAGTGACCAATGGCATTTGGAAGGATTACATTTGGAGAAGTTACACCATCAGCATTTGCAGTTTTCCAGTCTTCTCTTCTGTACTCAAAAATAAGAAAAGCCAACTGTCTGTCCTAGCAGCAAACAAAACAAGGTGGCCGTGGGAGCAGGCAGTCCCCCAGCTCCTGTTTCAGACTGTGGTTCTCAGGCAAACTCGCCTGACCGCTCATCAGTGTCTGGGGAACAGAGTAAAGCGGTTTAAGCATATTCTCACTTCACGTGCAATGGAGAGACTGCTGCAAAAGTATCCTTTTGGAAAGACTTACAGGCTTTCCTGGAGTAGGAGAGGTGATTTTCTACATAACATTCCTTGTGGGTGAAATTTACGAACAGGATTTTGTGGTGAGCAACACAGAATCATAGAATGGTTCAGGCTGTAAGGGACCTTAAAGATCATTGAGTTCCCTGCCATGGGCAGGGACACCTCCCGCTAGACAAAGTTGCTCGAAGCCCCGTAAAGATGTTGAGAAAAGTACCACATGCATCAGACTGCCTGACAAAACTCTGAAACCCTGCACATACAGCAGGGACTCAAAAGGACAAATAGTTCTTATTTTGACTGAAGGACCAGCCCCCTGATGTCCTTCATTAGAATGATCTTCCAGAGCAGAAAACACATTAATTGAGAGAAACATAAAATAGTTGTTGTTGAGGACCATGTGGGGATAGCTTAAGAGTAAGACATTGAAAGATTGTTCTCTAGAGTGATTTTACAACACCCGTTCAGCAGACAAACAGTGAAGGTGATCATTGCTTCAAGTAAGTAACCAAACTATAAAACAAACTACAGTGACAAACCATGCAGGATCTCCTGTCACACTGCAGTATCGATTGCTTCACCTAGAGATCGTTTTAGGAATAGATTGCTTATCATGCTGAAGAGATATCATACTTTTAAAAGGTGAAAGGCAAGAAGTAGAGTACCTGGTGGTGTATTTCCATCTCTTCCTTTCGGTCAATTGCATTAAAAACACTGATAGAGCCACAAGTCAGTTCATTTAGGAGGCCCACACCCCAACACCCAAAAAAATTATGTCAGGTACAAAAAAAAAAGTTATTTAATTACTTGAAGAAAAAGATTTTCATATTCTGATCTCTCTCCTTATGTTTCTCTTCTTTCAGCACCATTAGGTTTTTGAATAAAGATTTTCAAATTGAGACAAATAGGAGCCACATGTCAGGCTCCGAATAGCATCCAGTGAAAGCTGACTTTATCTTCCTGCTTCCAGAAACACTCACCCTAAAGCACAGTTCATTTAGAGTGACCCAAAACTGCATTAAAAATTTTCACGTTCCACATTTCCCTTTCACATAAATCACAGCATTCCCAGCCATACAAATTCTGACCTATTACCAACCACCAACCTATTCAAAAATTCTGTATCGTTCCCAAAAACGGGATTAAATTTGTCTTTACTCCCTATAGCGTCCAGCAGCTCATTTGCTCTTGTGGGTTGTCCATAAAATTCCAGCATACAGTGCTTTAAAACAACTAGAGCTTCCATTAGAAGTAGACGCTGCAATGCACTGGTTTTGCTCCCTTGTGAAAAGGGATCTGACTTTGTATTAATTTTGCCTGGGGATTCCACAACTGTTCTAACAGAGCTTACATCTCATGTTGCCAGTTCATACACTCACAGCTCCATCTCTCTCCATCCTCCTCCCTGCCCCACTCCCTGTGTCTGGAATATTTTCCTAGAGCTAGGGGAGGATGTGGGAAAAGCATGAGGCATTTGATAGTTAAAACCAGTGGCTTAAACACCTTATACAGCAAATTTAAGAGGCTTAAACTCACGAATAAGTGCAGGAATTGTCAAGTTGGACGTTATGCATTAAGCATGAGAAAGTAAATAGATGTGACAAATGCATTTCTTCCCATGTGAATGTAATGATTCTCGGCTAATGTATCTAAATTAAGTCACACATTAGTTATGTCTGAACAGAGCAGAGTGACAATTAACATTCTGTACATAATCAACCACTGGTTTTTTTTATATTCACAACCAATTCCAGGGACGCTGCAGGCCTTACTTTTCTTCAGCTGAGCAAGCAGCAAGATATTATTTCAACAACATGCACTTAGAGCAATCAGTCTTCATGTCCCCATGCACAGAACAGGATATTTCACAGGTAGCAAATTAAATAAATCGTGTGAAAGCAAACAGTTCTAATTGGGTTGCCACAATTTATCCAAAATTACTAAACGGTCTTCCATTTGATCTTGCCTGTAACAGACTGAATCAGGACTTCCTCACCACTGCTCAGAGAAATAAGCAAATCTCAGCAATGCTGGTTTTCACAATCATTTCAGAGTACTCTGAAATATAAATGGTACACAGAAATATGAGTACAGCAATACAGTATTCTTTATAAAGAAAGGTGCATCTTCCTTTATAACATGTTACCTGTTTTCTCACACTCCGGCTTAATGACAGGAATTTTACTAATACTTAATTGTGGGAATTGCACCCTGAAGCTGCAATGCTGAAGGACAATTAAAGGCCACTGCCGATTAGATTACATTAGTCCCACGACAGAACATCTTTGAAAGCTGAGGCAGAAACCCCTTAGCTCTGAATCACCGCAGTCTCAACAAATCTGGCCATTTCACTCAGCATCTGCATCACTTGAGCTTTCTGAGCTGGCCACTCTATTCATCATCAGTCAGAATGGCACCTGCTTGGGAGACTCAGGTGGACCACAGCCTTCCTCTCTACCAAAACCAACTCCAGCAGCTGTATTCCGTTCGTTAGGCTAAGAACTTCTGTAGCACCTTCCATGGCAAAACCCACAATTTCTGCAGGACACAAAGCTGCTTTATTTCCAATACCTGTGGAAAGTATATGCATATTTACATATATGCCTTCTATACATGCATGCTATCAGCTGGTTCAAGTGCTAATGAACCTTTTTTTAATCAAGTCTTAATGCGCACATTTATTTTTTCTATGACAACCCCTTTGTGTTTTAAATGAATGCATAATATCTAGGCATGTTGTAGTCAGACTTCCAGACTATAAATAAAATCTAATGCATATTTATGTAATTTAACTGAAAAGCATGAATTTATCTTCCCCCAGGTGACCATTCTAACAGCACAGCTGGAGCATCCCACACACAGCCAGACATCCAGGCAAAAGAGAGTGTTAGTGGTTCCTTATCCCTTGGTACTATTAACAGGGCCTCCAGCTTGCAGCCAAAGATTCCACTTCAGAAGTATTCCTTAAATCTTGTGCTGCTAGTCATGAATTAACCAAATCTGAAGATGCTGACAAGATAAATCCAGAAAATATTCAAATCTGCCTGAACAGATGCACACTAAACCTGTGGCTTGACCAACACAACTTTGCAGAGATATTTATATCCTCCTCCATTGAGACTTCAAAGAAAAGAAGAAAACTGTGACAGTCATGTACATTGAGTTGCATTTCAGTCTTAATAATGGTTTTCAAAACATTTAAATTTGTTTTTTCAAACAGACAAAAGAGGCAAGACAACACGGACAGGAATAAAGTGAAATACACTTAGAAATAAGATTTTAGCCTGCTTAGGTCTATAGAACCCTGAAGTCTGTTCACGATTTGAAAGCATCTTTCTACTTTTGCTCTGAAAGATGCACGTATTACACAATACCCAACAGCCAATTTTAAGTGCAGAAATACAAAGTTGTAAGAAATGCTTATTGCTCGTTTCTTTCTCTCATTCTTTATTATTTCTCCAAAGCTTGTAGTCACCATCCTCTACACCTTTCAGCTGTACTGTCCTCTGTAGTTCCCACCGCCACCCAGAGATGATGACTGTTGATGTGGGGTGCCACTCTCCTACCACTAGATCCACTTCTACTTCAGCACAGCTCGTTCCAATGACACTGTTTTGACATACTGACAATCTGAAAGATTCCCGGTATTGAGGAATGTTATGCGTTTCTTCTTTTAACCAATACTTATGTGATATTGTTCAAAAATCTTCCATCTGAAATACAACTGTGGGGAGAAAACAAGGAGAAAACAGCCAAAACCAGTGAGAGCATGCAGGCTTTTCTGGGAGCAGAAAGAGAACAGCCTCAAATGAAATTTGAGGTTTCTCTCTGCAAGTCCCTTGAACAAGACATCTCAATTTTGTCAAGTGAGATTTAATGATACAGTGTAAAGCTACTTCATTGGTGGAAGTGTTTTTTTCTCCCCCCCCTTTCATTTCGAGGGCCAACTTTGTTTGTTTGTTATTGCAGCTGTTACAGTTCCTTACAGTCATTGCTTTCTTTAGCTTGCTATTTGGGGATTTTCTGTTTTGTAGTTTCTTTTTATTTATTTATTTAAATGAAATGAACGTTATTTTTCAAATTGATACATTAGGTCATTACAATTGCCAGTAGAAGTAATACATACCATCCTTGAAAACAGATTTATTTTTTCCAAATATATCCAAAGTAAATCCCTAACATATAAATTTATTCAGCTTTGTGTATACCATCAAGGTATACACTTACTAGAATAGGTGCACAATTTTTATAAGCCTGAATAAAATAATTTAAAGGCAGCCTTTTTCTCACCAGATCATAAGTCACCCTGATGAAGATTAAAGGAAGGGTCTGAGACAAAAGGGTAAAATTTGAAGTCCTCCTTATCATTCTCAGCAGCAACATCAAATTCTAATGATGTCTCTCAACCAAAAACACAGTCAGCTTTTTCCACTGTTACCACAGCTGACAGCATCTACCTTTTAGCTTGCATAAGGACCTCAAGGATTCAAATTATTTCATTTTGTAGCACTTGACAGCTTGTTAGTAGTTCAAACACTTGGTGCACTACAGAAGGACAATTTTATAGTATCAACACTTTTATTAATCACTTAGTATTACACTTGTAAAGTAGAATAATAATTTAAATTTCTTTGATTTTTCTGAAAGCACAATTCCTGATGTTTAAAATAAGCTACTACCTGCAGAACATTCAAACACATCTGTGGACAGTTGTCAAATTGTCCAGGTATTTAGGTAATGGGAGTAAAAAACCACCTGGGGACAAACATATACATTGACAAAACTTAAGAGAAAATTAAAAAGAGAAGGAAAACTTTCAGTACTTTTTAAGGTAAGGCATCATACAAAATCTGGTCTTAGATCAAGAACTTTTCCTTTTCTGTAATAATTTTACATCCTCCAAAAATACAGCAGCAGAGCCCAGGTCTCCTCCAGGAAATAGGGAAGCACAGAAGTCACCTGGACAGAAGGGAAGGGCAGTAAAAGTTCCAGTAAAATGTGCTGCTGCGCTAAAATCTTCTTAAAGCTTTTTAAAATTATTTCATACCGTATTGCTCTGATTCTCATTATTGTGACTGCAAGTTACCAGGCAGCATGTTTTTACTCCCTACCAGATAAGACTTTGCCTGGTTTTCTGCCAGAATCTTAATGTTCTTTCAACATAACTTGAGTTGACGGGAGAATGTATTTTTCTTCTCAAAAGTTCTTGCAGTGGTTTTGTAACTAAAAAGCATGTGTCTCCTCAATAGATGTTTTCTTTCATAAGTGTGTGGCATATTCAGTAAGTTTAAAAAACTCATTAAACACATATTGCAAGCATCCTACATTTTCATAAATACATTTCTGTTCATTAATCATTACTAATAATTATTCTTGGTCAAAGCGAACAGGTTTGACCTTTTTTCATCCTTCATATACGCTTTGACAAGATGTGGAATAACAACAAAAAATTTACAACAGATTACATGCTTGGACCAACACGTGAGGATAAAAAGAGATTAAAACACATTAGTACAGAAGCACACCGACTGTGAACTTTACACAGGTGGCTTAAAATTATAGTGTTAACATTTTACTAAGTCTTTAAAGTAATCTTTATTCCTCCTTGAAAAGCACCTACTTGAATAATCATAATACTTTTCTCTTAGTGTAGGAAGATTCTTCAAACCTAAAGGAATAATGCAATTTTCACTTCTTCAAATACCTACTGCTACAAGAACTTGCCATATGAATTAAAATAAGGATATGACCTTTTCCCAAAAGTAAATGGGAGTATAAGGCATTAAAACTTGGAATCGGAGAATGAGCAAAGGAGTCACTAGAAGCCAAAAACCATAACTTATTCACTATTACACATGCCAGGATTGGAGTTCAGTCCCACATCCTTATTACCACAGTGCTAAAGGAGTCCACCAACAACTGCAACCATTTCTTCCCCTCTCGTGCAAAACCTTTGCTGTTGCACAACTGGAAAGCAAGAGGTCCTGAAGCTATACAACTCTTGCTCTTCACAAATACATTTCTAAGGTCACCTTGCAAAAGTAAAAAAAAAATCTTCTGCCTTCTGATGTATGCGAAGCATTATTTTTATTCTTCACCTGGTGTACAAATAAGCAAGTTATGAGAGCTCACGTAAGCAAACAGGAAAGTTACCAAGTCTGTCTAAAAAAGATAAGACTGATGGAAACAGATGTTCAAACACATACTGAAAGACAGAGATGGTATCTTTGAGCTACTCTTAAAACAAGGGGCAAGTTTTCATGGTTTCCAAGTACAAAACTGATTTACATCAAAGAACTGACCGAGTTCATGCTCTCCAGATTAAAAGTCTGTGCTTTTGCTCATTGTGTGCACAATGAAAACATTTTCAGTGGTAAGAATCTGCATTATCTGTATCACTTTCTGGAAGCAAAAAACAGAATCTCACTTTGTAAAGTCCCCTTATAATGCCAGCAAGAAGGCAATTTGCTCCTGTTGCTAACATGAAGGGTGACAAACCTGATTTTCTCTGGAACGAGACACACGGCAGCAGCTGCTGTTTCTTTTCTCTGCATATAAGTGTGAGGAATCAAAGGTCTGAATGACAGTAGATGGGTTTCATGATTTTCTCTTGTAAGTTACTTTTGGCTATGCTAATTGCCTATTTCAAGCACTTAAGTTCATAGCCTCTCCCAAGGTAAGAAGCCGTAACTGTTAAGATCTGAATTTTCATGGCCGAGACATATTGTGTCACTATTGCAGGGAGAACAGTCTGTGGTCTTGACACCACAGGACCAAGAAGTTGACATCCTTGTCACACCACTTCAAGCCCAGCACCACTCTGACACATTTGGCATCTACAACTTGCTGTAAAAAACTTGCTGTAAAAGATGCATTTAAGCTGTTACTGGTTTACAATGCTTTATTAATGAAACTGTGGCTGTACGTTTGATCCACCTTTCTATAATTTCACAAACATTTAATTTCTACTGACATAAATTCTAAAAATGACTTTATTACATAATCATACTAAATCAGCAGCCCAGTTGTTTCAATACCTGACTAGACAGAGGAACTGTTTATCTGTTTAAGACCAAAGTACCTATGACTAAAACTAGAAATTATAAATTATGCTCTTATGAGATAAACTTATCCTGCTTCTTCACCCCTGCCTTCCATAGATGTCATCCATGGTGCTCAGATGTGCAGTTTATTTTAAACAATAATATAAAATTAATTTATTTCAATAGCATCTATTAAGACAGTAAGTTAACGAACATCCCTTTTTCTCCCTTTTCTCCCTCTTCTTTTTGCAGGCACATCTATCTATACTACTATCCATTGAATAAGTTAGTGCAAGTATTCATAACTAAAGCCACAAGAAACACTTTGGAACTCATCTGAGAGAAGTAGTTTAAATTCACAGACATGAGCTTGTGCACAAAGAAGAGTAAGGGTTGTGCACACTGGTTATTTTTGCATTTACAGGTACACGCGCACTAAGATTTGACCTCATTTTCCTTCAAAGGAAGTACTAAATGACATATTTTAGCACAGAATTTAGCTCTGTACAAAGAGTTTCTCATATAAGACAGTTAGTAAAGAGCCAGCAGACAATGGCTGGCTAACAATGTTTTTAATATTTCCATCAATATTCAGCTTACAAAGTAAAATTCAATACCTTTCACAAGATTTACTATGTCAGTGGTCCAAGTGAGATAAAAACAAAAAACAATGTTCACATTTGTACTGAAGAATTAAGCTTGGAATTTTAGGTTGGCAAAATTGAGAGAAAATACCAAAGGAATACACAGGGGTTCCATTAAGTTTCTTAAATAAAATTTACGAGGACTGAGAAATGAAGATCGCTTCCTTCCCTAAATTTTCCTACATTCAAGAAAGCATTAAAGAATTCCTCTAAAGGCTTAGCAACATATGGAAATTGCTTCTATAACAGCCATAGATTCAGTTTTCAACTTTGTAAAAATGACTTCAAGACAACTTCACTTCAAGCTGTTTCTTTTCAAAGACACAGAGCTATTCAGTGAAATCACACCATGTGTTAACATGACCTTTAATATATCTTTAAAGAAGGGTGTTACAAAAAGTATTAATGCATTTCAGGAACATATGCTAACAGGATGGTACTACATCAGTAGGAAAACAAAAATATTATTGTTAAGATAAATACTAGTTCTCATTGCAACCTTCTGCTACAGCTATTAAATACGCAAAAATTCCCTTTTTCTAACTATTCAAACTCTTGTTAGTTTTGTATCCCTGTAGATCTACCACCCTTCCTTTTCGAAACTATCGAAATTGACTTTAAACGGAGAACATTCCTGCACTGAAAGATCAGGATAAGCAGAGTGACTTGCCCTGACTTTTCCACAGGTTTCCTGCATGACTCCATGTGAAGTCACGAACATACCTGTTCCACAGAAACCCCCTCTGTAAATAAAACCGCCACGTCTTGCACACTGGGGTGGGGCAGGTCTACATTCATTTCTGCCAAGTACACTGAAACTTTTTAAAAGTCATTAGATAATGAGGAAACTTTGCTTTGCTACTTAAACTTAAAACTTCTCAGCATAATCAGCTAACAATTTTGTAACAGTGTTTGATAAACTCTGCTATCTGTATAGGTAAAAGTAGCAACTGGGCACCTCCCACATAGAGTCCATTGTAGCAGTATGGCCATACCTACCAACACAAATAAACCAAATACAATAATTTTCCACTCCTCACTCTCCTCCAACTCTTTTTCAGCTTCTAATTTGTAGAAGCTGAAAACACACACGGATGTTACTGTGATTTATAGCAACCACATCTAGCAAAGATTCATACCTTGTGCTTGCTACACACTTCCGTTTTCATAATCCATCTCCAGCTTTCCGGAGAACAGTAAGTCCTACTGGGCCATATAAAGCTGACAATACCTTTTACACGCTCACAATAGAAACTGCAAGAGATATAACCTAAAATAATTCACCTAAAAGAATAACCTAAAAGAATTAAATTAATGACTAAGTCTACACAAACACAGATGCAAGTATAATGGGAAATGAGTGCAGAACAGTAGGGCTATATTCTGTTTTACAGGTAAAAAAAAAATCCATGTAAGCCTGTTAACGCTAATTTCACAGCATTAGTTTGCATACAATCACAGGACTGTAAGAACCACACAGTTCAGAACATCCAGCTTTCTACAACTGCAAGTTATATGCATGTAAGACCTACAACATCCTACCTGTCCTATGTGCCCTATAATACTAATTTAATACTCATACCCACCAGCAACACCAGAAGTTTTTCAGTATCATGGGTAATATAATCTCAACCTTGCCAAAGTCCTATATCTGGCTGCACTTTGGCTGCGTTTCAAAGTGAAACACAAACCACAAAGAGTTTGATGGTGCGATGGGCAAGAAAGTCCCTCCCTGACATGGTAGGTGACCAGTGGAAACCCCAAAATCTAAGATTAAAGGTAACCCAAACACAGTACAACCCAACAAATTGTACTTTTCCAAGCTCCCTCAAAAGTAACACAGCTTTGAGGTGTTTTTGAACAATTAACCTCGCTTCAGCAGACTATAAGGTTATATTAGCACAACTTCAGGTTTACCTATTCCATTTCCTTGCTACATTCATCAATTTGTCTTCTAGACATACAATTAAGCATAATGTATTATCTCCAAAGGGGACTGAAGTCCTGGCTCTATGCCAGCTATACTACAGTCCTCTCCTGTTCTCCACTGATGGAGTGATTCTTCATAACATGAAGCTTCTTACCCAGCTTCTTTCATCATGTCCCCTCTAGGCTGAAACAGGCCCCACACCAATTTAACTCTTGCTTTACTACAGGAAGGGCACCACATCCATGATCTAAGGAAGACTGACTTACAGTAAGGGGGTAGTCTCTCAGTGCCAACTATGTAGAATTCAAATCTCCTCCTCTTTTACAGTAGTGAATGTCTGAGGAATAAGTGGCTCACATGAGTCTGGTGTTAGATCTGAAAAACAAACACACACAAAAAAAATCAGATGAGAAATAAAACTTCCTGCTGTATTGTCCTTCAATACCTGGGAAACACCAGGGATGTAAGGATTACAATGTATGAAATCTGGAAAATTTTCTACCTTGGTTTTTTTTTTTTTTTTTTGGGTTCCTCCCCAAAAATACTACCCTAAAATACAGCATCCACAGCTACATCTTCCTCTCCTGAAAGCTATGTATTAGAAGTTCGGATTAGCAACATTCTCCCACCTAAATAAGCAACTAAGTTTTAGTCGACTAATATACTAAGGGAGCAATGCATTTTATAACAGAAATCTCTTGCCCCAAAGATACAGAATTCCACATGTGTGTAACTCCACTGAGGGTGTAGGGAACCCGCTCAAACATCTTGTCACCACGAAAAAAAGAAAGAATCACCGCATACAAAGAGATGCCAAGGGATATCACTCTTCAACAAACCCATATCACTATTCAACTGTTGCTTTGAAGCAACCAATACACAGTTTGGACATTTAGTCAAATGCATTTTTTTCTGAAGACAATCCAATTTTACAGTTTTAGCAGCCTGCAGGACTCCTTTGTACATGAACATGACAGAAAAGAAATGGCTTATGACAAAGTTTAACTTGCTCAATTTGAGTTAAAAAGGATCAATAGTTTAGCCTCTATATTCACAGACTCTATGATTCTTCATTTCAACTATTAGATTTTAATTTCTGTTGCACCAAGTCCATTCCCATATCAGCTTGATGATAATCTTTCAAGAAGCCTGTAATCAACAGCAGACAAACCAGTGTCTGGGTACCACATATAATTTACTGTTTATAAGAACTAGCACATCATTAAACTTCCTCCAGAGCTCTGAGGCTTTCCTTACCTTTCTTCAAGGCCAACACAAGAAACAAAATTTCTTGAGATATTTGTACCCTACTTTCAAAACTTATCCATTGTGTAGTGTGTGGTTTTTTTCTTAAAATAATAGCCTTAGTAGTTATAATTTTTTTCTTAGTTATTATTTCTATATGCTGTCAATAGACCACACAGCTTCATTTGAGTAATGGAACTAAAATCTTCCGAATTTCTTGAATTATTTACATTACTGCCCTTATTAATATTACTCCTAAAGCATTAGCTTATTTAAAAAGGAAATCCTTTTCCCTATTTTCAACTCAGAAGGTAAAAGTATTGCTCACAACTCACTATTATCAACTGTCCACTTTTAATAACTCCCAATTTCATGTTTACACTTAATTTTTTGCTTCTTCTATTTGTTACATTCCTAAAAATGCCACTGCCCCCACTTGGTTTGGAGTCTAAACATCTGGGATCTAATTTTAGGATTAGATTTTTTTTAATATATGAACTTGTATATTTTTAAGAATAATCCAAATATTACGTGTGGAAGTTTTCAAAGCTAAAGCAAGAAAGAACACTTGATATGTTAACTTTGATATTTTATATTAATGTAAGGTTCTTTCATTTGTGCTGCCTTTTAAGATTAGAGACCTAAAATAGCTACTAATGTAAGAGCCTATTGACATTTTTAGCCTGTAGGAGCTTGCGGTGGGCAGACACAGCTGAAATAATAACATATTTGAGTGATGAACCAGCTTTACAATTTTATTACTCAGACTTTCCCAAATCTAAGGCTGGCGTTGTGCCCAGTAACTCAGAAATTAAGCTGTTCTACATTTAAAACTTCCAACTAATCATATACTAA
The DNA here is from genome assembly GCA_028565335.1 of Limnodromus scolopaceus. NCBI lineage: Eukaryota > Metazoa > Chordata > Aves > Charadriiformes > Scolopacidae > Limnodromus > Limnodromus scolopaceus. The sequence continues at coordinate 34,076,162 of JAOXNO010000013.1, forward strand.
AATCTTCTCATGGCTGAGGCAACAAAATCACCTTATGATGAACCTTTGAAAAAATATATAAAAATACCTATATTTGAAAAATAGTGCCTTTGATTCTTTGTGTTATTTACATGAACAATGTAAGAGAAATAGGGGAAAAAATAATCTTATATATGTTAGAGACAATTACATTAGTTATCAGGAGTACATTACATATCACATTGAAATAGTAGGGACCCTAGAGGGACCTCAAAGGGAGTGACAGATACAAGGAAACGACCTTCACTAGGCACATTGGGATATCAGCAGTTCTGTGCTAACTTCCAAAACACATGACGACTTAAACCCCAAAATACACACACAAAAAAACCCCATACAACCAAAACAAAACAAAAAATCCACCAACATCCCAAAATTAAGGAAAGAAATTGAGCTTTTCAACACAGCCCACAAGGTCAGACCTTATGCAGCAACTCCACAGATTCCAGGATAGGAAAGTGGAGTTTTTATTTCCACCATTTCAATCTCAAAGCCTTTATTTAGATAAGAGTTAGCCAAACCAATATCCAGAATTTTCCACTTTATTGTGCAGCCCTCTGTGGAAGACCTTGGCCTTGTCTTCACAACTGCAGAATTAATGAAATCCGTGTCACCTAGGACAAGCCAAACATAGGGGCCTTCACTCTGAATGATGATTTCTCAGATACCTTTAGGAACAATCAGGGACCTCAGGCTTGTACCAGCCACTTAATCACCCCATAAAGGCAACTGATGCCTTTGCTGTTCCAAAACCTTTCCACATTTTTGCACACACAGCAGTCTTCCTCCTTGCAAAAATGAAATTTTCCCCACAACTTGCTGGTCCAAAGAAGGTCCTATGTTTCCCATTGCTGTTCAAATATTCTGTTGCTGAATATTTTGCAATACAGGTGCACACTTCCTAAAATCATCTGGGAAATCCAGGCCAGTTTAACTGCACTATTGATTGAATTTATAACTTTCCTATTTCACAGGCACCAAAAAAAAAAAAGTAATCCACACTTGTACAGACATACAAACAGACACTAGAAAAAATCTAGAGCCTGATACATTTATTGTTCAATTTATCCTTCTATTCCAATGTATCTCACAGTGGGTGACTATAGCTAATGCGAGCATCAGAGGTATGCTCATTTAACGCAGAACAGAGAAAATTAATTATTTGGGACCCAAGACAAAAAAAAAAGAAAGAACATGCAACAATTAACCTTGTAACAACTCTACAACAATTCCTTAAGCTGTTTTATACTGTACTAGTCCCAAAGAAACTACAAATTTCTAAGTATTTCTGGAATAACCTACCAGGAGTGTAACAAAGACCTAATCTGGCAATAGAATGTAATTTGGTGTAAATCTGCAGCAAGCAGAAGAGGGCTTCTGGGGAGGAACCAGACAATTCTCTCCCTTCTCAAAGTTAGCTGCTTATTTCTGCTGCAACTCCTACTAAAACCAGTAGCAACGCAACTACAGAGTGGAATAAGAGTGGGAAATTAATCCAGTTAATAACTAACCAGGAAAAAAGCCAGATTTTTAGCCACACCATTTGCTGAATCAGTTCACTGTATGAACATGCCGCCAGCAGATCGGAGATAAAAAGAGCAAACCAGGCAGCTGCAGAGGAGGGTAGAGCAGAACTACCCCTTTTGGAAGCAACACAGGATTATGCTGGTTTACTCTGAAAATGGAATTAGGAACAAAGTGTCAGAGAACAGTAGGAAAGCAAGTGACTTGCCTGAAACAGCCTGCAACAGACACGCCTTCTAAAATTCAGAGTTTGATGTGTACGAGCAAGAGCTGCCAGTGATGTCAAGTCTGACTGAAACCAAACATTAAAAAAAAATCTTATAGTTTGCATGATGGATAAGCTAGTTACAAGTGTCATTATATAGTGCTAGCTTTAATTGCTCTAAACTAAATATAGCTTTCAGAATTTAATAGCTCCCCTGCAGCTTTTCTGTCTTTCAAGAAGAGAAAAATCTTCACATTATAAAAAGCACACAGACATACAGAGTCGCACGTTACCACAGAGAATCAGGAAGTAAACCATTAAGATTATTATAAATTAAAGTCTCCAACACTCATTCAGAACTATTTTCAAGAGACCAATTGCTTTCCCATTCCATCACTCTGGTTCCAGTTACAGCAGGTGACACAAGCATGCATACCTGCTCCTGTTCAAATTAAGCCATTTCGTTGTTTTATTAGCAGATTGTACTGAATCTTGCTCTCCCCCATGTTCCCAGTCAACATGCTGCCATTACCAGCAAGCTGCCCTGGTGCCCACACGCTTCTTCCTGTGCCTCCGAGCTAGGCACCGCAGGGGAGGAAGAGGAGGAATGAGTCTCCTGCCTGACCCTTCCCTGCAGCCTTTCTATTGGCGTGACATGAACAAGCGGGTCCAAAATCTGCTATGGCAGCAGAGACTGCAGCACCCCAATAAAGGCATGGAACAAGCTCTCTCTTCTGCCTTCTTTTACCCAAAAAGGATTAAAAAAAAATTTAAGGAAGAGTTCTACATAGCAGGCTTCACTTTCCCTCTCTGAGCTGGTAATGGATTTCAGGCAGAGAATTTGGCTGACAGCTAGAAATGTGTTCTACAGATTCAGCATTTCTGTTCACCTTCATTTTAGAGGTCATTACATAATTTAAGTGCCCGCAATTTTTTCTACAAATTACGGAGTTAAATTAAAAAAAAAAAAAAGCCACTGCTGTAATAACAAGTCTTTCTACTTTCCCCTCAGGCCATGGCTGTGAACTCCCTTCCCTCCCCCAGCCCAAAACTATAACCTGGCCTGTATCCTTTACCTATTCTCTCTCTGGTTTCATCCATCCTCTTCTTTCTTCTTTACTGAGCTGCACCCTTAACTTTTTAAGAGTTCTGGTCTTTTTCATCCCTGTCTTCAGTGAGTGGGAAAAAGAAGAATAACACTACTCATGGAAGAGAAAGTATTTGTCAGACCATATGAATTATTGAATAACAGAAGAGCTGATTTGGTTTGCCCGGAGCCGTGCGTGCACTGTAGGAACACCAGCTGGAAGTCGGCCACAAAGTACCTACTACACTGGATAAGACAAAAGGTAGTATTGCCACAGCTTTCTGTCCTCTCACCTACCATTTCTGAAGTTTGTCCCTGCCCTTGGCAGGGGGGCTGGAATTCAATGATCTTTAAGGTCTCTTTCAACCCGAACCATTCTATGATTCTATGCAGCCCTGGCTGGATAAAACAGGTTAAAGGAACCTTGTCTATTTGTCACTTAAGAGAGATTTTAAAGCGAGCCTCCCGGTGTGCACTGTTCTGCCATGCCTTACTGCTGCCCGAGCTGCCGCAGAACAGAAAGGCTCCCTACCGTCCGTGCAGGCATAGAAAGACTTCATTTACCCACTTCTGATAAAGCACAAAATCATGACACTCATTGCCATTAAGATTCTTCCTTCTGAAGTAACAGACTAAAATGTAGATAAATAGCATAAAAAAATAGGGACACTAGATCTTACAGAAGGCATTTTTACTTTAAAACTTTGCCAACCACAACAGCCTATTTAATACAGATGAATGTTTAAAAAAAACAAAAACAAAAACCAAACCCCAACACAACATCATGGATCTACTATGGATAAATATACTCTTAACGCTATGTGTTAACTGTCGTGAATCAGAGCTGAATGACCTAGAACTCCGTGGAACTCTTCTACTCTCAGGCAGCCAGACACAGGCAAGGCAGGACAGGGCAGGCTGCCAGGTGAGGCTGCACAAGTCCTCAGCCCCAACCAACCAACCTCTCACCCGCTATCCACAGAAGAAATTAGTAGGAAAAAAAACCCACACAAGCGGAAGGATGGAAGAACAGCGGGTATCAGCCAGAGCAACCGCAGTATTAGTCTGGGAAAGCAAGCATGCAGCTGCGGTAACCTTACGTGACTGTCCACTAAATCTGGATCTGAGGATTAGCAGGAGAGAAAAGATACTAGAAAAAGGTGATTTGCTTTCTTGTCACCAGTAATACCGGGGAGATTTTACTCTCCTCTCCAAAATTAGAACACCGAAGTAAGTATAACCCCTTCTTCTTTTCTTCTTAGTGTCACATGTATACACAGAAACCCACAAAAAAACCCAAACCCAAAAACTCAGCAGCAGCTTCAGGTTAGGACAGTTGAGGGCTAAACATTCAGAAAACTTTCATGAAGAATTAATTAAAAAGCAATTATATGTTAAAATAACAAGATCCAGAGTAAATATATACCATCCTCCACGATCCACTAGAATAAATATATACAACCTTACTCACAGTGAGTTTATCCAGAGAATTTTTCCCGCAGAAAGAAAAACAAATACAGCCAGTTACAATGTCTACAAAGTCCAGAATCTATTTACTTAGCAGATGCTTGTCTCTACATCTGGTGACCTGCAAAATTGCCTCAGCTGTAGCAATAGCTCGCAACAGGTACTACTATATCTGTGATTTCATGGGGAAGTTATATATAAATATTTTCAGCTAAATATATATATATATATTCACTAAAATGCAATGAGATTTTTTAAATGCTTATATATATATATATTTAAAAATAGTCACATTTAAGTGCATGCTTTCTCAGGCTCATCGAATGATTCACATATGCCAGCCCTTCCCCTTCCTCCTTGCACTTTATATATTTCCCTGCTGATCTGAAGCTGTATTATTCCCGAGTGTTCAAGGTTACTTAAGTTCCAGTTGGAGAACAGAATGGGGCAGGGCCCAGGAAGTCTAAAGATTATTTATATGGCAGGACTTCAAACAACCGAACCCAGCCATATCTCAAAGGATTTGATAAAGAGGCATTAAAATAACAAGGACAGAGAAAGAGGGGTGAAACACTAGAGTATTCAGAGTCACTCAGCAGAACTCTCATGCTGATGGACTCTTATTTGTGAGACAAGGACACTGACCCTCTAGGACACAGTGATATACACAAGAAGGGATTTACAGATGAAAATGAGAAATGAAAGTTGTTGGACACCCACTAATCTCCATATCTAACTTCGCTGCGCTACCAAGGAAAAATGAGGATGTGGCCTCAAATCATAGTTTGATAGAAGACTGAAAGTCCAAACTCAGCTGAGAAGAGGGGTCAGGCAGATGAGTAATTTGCCCTTGCAAACAGACCAAATAACGCATTGTGAAGTATTTGTGTACAAAAAAAACTAACCCAAACAAAACCCAAACAAACAAACCAGGTCTACACTATGAAATTGATGAACTTGAATTAAATACAAGACTAGATATCACAGGGACAAACAGAGTCTTAGTGGCTAAAACACACTGAAATGTGCATGCTACTCAGAAAAGCTAGTAGAGGTAGAGGCAATACTACACCACTTAAAACTGTGATGGATTCTCTTCATTCTTTTGCAGTGGTATATTTGGGTTATTTTAATCTAACTGGGTCCAAAAAAAAAAGCACTTAAAAAAAAAAAGACAGTCCTGGTCAGAGTGCTGAGAGTCTGCGGTAGATTCCAAGAACCAGCCTTCGTACAGATTTTATTTTATTATATTGAAAAATATCACAGTGAATTAGGCACTACAGGAAAATAACTTCTCTGACTCAAATGAGTAATAAGCAAAAGGAACCAGTTTAAAGTAGTCAGACAGACTGAGGAATTCAGACTCCCTAAACTGATAATGCTGAGCTTTATCTTCATCAGTTGTGCAGAAACCAATCTGGAAATGCCGCATGTGATGCAGTGTGCCATAGACAACTTGCAAGATTAAATAGACCTGACTAGATAAATGGCTTCCCCACACCTCCCAAAAAGGCAGGGAAGGAGTTGATTAAAGAAGTTGCACGTCATATATTAAAGTACAGGAATAAAGTTAAAACTTTCAAAAAACCATTGAAACAAAGTTATTCAACAACACATTGAAACTAAGTGAAGAAGTAACATTTCCGAAGTGAAGAAGAGAAAGTTTCTTAGTAAAGAAACATAGACAGGATGTTACTATGAAACAGGCCTTGAAACGTTCTCAACCCACATGGAATCAAAGTAACAGCTTTCTGAGCGTAAATTGAGGAAAAGAGATGATACCGCTACAGATTTCTGAAAGAAAAGGCAGATTAAATTGTACATATGAAACTTTCATGCATTCTCAAGTTATTGTGATTATTTATATCTTTATATTGTCTGGAGGTGAAAAACCATAATTGTCCTGCTCAGAGAGCATCTGTTGTTTGTTTCAGTGACCAGTCCAGCCCCAACCACAACACAATCTGTACTTTTGAAGCAAACCAAAACCAGTGGGAGATACTTTACAATAGCAGAACAACAAACAGAATACCTGTCTTAGAGTTGGAGATAAGGGGAAAAGAAACCAGCACGAGTACAATCAATAACATGCAAGATTTCAGATTAAGTCAAAGAGTCAGAAGGAAACACCAAAGTCAATGGTAACAGATTAATTTAAATAAATAAATTAAAAAAGACAAATGAAATCTGTAAATCTCATCTGGACCTGTCAACAGCTGCATTAAAAAAAAAATAAAGCTGGAAATGACCTTATTTAATTGAAGAGCTGCAAAGTGAGTCAGTAACTGGCCACAGAAAATACCAGGCTTGACACAAACCACCAGAAGAGTTTGCCAAGAATTATCCTGGGGCTAGTTTTATCTAACAGTTCTACTAGTGGCAAGGGAATTGAGGTGTCTCATAAAAACTGCTGCTGACAAAAAGCATAGAGGCACCTCTGATGCATCAAACAACTAGAACACCAGGTGAGAGGAACTACATGAACAGAAGTGGTGACAGGGAACGCAATTCGTCAGTCCCGAAGGCAAGGTCAGGACTCAAGGAGTAAGCCAAGCAGAAATTCTGCTATGACAGCTGGAAATGACCAAGAAGGGAAAGGTACTTAAAGTATAAGCTGATTACACAGTCACTCCATCACCAGTTTGATGAAAGTCTGAAAAGAGAAAAAAGTTACTTTTGACATAAAGGGAGACATTTCCTCCAGAGACATACAGGGAAGCACTAAAAACAGTCACTGTGCAAGGCACAGCATCTAATCTGGTCAGGAAACAAAAAATAGCACCTAAGATATACCTGAGATGGTATGCTTATGCAAGGAAGACTGACAGCAGAGTATTTCCCTGGAGTGAACACTGTGAGTGTGCCTAGTTAGCCACATCACAAGATCCTCTGCATCTCTTCAAGTCTAAATACAAGCCTCCTAAACTCACTGAGGGAAAGGGAGAGTCCTCCTCACATGAGTAAAGCAAAAAGTTAACCAGTTTACAAAGGCTCGGAGGAAATTCAGATGCGCTTATAAACACTGAGAGAATATACCAACCTTAGTCAGGTGTACAAACTGGTCATGGATACATTTATCCAGAATCCTGGAATAACATTTTAGTCAAAGCAGGAAAGTTTTGAAATAATTTGTTAATGGGACACCTGAGGACAAAGCTCTGACTATTTTAAGATGATGCTTGATAACTTTACAAAAGGGAATACACAAATGTATTGACTACAACAGATATTGAACGCGACTATCCCGTCCTGCAATGTGTCAGTATAGCCATTTTCAGCCACTTACCAACATTACTATTGCTGATTTAACCTGGGCTGCAAACTGACCTTCCCTTAATACTCTAAAGTTTCTATTAGTAAAAAGAAATTATTTCAGCATTACTCACTTACATGTATTTCTTTTGTGATGAAAGGCTTGGTTGTTTTTTTTCAAGGAATATTAATTTCAAAAAGGGCCCATGCCTTTCTGAAGATGATCACTGCAGTTTCCACAGTTCTGGGACTCAGATACTCTGATACACAGAAACAAGTGTTTCAGAATCTCAGTGCAGGAAAGAATTAGAGGATTAGAATAGTTTTTCTTCAAAGCAGCCAACCCAAGCACAAATCTAGCCAATCTAAGCCTTGTGATTTTTGTTTGCACTCCAACATTCCACAAAACATTCTTGCTTGCAAATGTTTTGGGGACATTCACAGGCTGAGCCAAAACATTTCATAAGAGGACTCATCTGTATTTACTCGGAACACCTCCATTATTTTCAAGGGCCAAAAGAACCACAAGGAACTAAAAAAGTAGTTTGGTCAAACAGAGCAAGAAGTTAGAATTAAAGTTACATACACTAATATATAAAAACTGTTTTCCCATCCTTCATCCCTAGTTTCCTTACTAAATACCACCCTTCTTCTCAGCTGTAAATGCATTAGGCTAGGCTAATATACAAGATATTATTTTATTGAAAAAGTAATGCACAACAGATGCACAGCCTGTACCTTCTCTCATCTTAAATCACCCATCAGAAGGTGTACCAAGTGCCAATGCACTTGCAGACTGTTGAGCAATGATATTAAGAATAAAAATGCCTCAAGAATTCAAGTTCTACAAGATGCAAGGGCTGTGAGACAGGCCATAGAAAGAAAGGCATTAATCTTCCTAATAGTTGAGACAAACATTTTTTTTTAGCTTAAAACATAAAATCCACTTAACAGCAAGGAAAGATGATACTTTTGCAGAAGGGCTCTGCAGACTGAACCACTGAATCATAAAATAGTCGAGGTTGGAAGGGACCCAACCATCGACCTAACACTTACAAAAACAAACCATCACTAAACCATGTTCCTCAGCATCATGGCTACCCATCTTTTAAATACCTCCAGGGGTGACGATTCAACCACTTCCCTAGGCAGCCTGTTCCAATACTTGATAACCCTTTTGGTGTAAAAATTTTTTCACAATATCAAATCTAAACATCCTCTGGTGCAACTTGAGGCCATTTCCGCTTGTCCTATCACCTGTTACTTGGGAGAAGAGACTGAACCCCGCCTCTCTAGAACCTCCTTTCAGGTAGTTGTAAAGAGTGATAAGGTCTCCCCCTCAGCTTCCTTTTCTCCAAACTAAATAATCCCAGCTCCTTCAGATGCTCGTCATAAGACTTGTTCTCCAGAGCCCTCACCAGACCCCAGCTTTGTTGCCCTTCTCTGGGCTCACTCCAGAACCTCAATGTCTTTCCTGTAGTGAGGGGCCCAAAACTGGACACGGTACTCAAGGTGCAGCCTCACAAGTGCCAAGTATGGGGGGACGATGACTGTCTTAGTCCTACTCACCCCACTGTTCCTGATATAGGCCAGGATGCTGTTGGTCTTCTTGGCCACCTGGACACACTGCTGGCTCATATTCAGCCGACAGTCAACCAACACCCCCAGGTCCTTTTTCTGCCAGGCATCTCTCCAGCCTCTCTTCCCTAAGCCTGTAGCCTGAAAACCAGAGAAAAACAACTCTCATCTGGTTTTGAGAAAACCAGAAGCAAATAGCTCTCATCCTGCACTGAGCAGAGGGTACGTTTATGCTAACCATGCATTCTAGTTATATTGAAGTAAATAATGCAAGCTCATTTGTCAAGGAACGTTTGGTAGTTCAAGGTGAACTGTCATTCAAAATGGCATCCAGAGTTCAGAAAATGTGGATGTTTTCAAGCGCTGAACCACATCTCAGAAACCAAGCCTCTTCAAGTAGGAAGCAGTTGCCACCACTCACAAGCCCCACAAATGCTTCCCAAAGTGAGAACACTCAGTTACTTGATGATACTGATATATAACCACTGTTCTACCACTAAATTACTATGAAATTAAGGAAGTCACTTCTTTAAAAATAAAGAGATGGCTAACAATAGAGCTAGAAATGAATGTGAAGCTCCATCTTCTTTGCCCAGCTTCTCAAACCAATCAACTAGGACTTAAACAGATTATTAAAGCCTGCCTGATGAAAACAATGACATTGTATGCATTTATAAAAATACTCAATGGTGTCCCGTTACTTGAAATTTGATCTTTTAAAATGTAAGATTATCACCAGTAAGGAATCATCAGTACACCAGCAATTGTATGCATATGACATGGCATAAGAAAGTGACCTTGTATACTTCAGTGTTCCTGCAATAAAGGAAAAAAAAAATTTACAAGTCACCCCTATCAAATACTCCATTTTGTGAAAGTCTGACAATAGTCTTTTTTTCCCCTTTCTCTCTAAAAAAAAACCAACCAAGCAATCAGGCGATGTCTCATCTGCCAAAGTGACATCCTGGCAATGGCTCTACTGTTGATTTTCAAGTTGAAGTGTTGATTCTGTTGAACCTCCACAAGTACAGTACAATATAGTATTATATATAGGACAATAAGCTGTGAAATTAAGATTTTCTGTGCATGTAGAGAAGCCTATGATTCAGCTATCCTGTGGAAAATTCTAATATTTTATCTCCGAATCTGAAATGGAGTTCCATATTTATTCAGTGAATTGGATGAAATATTTCAGCAGTGCATTTTTATTCTTATTTTAAGAAATGGGATGTTAAAAAGCTTGTTTCAACAAAACAAACCAGACATCAGCTAAAAGGCAAGTACTTTATTTATTCACGATAGGAGAACTTACTGAGGGAAGGAGCTGCTTTCTCAACAAGTTGAGATTCTCTAAGCACTGGGAGATATTCAATAAGTGAGTCTTAGTTTTATAAATTTTATAAGGTTACCATAATATTGAGTGCTTCTGCTTTTAATGTCTTGCAAATGATGTAAGTGCATTTGAAGGACAGTAACAAATCTGCAAATTAACTCAGTGATATCACTTTTTTTTAAATTTATTTTTAAACAGCAGGAAAGAATGAATGGGTTTTACACTTCCTGAATTTCAGCAGCTGTGGCAGTAGCATAAGAGCTTTGAAATGTTACTTCCTAGCTAGGTCACTCAGTAAAAAATTATCAGTACCATTCAGCTAAGGAAGACAAGAATCAATTATAATACTTTGGCCCAGTATTTTGCTCAACATCCAAACTTTAAATTTTATTTCTCTTTAGATCTGTTTTTGAACAGAAGGTTAAGAATAACATGGCAAAACATCCCCAGCCCAGGAGGGCTAAACCCCGCTGGGCGCCTGCTCAGCCTAGCAGTGGTACAGACACCACAATGGTAGGCAAATGAGGGTCCATAATACATCTTAGTTGTCCATAGTTTTATTTAGTAAATAATATTTACTAAATAAATAAGTGTTGATGCTAATAAGGGCACACCTACTGAATTAACCTCTTCAAACTCAGTAGCTTTCCTGCTAAGACCTGACAAAGTCCCGTAAACCAACACCTAAATTCTCTTCCTTCCATTGTTTGCCTTTAAGCAGAAAACAAATAAGAAATACCAACTCTTCTTTTCCAACATGGTTATTACTAGAGTTCAATAACAGGACTATACCCAGCTTAGATTATCCTCTTTTCATATAAATATTGCTTATTATCTGATCTCAGTATCAGCAAATTTACAAACCTCTTTAATTCTAGTTCTTTTCTATTTTTAGAAGTCAAATTCTGTCAGACAGACACCACCAATTGGTGTTGCCCAGAACAATGTCCAAACAGTTTTTGAACATCTCCAAAGAGGGAGACTCCACAACATCTCAGGACAACCTGTGCCAGTGCTCAATCACACTCAGTGAAAAGACTACTTCCTGACATTCAAAGGGAACCTCCTGTGTTCCAGTGCCATTGCCTCTGGTCCTGTCCTTTTATGTATCTTAACAAGCAACAAATCTGCTATCAGAACATTATCTTTTAAGGAAACTAAGCATAGGTGGTCTGAATGATTCAACTAACACTACTTAACAGTAACAGCAAATAAGATGCAGTTCTGAGAAGTTTCCAGGACATGACAGTACCAGGGTAGACCACAGACCTTTATTAATCACTCTTACTTACTGGCAAAAAAAAAAAAAGTTAGGGAGAAACCTTATCTTCAGGCATAGTCTTAATTCATTATTTTTTGTTTCTTTGTTCCATTATCACTTATTTAAAAAGCAAATACCTTCAATTTTTTAGCAATAATGACAGCTCCACATAGCCTGATGCCTGGTAGGCAGCCTGCTTCTTTTGAGGTGGCAAAATCACTGCTGAAGAATGGACTAGCACATTCTTTGAGCATCTGCTACTTAAACGGCTGCATAGCTCCCAAGAACTGAGAGGTCATGTGCCACTGAGCTGCACAGATGCAGACACATCCAGCTGCAGGGGTAAAACCCCACACAGTTACCAAATAGCAGAAAGGTATCTCTCAGCAAGTACCAACCTGCCTGCCTTTGGCAAGCAGCAAGGTATCAGGGAGGGAACCCGAGAAAACCACCGCAAGCTCCTACCACAGTCATCTTCACAAACTAGCAGAGACTCAGTAGCCCACATCCTTTGGCGTCAGCTTCATCAGCTCCCCAATACGCAGACGGTGATCACCAGCGCGTCTTCGGGATCCCCGTTGCTGCTGCTGATTTACACTTTGTTATTTTAAAGTCCTCAAGCAGTACCACTGAAGATTAACAGACACTCGCTGTTTCTTTTTTTAAGGTATATGAGACAGTTGGTGACTGAATCACATTCATAGCGAAACTTCCTCCTCCCCCCCTCCCCCCTACATTAGAAGATGCACTTAAATTCACAGTTTATGCTGCCAAAGCTTTGTCTCAGGGATCTCAGCACTCGTATTTGTCACAACCAAGGGATATAGAAACAAAGGACAGAACCATTCACTCTCCTTCAGAATACAGTATTTTATAAAACTATTAAGCAAGCTTCTTTTCTAGCGATACACTTGTAACCAGCATAGTCCCAGGCGCCAGTATGAGCAAGACATTTCTGCATCGTGTTCAGGGGAGATACTTCTATTATGCCTCACAGCCTGAGGCAGCAGCAGAGCCCTTTTGACAATAAAACTTATCACGGCTGGTTTCAAAGCCATCTGTTGCCAGAGCAGACAGGACAGCAAAAGTTCCGTCAAAATAAGACTTGTACATTTCACTTGGGCGACTAAGAGTATGAAGAAATTCTCTCTTATCCCTACTCAAGGCTATTTTTCTAGACACACTGACAAAGCAATTATCTTGGAAAAGAGGGAGACGTTGCAACAAATTATTTTTTTTTTTTAATGTGAGTGATTGGTGAGATGGAAGAAAGTAGTGCCAGAGACCTATATCCTACTGTGCTCATCTGAAAACTTGAAGGGTAGGACTTAACCTTCTGTAACAAGCAGAATTAACAGTGACACAGATGGGCTTGTGCACAGAGAAGGATAAAGACTCCTGCACACATGGTTCTGTTGGCGATTGACAAGCTGTTCAGAAATTGTTTCTTCTGTGGTTTAAGCTACCCTCCAGGCAGAGAGAATTAAACACATAAGGCAAATGGAGTATATCAACACAGTTGTTCTTTATCAGAACCATTAAGACCGAGAGTTTCATTCAATTTCACCAGCAACTACATAAAAATGGAACAGACTAAAACCAGAACAGTGACAATGCATTCACTGTGACTAGGAAAAGCCTCCAGAACCACAAATGGCCTAAGTCAGATCAGAGAGTGGTGACCTAGAAGTGACCTAAGCGAACGCCACAACAGATAAGTGACATTTGTGATAGTAGCCTCTGCGGTATTATCACGAGCAGTAATGACAGAAACTAAGATGAGGGAAAAGTATGACTTCATTCAGCCAGGGAAACATTTAAGATTTCTACCTGAAAAACATTAATCAGAGGACACACCAAACAGCCAGAAAGCCTAAAGCTTCAGGTTTTTCTAATGGCAGCAAAAAGTCATTACTGAAATCCAACAGGTATCATTGCCATAAACACAGAATAGTTATAAACACTGCTACAAACAAGGATGAGTTTCTCACCGTTGTCTCACTGTGACAACTGCAGCACTAGATAATACAATGTTTTTGCTGTGACAGTTTTTTTACGTTTTATCTGAACCAACATGCAGGCAGAATCTGAAACTATCACTTAAAAATTTGCTATTATGGAAAGATTAATCAGAAGAAAAAACTCTTTAATTCCCAATTCATGTGTTACATTGGAAGGCAAAAGAAAGGGAGATTTGTTTGCACACCCATGGTAACATAAGTGCCAAATAAAACGTCCAGAAGGAAATAATTAAATGTTGACATGGTAGCAGCTGTGTTTGCCAATCTAAATAAGATTGAGCCATCAAAACCCCACAACTTAAAGACTAAAGAGAGAATCTTCAGCTCAAGCACTTGTAATTTAAGAACTGGACTTGAAAGTGAGAAATCTAGAAACAGATATATATATGCACACCTCTTGCTCAAACAAGGAATGCAGAGCTTGCAGATGTATTCAATGACTGCAAAAGAAGGATTTTTCTAATTCAGTCTAAGCCGTTAGAAAATTGAAAAGCAATGCACAGAGGCATATCGTATCTATAGCCTTCCTTCTGTGACTTACCAGATGCTATTAGGCAGCCTGTATATCAGGCTGTCTTACAGCCAGATACACAATTAGTAAGTTTGGAGATCCCTCTAAGAGCTCAGACCTCATAGCAATTTTCAATGCACTACTTCAGCTTAGGGCTTAAAGGTCAGCGAAAGTCAGTTCTCACTCTAATTCTTCCCTCCTTTTGCACATAACAAGGATTCCTATCAAGTCATGCTTATCAGTACTTATTTTCCACACAAAAAGACTCGAGAGCCATGTCTAGAATAGCCTTCACCCAAAGACTGTGAAGCACTAGCAAACAGGCATTGCAAAAAATTGAAAGCGGCTCAACTCTGTTTCTTTACTTTGGTGGTTAGCATCACAGAGCCCAGACACTGAAATAGGATTACGCACTGCTGTGCTTACTGCTGTGCACCAACACGTGACTCCTACCCTAAGGAGCTTGCTCTGAGTCAGTGCTGCCCTGGCACAAAAGGCAGGACAGCAGAGCCTGGCCTGATAGAATGTGTTTCTCCATCTCAGCTAGTGCTCCTGAAAGTGCTCACTGCTTTTACTAGCAAGCCAGGTACCAGAACTATCACTGAATTCATACTGAAAAAAAAAAAAAACCAAACTCTGATCTTTTAACAATTATCTCCTGAATACAGAAAATCAGAAAGAGTTTGTGCAAGTTCTCCGTTTTCTTCCTCTGCTGAGGCTGTCCTCAACTATTTATTTTCTTTAAAGTATTTCAAGCAACTTGCAACAACATGCCATGAGTTTCATGTTGACAGAGCTCCAAAACCAATACTCCAACACTGTGTTGATTCATGTCATAACTTCACATATAATAGAATCTGCTATTTCTGAACATACGCACTACATAAAAGTCACAAGCAGCTTCAAGAACTTTGCATGAGCAACAAGCTAAAACAGATTGAAAGGAGGAGGAGTTACGGATATCCTGCCTCCCAGGACCAGACCCACAGCTGTGCTTTTCTTAGCTATTATGTTCCCAGCTTTACCCAGATTGTCATATTCATTAGCATCATCACCCACATCACTCAAGCCTGAAGGCAGACAGCAAACTTCAGTCTAAGGTAATTAGAAATTCACATCGAGGAGATATATGTTATGTTCGCAGAATAAGGACAAGCACCCACAACAGGATGGATCATCACATACACAAAACCTCCTTGTCCTTCATATAAATGAGAAAATTTAAAGCAGTGAAAGATGTACTTCCAGGCACAGTTTTCAAGGATTTAGGTACTTGTATCACAGGTGACAGCTGCAGGAGATTAAAAACAATGTCTGCCCCCCAAAGTGTACTGCTTGAACACAACCACAAAGGCAGAAGACCAACATGAAAATCCAGCATTTCAAAAAGCAGAGCTGGGTGCATTTGGTAACAGAAACGCATCAGTCCCAGTCTGGAGAGTTGTTTGTCAGATCTCACAATAAGTGCATCCTATTATCAGAAACCTGATACAGGAAAATGCAATTAGATTCTCCTAGAAGTTTCGCTGGCTTCCTTAGTAGTGGTGTATCACAGTAGCCCCAAGCCTTTACCAGCAAAGCTTGACACCTCTGGTGAACCAAGTCTTAACATAACTGAAATCACCTGAGAAATTTCTACTGACTTCAATGAGATCAAAGTACACCTATACAAATACTACACTGCTTCTGACATACAGAAGTACCCCATGACTGCACAGTCCCATACTCATTCTGCTGCTTCATCACTGCATTTTTCTGAAATGCACATTACAGCAAATCAAGTTTAAGCCTAAAATATATTAGCTACAAAATGAGAAAAGCCTTCCTATTGAAAAACATAATTAATATATAAATTGCTAAGAGCACTGTTTGTAGTAACTGAAAACTCAGCTTGACAATTAGAAATCATAAGGTCCCAGACTGCCTATTCCACTCTATCTTCTACACAGCATGTAAAAAAACCTACAGAACGCAACAAATGAAGGAAAGCTTGTTAGACTGATGTGCATATATTTATAATGGATGTGGTTTGAACTAGACCCAATTCTGTACGATGACATACGCACAGCTACCAAAAAAACCAAATAAGGTTTTGTATAAAATTCAGTATACTTACATTTGCAGAAGTTTGCAGTAAGCAAACTCCAGCTGACTCTCACCATCATTTCCTGTCCCTGGTGAACATGCTGGTAATTTCAGCCCAACCACAACTGTTCAGCGCACACACGTGCGCAGTCATACACAGAGAACTTCTCCAATCCCTAAAATTCCCCTCCCACCTTTCCTGCATGCAAACCCACATATTATACAAAATGATAAGAGAGGACGTAAATGGGCCTAAATACAGTGTGTGGGGAAGAGGATATCAGAGTAAAAAAAAGGCAATAAGGAATTGTGAACGTTATTGTTTTGTTAATATTTAGCTTAATATTGTCACATTATTTAGCTTAATCTACTGGAGTACTGACTATGGAATATCACTTAAGATTTTATTTTAAACATTTCCAATAATAAAAACAAAGCTCAAGAAAACGACGACTGTTGTTACTCATAGCTTTACAGAGCATGTCCATGAAAACACTTCCTTTAAGTACCCAAACCGGACTTACAAGCTCTGCTGAAATTGAGTGAAACATTCTAAACTCTATGATTAATTGATGAAAGTCAAGGGATGAAGCAAAAGCCAACTGTTCCTTCTGTCCCTTCTCAAGGAGGGAAGGAACAACACTGCTACCATCCTTAGAGGCCTAGGACAAAAAAATGCAAGGCAGACAAATTGCCCTGCAAGGAAGATATAAATTTATTAGATGCCCTTTTCTCTATCAGCTCCAGATAGCCTCCTAGTAAAAATAAATCAGCAAGTG
>JAOXNO010000013.1:34093382-34117209 GCA_028565335.1 Limnodromus scolopaceus
TGCCAGTGAACTCTACCAAACAGTTCTTAAGTAATGGAGTATTTAAGTGCTTATATTGCCTAATTTGTCCTCAAAAGGGAATTAAATCAACCTGGAAACTGAAGTGGCCGGATTTAATTAACCTATTTTCTTGAAGATGGGGGCAAGATTTAAAAAAAAAAAAAAAATTAATAATGGTGACATTTTCTTTTATTTTACAGAGAGAACCACAGCTTTGGAGGAGCGACAGCTTCTTTGCAACCATGCCCCGAGATTTCTGAAGTTACATCGAACGGCCGGCCGGCTGCCAGCTCCATCCCCCGGACCTGTCCCCGCCCGGCAGGCGCTGGGGAGCCGGCTGCCCGCTGGTACCACAGCTAATCCGCAGCCCCCTCCGGCTGGGTGCCACCGGCAGCTAAATCAACGACCAGCAGCGCTCTGCCGAAGCAGGGAGAGGTGTTTTAAGTTGGTCGCTGCTCCGGAGCCGGGGGGGGGTTGTAACAGCGGGACCAGGCACAACCCAGGGCCGCAGGAGGTGAACCGGAGAAGGTCTCGGCGGGGCTGAGGCGCCGCTCCGGCAGCGGCGGCCGCCCGCCCGCGCCCCGGCCAGCAGCCCCTGGGGGCTCTCACTGCGAGCCGGGCCGGAAAGGTGCATTTTGTGTGATAAAATGCCACTTTTCTCGCGTGACCGAGCTCGCCGGAGGCCACCGAGCCACCCCGCGGACCACCAGCCCGTCGCGGCGCCTCAGGGAAAGGGGGCTGCAACCGCCCCCTGCCCGTCCGCCCACCCACCCGGGGGGCTACGCCCCGCCACACCGCCCCATCCCTACGGCGCGGCAGTGAAGCGACCCCGCAGCCCGCCAGCCCCGCCGGGAGACCCACCTGAGCCGCTCACCTGCCGCCGACCGAACTACCGCCCACCGGGCGCCCCCGCCATGGTCCCCGGGCAGCGGCGCCCCACAGCCTGCAGGAAGGAGGGAGGGAGGGGAGAAGGAGTCGGGCGGGAGCGACAACCGCAACCATAAAACGCCGTTCTACCTGTGCTAGGGAAAGGGCGGAGGCGCGCGGAACGACACCTCCAGCTCCCGTAGAGCTCCTGGGGAACGTCCAGGAGAGGGGCTGCGGGCGGGACCGTCGCGCTCGATTGGCAGCTGCCCTGACCAACGGGAAGCGCCCGTTTACTTCCCCCCTCCTTCCCCCCCGCCCGCCTCGTGCTAAGGAGGCGTTATTGCCGCCCGCCCTTCCCGGCCGTTGAGGGCGGGGTGTTTCCATGACGTCATGGGCGGCGGCCAGGTGGGGAGCGGTCCCTGAGGGTACGCGGGGACGAGAGCCTCAGGCTAAGCCGAAGCTGAGCCCGCCAGCCGTCCTCAAGCAGCTGGGGCAGGGCAAAGGGGCGCCTCGGGGGAGGCGGCGAGGCGCGGAGCTGATCCCTTAGAGCCGGGGGAAACGATGGCTGCCTCGGCCGCCCCGTCCCTGAGGCGGGGGGGCGCCGCCCCCACAGCGGCCTAAGGGGATCGACGGCCGGGGAGTGCTCCCCGCGCCCGGCCTTCCTCCTCCCGTGAGAGAGAAATGCCCCGCCCCCTCCGTTCTCCCCCCGCTGTCCTAAAATTAACGTGTGCCCCTGAATCTCATTTAAAATGAAACAACTTGAATGACTAATTAGACCCACGCCGTTAGAAGGGCTCTGCGCTGCTTCCACGAACCCTGTAATGGGTGCGCCAGACCTTTTCCAAAATTCTTCCAGCTGGCGAGGGTGTAGACGGGATGTGACCTGGCACAGCATTCACGCGGGCTTTATTTACAAAGTGCGGTTTAATCCCTGCTTAGAGAGAGGGAGGGGGGCGGGAAGGACCCCCCTGATTTCCCTACTCAGCCTCCTGTGCCTGAAACTGATCAGCTGCTTTTCGATTCCATTCAGAACTTGGTGCTTTTCTCAGCTGGAGTGATTATGGGAAACGGAAATGCTTCTCTTCATTTATGCCATTCATACCGCGTTAGAAAAGAACAGAAGCAATTGGAAAAGCGAGCTTGAGTGACGTCCCAAAAGGCAGGGAGGGTATTCATGGATAGGAACTTGTGGTAGCGTAACCCGGGAGTGGTACTTTGGACTTTGAATGAAATTTTACATGGGCGTGAGAGACACCTTTATTAAGAACACTATCTAGCAGGAGATTCCCAAACCATAGACAACAAAGCAACCCAACCACCTTCAGTGCTGCTTTCAGAGATGGCTTATGTGCTACTGCAGCAGAGAGGGCTTCTGTTGCTGCTGACGGTAGCTATGCAGCCTGATGATAGCTTAAGGGAATGCTGCCCACACAATGCAAACCCAAGCAATGATGTTTTGGTCAGCATCAAGCAATGAAATCAACAGAAGCAGTTTTAGTTTTGATTACGTTGTTAACATAACTTCAAGTTGCTGCTGTGTGGGAATTCAGGCACTGCCAGAGGGTATTTATCAGCTTGCAAACAACTGGAGTTTAATAATAGCATATAGTAATTCTTTAGGTTTCAGATTTGTATAAAAGTTTGGTTTTATAAATGCAAGTTTTAGGACAAAATTAGCACTGTCCTTTTAAAGAGCACAAGTGTTGAACTAAAGACCCCAAATAGCCTGCAGCAGAAAGTCACTTAAGGAAAATTAGGCAACTGGAATATGTTGATGGTACACCTTTCTAGCAATTACATGATGTAATAACATACTGTTAGGTAACAGCATGTTTCCTATGCATGTGCAGCCTGTTCTAGCTCCCACTGAAACCAAACTCAGATCTCTTCTTGATTTAGAAAGGAACTGGGTGACGTGACTCCCTAAGGATGTACGGTCTCCAGGCCCTGCAATGAAAAGGAAGTGAAAAAAGCAAAAATAAAATTCTCTTCCAGTCCAAGATCTCCATCTTGAGTCCTGCCTTACTGCAATATTTTAGGTTCCTGGAATATTTAGGACATTTACTGTTCCTGTGTTCATCACAGCAAAAAACATGGACTTAGCACATCTGTTGGCTGTATTAAACTATTTCACTGGAATTACATCAGGGAGGAGTTTGATCTTTCTGTGGATTTAGGGCTTTGTTTCCTTTCCTTTTGTTCTGCCCTTCTGTTGAACAGAAACAATGAAAAAATATTGGAGTGCTCTCTTTTCCTGTGCTAAAGAAAAGTTTAGAAATAAATTAATAGGAAGCCCTTTGAGAATAAGATCATTCTGTTAGAAAACAACACACAGACATAGTGGCAGTCTGTTAACTGAGGTGTCGAAATACAAGATGGTTGTATACATCAGGGGGAATGTATGGGCAGAAAGCCTCTGTCGGAATATGGATTGCTTTTCCTTCTTTATAGGTCTATAAACACAAACCCATCCGGTTTATAATAGCAAAAGGAAGGTGGTTAGGGTGTTCCTCAGCGCCATGCACTTAACCTTCGATTTGTCCTTGCTCTTTGGTTTTTCTCTTCTGATTGATGAAGCCTCATGACACTGTAATCTTTCCAGAGTTATTAAGAGAGGAGCTCCATTCTGCATAATCCAACAGGTTGGATTTGTTGTGTTTTGGTTTTTTTTAATTCAGTTTCCCCTTGCTCTAATAAAATTCAGAATTAGATTACATGGCCTGAATTAATCTCTACCACTATGTGTGTCCTTTTAGCTTGCTCTTTCCTGTGGTTTTGTAAAGACTATTCACAATAATGTTTCCAGTGGTGCAATGAAAGAGATTGTAATTTGATTTCCAGCCTTTTTTTTTTTTTTTAATTATGAGGTGAAAATAATTACTGCATCTCTATTGAACTCAAAGACATGCAATGTGTTTCATGTTTAAATGATCTTAGTCTTGTGGTGGTGAACAAGCTTCCATACCATGTATGTGGACCAGACAGAGAAAGGCTCATTGTGAGATACAGGTTAAATCCTGTGGTTTGAGCTGAACAACTACATCAAAAAAAGACTTGTGAAGAGCTTCTACATTCACAGCAAAGGAATATACTTATCAGTATCCTTGTGGCTGAGGAGGTATGAACAGCAGCGGAGCTGTATACATTGCAGTTATTGAATTAATCTATCTTTCTCTTCTGATGACTATGCACATATATCTTCAGTCCTGAGCAGCAGTTATCTGTCTTGAAATTCAGCAACATCTTTCCTTGTGCACCAAAATAAATCTGTCCTTCGTAGCTTTCCTTTTTCCACCAGCCCTCCCCATCTTGTAATTTCTGTCCTTATGCCAATACCTTTTATTTTATTCTCAATCACCACTGCGAAGCCTTCTATCCCATTGGCAGGCTGGTATTATGTAAGTTACTGGCACTACCTTTCCTGTGTCTTTTTTGCTCATATTTCTGAATTCTTGCCTTTCTCCTTAATCTACCCAGGCCTCTTTTCATATGACCGTAGTCATTGGGCCTTCTTCTGTGGCTTGTCTGGCTTCCCAGATGGAATTAGCCTTCTTAAATTCCCTTTGGAGCCCTCCTGAACACCTCTGAGGTACCAAGTTTACCTCTGAGGTGCCCAATGCTGTAATGGCCACGTGAGAGCATCTCATATGTGTTTCAAAACTCATTAATTTTTGCCAATACTTTTAGCAGTCTCAATTCTGCCCTTCATCTTTGTGGTGATCACAGCTCTACAGCTGTAGGGGAAAGCAGACCTGCTGTCACAGCAACCTTTACTCTTCTTGTGAATTGGCTAACTGGCTGCAGTTTACTCATTCAGATGAGGGCAGAGAGAGCAAGAAGTCTCACAGTTTTTCCATGTTGGCAAAGCATATGTGTGGCCAGAAGTTAGTCAAGGTGAAATACTGAAAAGAAATGAATATCCACGAGCCTGTTGCTCAGCAAGGAGCTACCCTGGTGGACTGTACCACAGTGAAAAAAGTAAGCAGACATTCCTTTCCCCATACCCAAATTGCTCTTCAAGGGAGTCCCTGTGCCAAATAGTCAAAAGAAGTTTGCTCCAGCCTAAGACGTACAAAGCTGGAGTAGGATGAACCAGGCAGCAAACATCAATAAGATGCACAGATTTTGATTCATCCTGGAAGGTGCCAGTGCACACCAAAGAGGTAGAGAAGACATACAACATAAGTTATTTAAAAAAACCCCAAAAAAACCAAAAAACAAAACCAAACAAAAAACCAAACCAAAACAAAAAAATCCAACAAAAAGCTGAAAATGCAGACTCTGGAAATGCCCTGTCTTTTTTTGTGCTTGTGTTTGTGAAGGACCTGCCACAGTAGGATCTGTGGACTTGGAAATAGCTGAGTTCTAAACAGTAACATTCATCAATGGTACTAAAAGTACTTTTCTTGCTGTTGATTTGACTTCCATTTGTCTGTTCCATTTAGCTCCAGGAAAACTGGGAGGGCCCTGTTGGGTCTAGATCCTAGGCTTACTGCATTTGAGGACCAACTTGCAAATGTCTAGTGGTCACCGTGTGGTGAATGAGCAAATCTAATGTTCAGACCGCTGCAGAAACAGGGAGTTAAGAATCACTAAGCTTCTGCTTCACACAGAAGAGGATACATTTCAAGCAGTAATTTTAATACTGATTTGGAAATGAGAGGCAACTCTGAGGTTTTCAAGAGAAAATGGTTCTGAATTTTTTTAAATAGTAGCCTTTTCCTTTAAGAAGGAAAGCTAAACAAACTGGCAAATTAAGAATCTGGATTTGTCAGTCTTGTGCTGGTTTCATACACGCCAGACGCTGTTTTATAACATTTATCCTCCTCCCCCTCATTGGTGACTATTACTCATTCTTCCAAGTATTCTGGGATTTTAATATTTATCTAAAATGCAGTCAGTGGAAAAAAATAGTCCCGTTTTTTCTGTATTACTTAAAGCAGAAAATATCAGAGTACATGGAAGTTTACCGTTTTCAGAAAGCATGTTTGCAGAGATGTGATACAGGTCTCTGCAGAATCTGGCATCCAGATGCCAGCCAGTCAGCTGGCAGAGGGCAATAGAACTACTAGGAAACAGTGTAATTCAGTATACTGTGGTCCAGATTATCCTTCCCTACTGATGCAAGCCTGGTTATTTGGGTTGCTAGAGAGGGGTTTCCTCTGGAGTAAGAGAGACAGAAACCTCCTGTGAGGCACAAAGGATTAGCAGGGATACTCCACATCCATGGGTCTTTTGCCTTTCTAAAGTCTTACGTAGTTGCAGACGGAAGACTTAATATATTGTCCATTGCAACCAAAATTTCTGCTTACTTCACTGGGCTCTGGGTGAGGCACAGGCATAACTCTTGTGTTATTCTTTCTCCGTAACTATTGCACACAGCATGGAGCACTTCAAATCCAGAGGTTAGGTCCCTGTTCTCCTTTTCTTAGAGGAACTGCACACAGATTCTTTAATCTTTGAAGACTGTCATGTTTTATGCAGTGTGAATAGGATCCAGATTTCTCTTACTAGGGCTAGCTTTGCTATTCTTTTCCTTTGAATACACACAATAGGAAAAAAATGTGGAAACATTAATGCCGAGAAACTGCTGACGTCAAGTTATTTAATTCTTTCAGGATCATGGAAGCAAAAGGTAAGTTCAGGCACTGAATTTATATCTGGAAGGCATTTTCTGGAATGCTAGGGGATACATGCCTTTGTATTTCACTTGAAAGTAAAAATAAACAATATTGTTCCCACCTTGTAAATTTTACCTGCAAGGTACATTTCCGGCCAGCATGGGCAAAGTTTTCCATTGTGTGAACTCTAAAGAGTTGCTAGTGCTTCATTTGGGTGCATGTGATACTCAAGCAAGGGTCAATAACGGCAGTAACGAGCATGACCTCAACAATGTGTGCAAGTCCAGCTACAGCCATTAAACTTGTTAGCAAACAGTTATCCTTGACTGGCGTCAGAATGAAAGAGCAGAGAATAATCTCTCTTCACGATCACTTGAAAGTTAGGTTTCTGGCCTCCAATCAAAGAGCTGTTCCAGAGTCTTCCTGCTCCAGTGATCAGACACTCTCCCAGCTCTCAGACTAGGCATAGTTACAGCCAGTGTGTGCCTGTTGGTACTTTGCACCCCTGAACCTGAATCTCAATAAAAGGTTAATGTACCAGACCTCTCCACTCCCCCAGCTCTTAGATATATGTGCTTAGGTAAGAATTTCACTAGAGGAGAGTAGAAAGCATCTGTGTTGCTGGTGTAAATTAACTGTACGTTTTGCATTGGGAGATTTCCAACAGGAAAACTCTTCAGTCTGGCTGCCAAGTCACAGTAGGGAAAAGCTAAGCTGGTTGAGTTCTGCTGATGTACAGTAGTAGCCTCTCCTTTTTCTGTACTACAGCCTTTAGTATCATGGCCTGAGTTCTAAAACAGTTCAGAAGCATACTAGTATGGCTTATTTCCCATTTTCAGTGCTGCCAGCAGACCTTATTTGACAGGAAAATACATCTTCCCAGACATCATAACCCTGACTCCACACAAAACAAGTCAGTAAGTCCAGACAGTTGGGGTTTTTTTGCCAGAGGCTAGCAATGGTTCCAGGCAGAAGGGATGTCCAAGAAATGAAATCTTCTCCTTTATTTGAAGTAGCATTAAAGTTCCAGGCAGCTGCATCAGACCAGATCTAGAGCTGTTGAAATCAATGGAAAAATCATCCTTCAAGTTCAATGAGTTTTGAGTCAGATGCCTCACCGAATGGATCAAAATGCTGAGTGGCTGGGATTTTCCCTTGCATCTCAAGACACTGATGAGAATCCATGCAGCTGCTTGAAGGAAAATCACCTCACCCCTCAATTGCTCCATGATAATTGAGACAAAACAGGCTACCCAGTCTATTGCTCAATGCATCCTTTCATCCATGCTGTTTTTCTAAGGGTTTGCTGCTGAGGAATGGGTCTCTGTGGTTAAGAAAGTTTTGACAATGATAAAACAATGAAAGCCTTCAATTGGACTCAAAGGTGATTGCTGAGAAAAAGGCAAACAAAAGTATTGATGGCCACAGTCTGACACGACTGACTGACACAGTAAAATAGAGGAAAAGCAAACCTCCCACACAGCCTGCCATGGGCAAACACAAATATAGAGGTCACTAGCAAAAGGTATGAAAGGAGGTTTACTCACCTGCAGCCCAGGTATAGCCAGCTCATCACGGTCACCTCCATCCAGTCAGTTGCTGATCAGGTAAGGTATTTGTGTCACTTGGCACAAATTCAATTAACAGTGCCCTCAGCCATGACAGAGATGTGCAGCTGCCTTTCCGCTTCCCTGCCTCCAGAAGAAGTGTGGAAAAGGGATATCGCTACAAGGTTTTAAAGCCAGCCACTTTTAAAATCTCCTTTTGACTACAGATAGACATGGATTTACCAGCTGTTAAGGTTTTTATTTTAATAAGCTGCTATTTGTTAATGGAATTAAAAAAACCAAAGAAACTGTTGAAATAAGCAAATCGTATAGCAAAGTTTGAGGTCTTTGGTCTGTACGTGTTTGTAGGAACCAAGAGTGAAAATGTGTTATAAAGTCTTTAAAAAGGGAAAGTCCTCTGTTTATAACTGAAGAAGAAAAATATTTGGCAGAGACAGGGAGCTGTTTATGTATGTTCATAATCACACTAGTTAGTATAATGGAATGGAAGGAAACAACTTCCTATGGGGAATTCAGGGTTTTATCTTGGTTGTTAGAAGTAATAAAGGTAAAAGACTCCTGGAGACATCTTTGAAAAGATGAAATTAAATCACATTACTTAACTGGGAGCAGGTGATATAGGAAAGTCTAGTGAGAGCTAAAATAAGAAGCAGCTGAATTCAGGAAAATCCATCCCACAAAATGAAAAAAACATTTTGAATTAAATAGGCTGTTTATCTGACCTAAAAGAGCTAAGGCAATGTGTTATGGCAAACATTTACTTTGCAAGGAGAAAATTAAAAACATAGTATTCACTCTTTAAAGGGGAACTCATGTTGATTTTAGGAATCATATGGGTTATAGAGTTTTAGTTCGGTGTTGAGGTAAAGAATTAAAGGTGGATTTCTGAGGCAGCTGGGTGACTATTACAGGCTGTAAGCAAACAATTATAACAATAGGGGAAGAAAGGCAAGCAAATAGGCCTCCCATGCACTGGCTACGATAAGCAAAAATAAAATCATGTGCTAATGGTGGGAAAAGCATTTCTTTTCTAAGATGTAAGCATTATTTCAATATTAAAACAATGGCTAATGAAGGATGAGGGGATGCAATTAATTTAGTGCCTTGAAACACTATCAATGAAGTCTTTTTCAAAGAGGCTGTAAGGGAACTTGAGACTCAGAGGTGAAAGGTAAAGTTCTGTCATGAATTAAAAACTAGCTGATAGAGAGACTACGAAGAGCTAGAATAAATTACTACCTCTTAAAATGGAAAAAGGTTAATAGCAGGATGCCCCAAGGACCCTGGATGGAGCCAGTGTTCTGTATATTATTCAGAGTCCAGGAGGATGAATGGTCTGGTAGTATAATTTGCTTGTGAGACAGATTATTTGGGTTTGGCACAATTCGGGAGGATTATGAAGAATACCAGATGGATCTAATAAAGCTACTGTAAATGTTTGGAAGCAATATAATTGTAAATGAAATGCCAACACAGAAAGTTCAAGATAAGGCTTGTTGGAAGGAATGTAGGCTACGGTACACTTGTACACGGTGGGCTCTGAATGAACCGTAACCTCCAAGGACAGCTCTAAGTAGAACTGGCAAGAAGACCATTAAAAAACACCAGTAAAACTGCCAGTGTGATTGCTGTCATCTCAAAACTCTTTGCAAATATGAACCAACTTTGCCGAATACTTTCAACAAGAAAAGACCCATAAATATTTGAGAACCAGATTAAAAAAAGTGAAGTAGTAACTGGAGCACTTGGCAAAGATATGGGAGAAGCAGTTCCCCATTCTCCCCTGCGAGGAAGGTGTGTGTCTCATGGGGAATGCCAGAGCTACCACAGCACAAGCTGTGCCAAAGGGTGTGGGTTGAGGGGTTTCATTTACTCAGAGGAAAAAAGAGGAGCACTAACATGGCTCCCAACATGGGAGCCCTAACACTTACTCACTGAAAAAGAAGGAACAGTAATGTTGGAGGGTTAGATTATATTTTCCTCTACTGTTCTTCTAAGCAGAGCCTTTCTCTGAGGCTGAATAGAATATTTGTGGCAAATGAACCAGTGTTTTTCAGGATTTTATTTTGGCAAGGAGAAGATAGACTTCAGCCTTGATTGTAACCAATTTTTGTTTAAATTTGTCCAGTTTAGCTGTCAAATCAATTTGTGGTGCTCAAGATGCAAGTGCATGTTGACAGCTCATCCAAGACATCTGCCAAGTGCTCCAGCAGATGTTGAAAAGTGAGTAAAGTATTAACATTTGTAAGAAGAAAATGACAGGTAATAAACAAAACAATATGATACCATGCGGTGTTCGTCTGGTTTTCACTTTGTCAGTTAACAAAAGGCTGCTACAGAGAAGGTTTGAAACTTAAAGGCATTTTTCAAAGACATCCCACATTACTTTCTTGTGCAGCTTTTTGCCTTCCCACTCCCTCATTTCATCTACCTCTTTTCACCTTCATTCCTTCACCAGACTCGTATGTACCATAAATGCAGAGACAAACATCCCCTCTACTATTTTTCCTCGATTTTTCCCTTAGATCCTCTCTCAACTCCTCAGGTGGCTGCCCTGTCACGTCTGTATGCATTTGCGATTGAGAATAACTTGAGTTTGAAAAGCACCTTGTTTAGCAGGTACATGCTAAAAATCTCTGTACTTTCAATTCTCGAAATCTCACAATTAAAAGAAAATGATCCAGACATAAACGGCTGACACTTTCACAAATCATGACTGTCATCATAAAAGTTCCCCAGTGTCCGTGTGAGGTGTATATCCAGTATTCACTCCCCAAAAGAAGAAAAAGAAGGAAAATGACACAGACAATGTGTGTGTGTGAAAATGGAGTGTGCCTCTTGGGCTTCTGTGTTCTCAAAGTAGCTCACGGAGAAGGTGCCAGGAAAGGTGGCTGTCATTTTTATCGAGCAGATGTAGGCTGAATGGCAATGACATCTTCAAACTGCCAGCTGAAAAGATATGAGTCATTCAGGTGAGATTTCTGAATATAAATGGCCAAAAAAAAAAAAAAAGGAATAAGAAACTCCAGAGGGAAAGAGAAGACAGCATTTCATGGGTAGCAGAGCTAATGAAGTCTGATCTCCTACTGATTTATTTCTCTATGTGTTTCCTACAAAGCTCCACTCAGTAACCACAGTTTTCCCCTCTTTTCGGGTGCCGTATCCCTAAGCTCTCCTACAATAGTCTTACCTCACTCCAGGTCCTCTAATTCCCAGACAGGGAAGAGGCCAGATGTGCTGTAGCTGAATTAGAGCTCTGCACCTGGTCAATTAATAGTACAGACTAACTAACTAACCCAAAAGAACAATGGCTGAATTTTTCCTCCATTTCCTGCATCATCAAGGAAATAATAGGCTTTTTCTACCTAATCACAGTTTTTTTACATGATTTGCAGGAACTTTGCAAATTTGCCAAATCTGCCTGAAATCAGTCTGCAGGTTCATAGTTATTAGAACTGGATTGATAGATGGGTGAACAAACAACTTGGCTGAGTAGGCATCGTTTCTTTAAGAAAACAGACTAAAAATAGTTTTCCATTGTGAATGCCCAACACTCTGGGGCCTCTTTTCACAATGAATAGACTTAAATAATTTTCAGCCATTTTAAAAGAAGTAAAGCCTGGCTATCTGATCCAGCTGAAATAATTTTGTAAATGGAAATTAGCTCCTAGAAATACAAAAGAAGAAAAAGGCAAAAGAGTCTCTAATAAAAGCAGGGTTGAAGCCTTGCAAATATGGAGCAGACTTCTGGTAAAATACTGCTATCTGAGTCACCAGATCCAGTCCTTCTTGTCTTTTTCTTAGCTTGTATGAAATACAGGTGAGCGGGTTTTAGTTTATATTAACCCACCCCAAAAAATGACAATCATCTCCTCCTGGTCAGCTCAGGGAGAATGAAGTAGGTAACTGTAACTGTGCTCTCAATGCAGAGACAGCCACGCCAGCTCCACGTGAGCCAGCTCGAATCTGGAAGCAATATGGGGATGCACTCTAGGCATTACTGGGTTGAGCTCGTGCTAGCTTGGAGAACCTTGTACTGCAGAGCTGCCTGCTATTAAATCTCTTTGTATGCGCCGATGCCAAGTTTTACTGGTGTTTTGTATTAACTTATTGTCTTGTCTAGCTTATCCTAACACCTCCCTCACCACTAACTTGGCAGGACTGTGCTTCTGAATCTGGCTCAGCAACCTGAGGGGGTTCTTCATGAACTCTACCGGGGAAGACAGAAATGATCAAGTTATTCCCAACTGGATTCTTTCTTCTGGTAGAACTCAGGTAGGTGTCAGCAGTGTTTCTCCATCCAGTTAAACTTTAAAATCTAGTTGTCCTCAAGCATTCACCCCAACCACTTTAATCCCAGTCCCAGATAATGCACTGGGTGAGGAATGTGGAAAGCTTCTGTCCTGCCTGTCGTAGGTGAAAAAATGGCTTAAATTGTGAAAGTGAACAGGGAGCAGATAGTTGGGTGTATGTTTGTGGTGGTGAATGTCTGAAGCTGAACTTCTGAATTGTCAAGCAGGAGCCTGCTACTTACTAACTGCAACTGGTACAGGCTGGTAGTAAATTTTGGTAACAGCTGAACTAAACAGAAGTGGCACATGCTGAATCCTGCAATTAAAGAAGAGATGCGAGACAGAACCACTAATTGCGAGGCTGATCATGGGCATTGTGCTCCTGCATATTGGCTGTTCTAACTGGGAAAAACGGGGTCCTGGAATTCTGGTAATAATATCTGGTGATAAAATGAAGGGTTCGCAAAAATAAGGGGTCTCAATAAAAAGAAGGTGGCCTGGAAAAAGGAAGGTGAAGATCTTGGCTAGAGGAAAGGTCCTGAGTGAGGGAAGACCCTAGAGACCAGAGAGCTGTGTGTAGGTGAATGCCAGCGGATGGCCTTCCTGGAAGGATGGTGATATCCCTTGCTGGGAAGGGAAGTTGAGACCTAGTCATCAAAACACTGGGGTGGTGGTGGGAGTGAGTGAGTGTGTGAAGTAATTAAGAAGGGTGGAAGTTCTAATCTCTTTGGTTGTTAAGTAAACCCCAGTTCCCAGATTCAATGTGGGTACCAATTACTCTGTCTTGTCCATGACATTGTCCTTTTTAAAGTAGCCTGTGTTTCCTGGGCTGGAGACGGTGTTGGCTTGTGTGACTTTTGTACATTTCTTTGCTGTTGTGATATAAAAGATTAAAAGAACATTGTCATATAAAGACTGTTTCCCTCCAAAGATTTCTCAGCTGATATAAAAGCACTCCAAAGCACACCTTTGAGTGGGAGAGGAACGCTGACACTTTTAACCTTGAAAGTAGGCACCTGAACCAGAGTAATGCAATATAAAAGGTAAACACTAATCTGGTTCAAAAATCTGCTGGTATTCTAAATATTTGTGCATGGGAAGGGCCTTTTTCAGATTAAGTCTGCAAACTGTTAAATTTGTGCAATTAAAAACAATTTATGGGGAATACAATTGATTTACAATGCAATAAAATTGATCAGTGTGTAGCTGAGTCATAGTAATACTTATTTTTCAAACAAATTACCTAACAGCGCAAAATTGTCTAATGGTGACATGCTTTTGAGTGACTAAGCCCAAGTGTTTTTCGTGATGTGAAGCGAAGCACTGGAGATTTGCAATGACATCTTACACCTTACTGGGCATTAAGCTCATCCAGATAATAAGCACTAGGCTTGTATTAGCAATATGCGTCTCCTTTCTCCTCTGTCTCCACAATAAATTCTTGACAATTCTTTCTGATGGTCAAATGTGTGCTTCATGAACATGTTAGGCTGTCCACGTGGACATAGCCTTTTGTCACTCTTTTCAACAAGTCTTGTAAGCAGAGCTGAGAAAAGTGACAGGTCTCTAGTTCCTCGGTTACAAAGAGCCACTTTCTTCGGCAGCACAATACTTTGTGGCAGCTCAGGGCAAGCATTTTCTTCTGACAACATTCCAGTGATGTAATCATAAGAGCTGCAAACAATTATCTTAGAGGGTTTCTGAAACTTACTGGTGAGGGGAACAAGATAAAGTAGCAAAGACTCTGGCTCTAGTGTAACTCTTGGAAGGAAAAGGAGGGTGTCACTGTTTTGGCAAGTTTTACTATTTACTACTGTTTCTTCCCAGTCCTAGATTAGGACAGTAATAAATTATGCTCTTCTTATTTTCTGCAGAGTAAACTTGTGCTTTTTTTTTTTGTTTGGTTTGGACCATTTTTGCAGATTGTGTCCATTGCTGGTCTACAAAGAATACTGTTGCAACGCCTTTCAGCTTGGTGAAATGAATATTGTGCAAAGCCTCTGGTTTGCTCTCTGCAACCAGGCTTTCTAGCTGTCGTTTGTTCTCTGATAAGGCACAGCGCTTCCTTTTTCAGGTCTTTGTAAAGTTCATATTACTTTACATCAGATCACGTACATGATGAGTGACACAGATCCTGGGGGTGGTTATCCCAGGTCTTTTCAGTTTGTCATATCCCACCACTTTCTTGGAGGATCACAGAAATATTATTGCTGTTGCCATTTGCCCTAAAACTTCAGTAAAGCTCAAGTCCTATAAGAACATAAGACTGAACTGCAAAAGGGTGACACAGTTACCTTGACAAAGGGAACAGCAATCAGATCTATTGCAAATGCTATTCCTGGAAGTAGGTAACAGATGTAGATTTAGTCTCTGGTTGGTACCAACTCTGAACTAGGCACGCTGCCAAGTAAGAAAACCTCCACTCGCCGAGGAAGTAGCAAATAACTCTATGGTGGGCTGCTAGGGACTTTTACACAAGAACTGGACAAGTGTAACCTTGTTTCTTGCATAACAGCAGCTCCTTCAAGGTCACATCTTGATAAGGCCTATTCACGTTTGCAGAACACCCACACTAAACACATCAGAAAGCTAAGAGTAGGAGAAGGTGCTAAACACTACACTTTGGGTAAGCTCTGCTTACATGAGCTGGGTCTGTAGTGACATCTGCCTCTAATTCCTACAGATTCCTGCACCGAAAGAGAGCGCCGCTCCTGACACACACACAGGTGTGCTTCAGAGCTGCGGCTCTTCCATTTGCTTATTGCGGTTATAGGGGAGCTGTTCTCTGCATAGGAAACACTATTTTTTGCCATGCTAAAATTTCAAGGACCTGTGGAAGTTTGCTTCTGCCTTTCCAGTCACTGCTGATGTGAGAGACAATGTGGAAACAAAGTTATGGCAATTGGGCCTGCAGCAAAAGCAAATTAAGCCTGACGTCTTACAAATGTATTTTCTGTGTCCTGAACACTAATCCATATATGTAATCCAACTCTCACCTTTGTTTCTTGCAGAGCTGCCATCACCGTGCCCCCAATCTTTGTCTCCCCTAAATCCTCCTCCCCCTCAAGCTCCTTGGTCTGTTCATACAACGTCTGAAGATCTACTTCTGTCCCATGGTTATAGCCTTCAGACTTCCTGCTGAGCATGAGTGAACACAGGGTACGAAGAGCTACAGGCACAGTCACTGGGTAACAAGTTGCTGTCAGAGAAATCTCAGCTGAGTTCCTCCTGTTGCTCCTTCTTTCTTGCCCCCATCCAGTGGGCTGTCAAATCCCCATGCCTCTGAGATCTCTGTCCAGCCATCCCTTTTGCTGAAATTGGCCAACATGTTCAAGACTCTTTGACAATGACTTTTTTCCTTAACACACAAAAATGAAAAAAAAAAACCAGATCAACTCGCTTTTTCTTTCTTTCTTGAAGAAAAATAGCCCACTAAGAAGAGTGTGAACACTTAGCATCCTTATAACATCGGGCAGTGAGAACCTACCAAAGGGAGAACCTGGCAAAGGATTGCAGGTACATGGTGCACCAAATAACAGAAGAACCACCAAAAATCGAGGGAAAATACCTCAGGTTCAGCTCTGTATTTCTTCTTAGACAAGGCCAAAGTGTCGCTTATGCCCAGAGGTTTGTCTGAGATTCAAAGCATGAGTGGGACAGCATTCCTGCTGCACTCCCCCCCCCCCCCCCCCCAAATTCCTGGGGGTGATTGTGGCTCTGCTGCAGCAACACCACCAGTCTGCAGCGGGAGAGGTGTGGGGTGACATCCAGAGCATTACTCATGTCCTTCCGTCTGCAGATAAGTGATGATGGCAGTCTCTGGCAGCTCTCCTTGGGCACTGAGCCCAGGCAGCCCATCTTGTCTGAGGGGGGAGGCACCACGCAAGTTCTCAGACTCTTAATTCTGACTCTTTCCTACCCAGCCTCCCCTGAGCTGCAGATGTTGTCTGAAAGGCCACAGACATCTCAACTGTATCAACACTAACAATTCTGAGTAAATTCTGGTCCTTCGGTGTTCCCATGGTCTCCCTCTGTGTGATCAGTGGCAACACAGGTGACTGTTGGATCATGCATTGTAGGGAACCTGAGTTAGCTACACAAAATAATCTTGTTGAGACACTTCATCCAATAATAAATGAAAAATGGGTCTTGTTTCCCAACAGTAGCCTAATAATAGCCCTTATGCTAACAGCTCAATAGAGCTCTGCATGAATACATTTGTCCTACAAATTTCAGGATAGGAGTAATATCTGTGTGAAACTCAACTGACAACTGTGAAAACCAAGTGCTGGTCCCACTTCCAGCCATCAGATGTACGTCAAGGAACAGAACAGTACACGCAGCCTTATTGCTGGGGGAGATCAATAGCCCTACTGCTAGCATCGGGGAGGAAGAAAACGCAATGAAGATGATTCATAGATATAATTTTTTCCATGTAAGAGTGTGGGAGTACTCTTAGCCTTTTACCATAACCTAAATTTAAAGAAAAGCAACAACTTGTTTCCAATTCAATATCAGAAGCATATGACATTTTATATTAGCCTGAGAAATGAGGGAGGACACAGTACGATGTAATTCTCTTCTTTGGTGCTCCATATTCTGCAAATTCATGATATTTACATGCTATATTAAGCCATTTGAAGAGCTGCTTTCAGCCAGAAGCAGCAAATAAATGAGTGGAAGAATATATTTGGAGAGTCATAAGGAGCAGAGGCCACATCTTATCAGACTTCTGACCAGTAAACATAGCACAGCTATGACGAGGTCTTTCTAAGCTGTCGTAAAATTTTTTGACTTACAGAAAAATAAGATGAAAAAAATTCTCAAGTAAAGATCAATGTGAATAACTACATTTAATGACCTGACTTCCTTAAATGGCAACAAGCAAGTAGATAAGGTCATGCTTCAAGACACATTTGTATCCATAGATATTACACCAGGAAGCCAGGCCACAAAGATCTCCCTTTCTCCTCTTAGTGCTAACAAATGATGGCTAAAGCAGATTTTAGGTGCCTGGTTCTTTATTGAGCACTGTCCATGGTCTCCTGGAAGATGCCAAGGAAGACCAACCAATTTACGCAAACCAGAAATCTGCCTGTGAGAAACTATAAACAGAAGCTGTGGTGTAGGAGACTCGTGATATGAAGTTAGGGATGACTGCCAGGATGGGATTACAACTTCCAACAGCACCTTGAGTTTAGAACCTGTATCCTGATTTTTCTAAAGATATGTTGGCATTTTTGAAAACAGTACTCCAGAATTTAAGCC
Organism: Limnodromus scolopaceus; assembly: GCA_028565335.1. NCBI lineage: Eukaryota > Metazoa > Chordata > Aves > Charadriiformes > Scolopacidae > Limnodromus > Limnodromus scolopaceus. The sequence continues at coordinate 34,110,999 of JAOXNO010000013.1, forward strand.
TTGCTAGCAAGAAGGACAAATAAGAATCCAAGGAATTTTTCAACATTTCCCTCTGTCCACTGCTCAATGGTATAAAATTACAAATCATAAGGTATCGGTCTGAGCTATTGTACTTTCTGGTCACTCAGATCACTAAAATATGAAGAAATCTCTTTATTTACCTCCTGTATATCTCTAGTCATTCTAGCTATCACAGACAACCCCCATTCTGCACAGTTTCCCTGCTGTAACTCCACGTGAGTTACAGCCACGAGTGCAAATACAGAAACCTAAGTTTAGATCATTTGTTCTTGAAGCTGTGCTGCTGCCAGCAGAACTCCACTGAAAGAACAGCTTAGAAGGACATGTTTGTCCTTCTACTATGTATTTTTATCATTTTAGAGCTTATTGCCAAATGCAAGAGTTCAAGCTATTGTAGCACTAACAAGCTGATGGAGATGAGCCAATTTTTACCACTCAGAATCCTGGCTTTATTTCCACATTCCTGTCCACCCACTTGTTCTGTATTGTTCCACAAAACCACCTCATGCCTGGGCTATTTATTTTCAAATGTGTTACATTTCTCTCTAATTACAATGAAAGAGTAGACGGACTTGCTAGTTCTATGTGAAATACGCTAATTGCAGCATCGTCTAAATAATTTTGGAAAAAAAGATCAGCTGTGAATAAAGAACACAGTGAATGAAGGAGTAAAAACTGACTATATGCAGTAATTTCAAGGCATGAAGTACTCCTGATAATTCAGGAATGTGAGTCAAGTGTTTCAGAAAGTTTGAAGGTTTGGGAAAACTGGTTTCTGGCACTGTACAGAGAAAAAAATAAAATAAAAACCCCCTCCAGGCTGCTTGCTAATACAGCTGAATGCAATTTGTTTCTTTATATAGCTTGCAGCGTAAAAAACTTTGCAAAGAGAGTCAAGAGTTGACGAAAGGGATGAGTCAGTGACTTAGAGAAGGAAAGAGGATTTTAGACACGTGGGATAGCAGGCGTGATGCAGCAGTCCTTTGCTGTAGGACACGGCAGAAGTGCAAAACAAGGAAGACATAGGGTTTGCCTGCAAGGGGACACTTGGTAAGTTAAGCCAATTCACCTGAGCATGGGAATTCAACATGCGTTAAAGCCCCAAATGGATGTCCACATTTAGGATTACAGTGGTCCTAATGTGACTAAAGTGGTCCTTAATCCTTAGAGATTTAGTCCTTGGTGAAAGAGTGCTCTGAATTGATTCAAAGGCATTTTGTAGGTGGAAATCTTCAACATGCACAAGTTACGCCAACTGACTTCATACTTCTTGACTCACCATAACATTGTTGATTTTCCCCATGAAACACAGCCTTAATTTGAAGTAAGAGCATTGAGAGTTGACAGGACGGAACGAGTCTTGGGCAGACTGCAGCCAAGCACTGCATTGGAGACTGCATAATATCATTCAGAGAACAGGTAAAACCAGAGCAACAGCACTAACCAAACTTGTCCTGAGATAAAAAATTCCAGGCTAAAGCCCGGAGGTAGCCGCCCTGGACCAACAGCACACGAGCTACTACTCCCAGAACAAACCACCTTTGCTGCCATAGGAATCACCCTGAGGTTTAGCTGGGGTAAAAAGTTCCAGGCAGGGCAAGTTTGCCTTAGTTCAAGAAACTCTGGGGTGGAAAGTGGAGCGTAGGAGGTAGCTAGAGTTTTCCAAAGGTGTCTCATCTACATATCCATAGCTTAGGGTTAGTTATAAAGCAATCGTGATGGTGCTCTTGGGGAGAAAGCGGTACCTCCCATGCTCACTTCCACATCTCATGCTACAAAATACAATATGGAACTTACAGATGAGAATCACACTCCTCCTGATTCCCCCCTGCAAATCCATCTCTGCGAGGCCTAAGAAGATAAACCCGGGGGAAGGCAGGACATACTGATCTCCAGGGCATATCCAGCTTTCAGCATTCTGCGCTCTACCTCAACATGGGATGTCAGCACCGAATGTGTCAGCTTGTGCAGAGCAGCACCCGTCTGCTAGAGCCTGGACATGGCTCAGGTTAATTTTACACAGCCCCAGCAGCTGTTCCAGGCTAGCAGCTTCCTTATGAACAGCCAGCAAATTAAAATGGACATAATTAAAGGAGGAAAATGTCAATCCCATCTCGGCTCCCAAAGACATTGGCAGCAGGGAGAACATGGGGATTATTTCTGACACTTGCACACCTGCTTCACTCTTGTTTTAAAATCTTCCATTGAGGAAGATACAAAAACAATTATTTTCTAACGAGGACAGCCAAAACTGTGACAGTGATAGAAACCATACAGGTTGCATCAGTCTTTGAATCTTTTTACGTGCTTACCCAATCCGATAACATGCACTTCCCTGCAGTTTGGGATTGTCTATGGTCTGCTTCTGCTAGGAGTTACAGCAAGTGTTTTCTCCATTCTGACTTCTGCATGAGCTGAAGTGTGGGGAGAGATTTCTATCTCAGCTTTGCTCATGTTGAAGAATTAGGCCCAAGGCCCTGCATATAATCCATGCTGGTCTCCTCTAACAGGTATGTGCAGAAGAATCCTAACAATGCTCTTATATTCCTATATAATAACCTCTGAGTGAAAGATAATTGTGTGGCAAGCGCTGGGCCAATTTTGCTGATGAAACAGGCCAGGAGAATGAACAGGGCTAGCAAAATCATCTTTCTGAATGACAGTAAATAGTTAAACATAGTTTGGAGTGCTGAGTCCAGCTACCACTACCTGCTCAGTCCTAGGACAGACAGACAATTCAGGCCAAACACCGAAGAACAGGTTCATTACCGGTAGGGGAATACAACATCTGCTGATATTCCCAGTGCACAGTGTGGCTTATCACCCACAAACAGCAGATTGTGGAGGTTGCTTTGGATCTTGGCTCTCTTTCATGTTGTGGGTTATCACTGGATAAATCTAATCATACAGGAATGAAAACTTCCTTCTATCATGCTATAGCCTGCTGGTGTGACAATCAGGCCCAGAGGAACGAGAAAGGACAAGTAGGAAGCTATACATGTCTGTGTGTGTAAAACAAACTTGATTTTCTCTATATCAAGATGAATTTGTCTGGTCTGGCAGCAGTGAGACTGGAATCCTTATTGATGCTCTTACCTGATCATGCCAGAGGCTGAAGCACGTCTGAAGAGTCTGTGGAAAAGAAGAACAGGTAGCATAGTCTTTCCCTGGGGAGTTGTTGAGAAATTAGCTGTGTTTCTGCAAAGACAAAATGAAGTGGACACAGGAGACTGAAAGTGCAGGAGATAGAGGTGAGGCTTGTGCTGCTGCAGCACTCCTTGCACCCTTGCAGTGAGGTTAAATCCACAGCCTGTGAAATCTGCTGAGCTGGCATTAGCATTCAGCCTCTTTAAGGCACAGCTTTCTAATCCAGGTGTCAGGGAGGTGTGCAGTCTTACCTCCTAAAGGAGAGGGAGAGGGTGAAAAAGAGAAATTAAAATGGAATGCGAGGAAGGAGAATGCAGAAAGGACAGGCTGGAGGAAGAACAGTAAGCTTCAGGTCTAAGCTAAAGCTAGGGGAGATGATGTTTCCTATGAGCCTTTCTTTTTCTCAGCAGAATTAGGATGACAAAAGCTCATCTTTGAGGAAAATGAAATGAAGCCCCGTTATGTCACAGGGCATTTCAGCACAAGGTAGAAGTAAGGTCATGTTTGTAAAGCTGGACTCTGAGTGCCAACTTGGCACTTTCAGGATCAGTACCAAAGTGCAAACCCAAAGGGTGCTAGGTTAATCTCCTCTTGGATCTTTTTTTTTTTCAACAGTGAGGTCTGATTTCAGATTTATTGGCAGAAATCATGTTGATTTCTTGTTGTGAAGTGTTTACCAAACGTGATCTCAACACAGGCTTTAGCCAGCATATTCTTTACAGACTAAATAAGCTTATTTTTTTCCTGTTAGTATTTATCTGACTTAAAAAAAAATAATTCACAGGGCAAGCAGAGTTTGACTTTTGCTGCTTTAGACACCTTGGAGTGTAGTCCACAAACACAGCACCAACTCTGCCCTTTTCAAGGGCATTCTGCCCAGAGGGCAGTGCAAAACCACCCTAAGGAGGGCTGAATCTGGGTCAGAATCTTGCAACAAACAGCTTCAAGAATCAATCACCACCATTTTAATCTGATTATATTTTTATCATCCTTTAACAAGCAAACGTCTGGAACACTTGCAGTGTTCTGCAGAGGACATGACTGAAGGTTAAGCAGAGCTATGTACATTCCAGACAATGAGTTTATGAGACACAGGGATGAAGACATTACTCTTCTTTTGAATTGCCCATTATACCTCCATGTCTAAGCATTAATTGCTGTTGTCTAAAGGAAAGTGATTTCCCTTAAGATAAAAGTTACAGTCTGTGATCAGCAAGCTATTGCTCAGTGTTAAATTAAATTTTCAACTTCATTTCTGTGCTGGAAAACTTGCAGTGTCACAGTCATGCAATGCCAAAAAGGATTTCTTGTTATTTGGCTAAAGGAAAGGGAGTGTTCCCAAGTAAATGGCGTCATTACCGAGTCCACTGACAGTACATCCAACTTGTGCTGTTTGCATTGGACCTCATACATAGTTAAATACACAGTATTGCTCATTTGGCCTTCTCTTATTTGCCTGCAGTTCTGATAAGCTAAGCATTAATGCTGATTTATAGAACTGCACTCACTCAGTATGAAATTTGGCACAATACTTCTCTGAGGACAGGCAGAGCCTGGCATAACAACAGATTTCCAGCAATTGAAGAGAAAGACTGTATACTCTCTACTCCATCAGGCCCAGCTAATGCCATGAGCTTTCTGAAGAGTAGGTGGAGTTGCAGCAGATCTTCTGCTGACATTTTTCTAATGCAGCTTTTAGGAGAACTCAGTCTTGGCTCAGCTGGATGACAAGAGAAGGGAGCAAAATGGTTGGCACTGCTCTTGGTGCTGGGTGAAGCTTTGGTTGCAATGACTGCGGAGCTTCCCCCGTCGTTTCCACCAGCACTTGACACACGCTGCTCAGGTCCCAGCATAGCCAGTTCCCTTCGAACGGAGGGGCAGGATCCTGCTCTGCTCAGCCTGGAGGAAGAAAGAAATCAATACCCAGATCAATGTTCCTGGTCAGCCGCTGCCAACCGCCCGCCTCTCCTCTCACGGAGGAGTTTGGTCAGGAGCCAAAGATGCGAAGGTCTCTTGTCTCTCGCTGTGTCACTCGTGACCGACCGTGTCCTTTGGAAGGCCACCGCACCGGCATTGCTAATGGGCAGGCTCGCCTGGTGAGTCAGCTGGGGAAGCGGGCAGTGCTCTTCTCCTCACAAGCATTGCCCACATCTCCGTGCCAGAACGTGGTGCCTGGCTCTGATGTCTGACCTACTGCTAAATGAGTAGAGGCATCCAAGCCTGGTTTCTCAGAGGAACATGGCTTTTGTGCAGTGCTCTGTTAATGCGGCTCTTACCCCTGTGATAGCAATGCTAACTCAGAAAGAATTGGTCTGGAAATCTTTCCATCGGGCTGCACTGTGCAGCACAGGTAAAACTAACCCTTAGAGTGAAAAGTCAGCAAGCCTAGAGCAGAAGAGAGTAGTAGAAGCTCCCGTTTCTGCTGCCACCTTGGACTATTGAAATATCCCTTCCTAAAGGGGTTTTTACTTGGTTGCTGAAACATCCTTTTAACCAGATCTTCTCCTAGAATTCAAGAAATAGCAAAAGCTGATCAGAAATGAAAATACTATCATCAAAACCCCAGTAATGCACCTGCCCTGTGAGGCATGACAACTTTTTTAAAACATGTTAAAGGAGAAGCTGCTGCCTGAGCGTTCACACACCACTCAAGGAGCCGCACACCCACCACCCGAGTCTGTCACCTCTGGGACCCCAGTGAGCCGGCAGGTGTCCCATTCGACTGCTCACACACACACACACACTTACTCTCGCGCACGCTCCTTCCTCCTTCAGGCTTGACCCCAGGTTTCCCGCAGCAAAGTCCCAGGCATCCCAAAGTGATTTAATTGAAAAAATACAGCAGCAAGGTCAGCCTGGGCTGGGTGCCTCCAAAAAGGGAGGGACCTCGAACAAAGAAATCCCATTATACCCTTGGGATTATACACCGGCCCCTCACATGCTGTTCACAGGTGTTTTAGTCACGAAATCACAGAATTGTCAGAGTTGGAAGGGACCTCTAGAGATCATCTAGTCCAACTCCCCTGCTAAAGCAGGATTGCCC
>JAOXNO010000013.1:34118745-34132133 GCA_028565335.1 Limnodromus scolopaceus
TTAGATACTTATAAACATAAATAAGGTCTCCCCTCAGCCTTCGCTTGTCCAGGCTAAAGAGTCCCAGCTCCTTGAGCTTTTCCTCATAAGGGAGGTGCTCCAATCCCTTAATCATCTTCTAACAGTGATTTTTGGTCTGGGCTCTTCTAACACCTTATTGGGTTCTTTTCTGTGCCCAGGTGAGCAGGTGGCCCATTGGGTGCTCTTACCTTGTTGATTTGCTGTCTCTGCTGATGGTTGGAGCCTCCTTATCTCCTGGTTTACGCGTCTTGTGCACCTGCACCCCCCACGGAACACGGAGAACCGAAAAGTCTCAGGCTTAGGGAAAACACTACCAAACCATCAGCATGTTATCAACACTTTTCTTGTACTAAAAAACTAAATGCAGCACTGGACCAGCTGCTAAGAAAATTACTAAGAAAATAAACTCTATTGCTGCCTAAAGGCTTTCATGCTAAGTAAAGCTAAGCAAACAGCATAAATCTCACCATATTATAACCCTAAGTGATTTATTCTAATTAAAACTTACTTATTTAAGCCAAACAACTAATATCTCTCAACAAACATAATTTCCAGTTGAAATGAAACCTTTTTTGCTTTCCTCTCACATTTCTTTAAACTTCATTTTTCATCCCTTTTAGTGTGATAATGGCAGGCTCAGCTCCACTGCAGAGGAGGCCATTGGCCCTGTTAGGATGCAATGACAGCAAACGAGGCTTTGCATGATGTCTCTAACTGCCTTGGAGAGAGGTCTGCTTTACGCCACCGCTCCCAGGCCTGGGCACAGCCAAGGTGGATCTGCAGGAAAGAGTGGTCGGGCATTGGAATAGGCTGCCCAGGGAGGTGGCTGAGTCACCATCCCTGGATGTGTTTAAGAGTCATTTAGATGTGGTGTTGGGGGATATGGTGTAGGGGAGAACTTTGTAGAGTAGGGTAGATGGTTGGACTCGATGATCCTGGGGTCTTTTCCAACCAAGATGATTCTATGATTCTATGACCTCAGGCATCACAGCTGCTGAAAGGCTCTCCTGGTTTTCCTGGGTACCCTAAGCTATGGTGAGGTGTGCTTGGTCTCTGCAGCCACCCAGAACCAGTCAGGACATGGGAACAGCCCATCTGCCCTTCTTCTTTCCCAGTTCCTGGACGTGGAAGGACGGCTTGTGTTACGTGGTTATATTCCTTTTCTGTCTGCCAGGTGTCTTACCGGTATGTCTTCCTGTCTGAAGAGCCATACCTGAGAACAGATAATCATGGCAAGACTGGGCTGGGACAACAAACCTGCTGCCTGTTGTGCCTTTCTCCAGGATTTGAGTTCATATTCCTGGTCCCCTTCTTATTCATGGGCCTTCTGTCTTTGCCCTCTCTGCTTTGAAGATCATGCACTCTACCTGCATCTAAATACTCTCCAATTTGCCCATCTTAGGCCCAAATTCTTTCCTCTCCCCCCCTTCCCTTGCCATCCCGTCCCCCCCCGCCCATTTTTACAGCAGTGTACATTTACATCGTGCCTTACATTTATGCCTGGTTTGTATCACTGTAAAAGAGAAAAGAATCAAGCCTTACAATTGTAAACAAGAAGTATCCAGAGACACAATAACATTTGTACCCACTTTAATGTTTTCCTCTAAGTAAAAGATAATTGGAAAAGACTAATTGAAATTGATTTTGATTTTCTGAAACATTGAATGATGCTGTAATCAAAATTATAGCAGCTATTCATGTAACAATTATAAGGCTGAAGAGAAGAAAAAAAACCAAATCTGTCAAAACAGCTAAGAAATATTATCAATATTGTTTTGCCGGCTCAGGAAACAATAGCAGTTTTTGAGCTGCAGAGTCCTATAAGCTTACTAAGGTAGGTGGTTTGCAGAAATCCAAGAAATCTGTCCTGCTGTTCCCAGAACAGATAATGCCACAAAAGCTAAATCTCAGTGTGGCAGCAGCAGTGACAGCAGCCTAGGAGAGGACTCACTGCTGGCTAGATAGAAAGAAGAGATCACAAACAAATCCAGCCAGGGCTGCAGAAAGGATTGATGAAAATTATGTAGGTTCCATGTATAGAGGTGAGGATGTAGGAGAAGCAGAAGGAAACAATCCAATGCCCTAGTCCCAAAGCTGACTCAACCCTAAGCAAAACTATAAAAGCCATGAAGGAGCAAAATTTAGAATACAGGGGGGTTTATTCTATTATATAGAAAAAAAGAAAAGTACAACCCCCCATATTTTTAGAAAGATACTGGCCAACATAATTAGCCGGAAGACATGCTTGTGGTTTTAATTATGAATATGAACATTAGTATTCACTAAACATTCTGCAAAATGTCTTTTTATAATTAAAACAACCTAGTGCAATGAGAATTCTTCATATTATTCTAAAGAACAATGCTGTAATCTTAAATGCTTTTAGATCTGCTGCCCTAAACTCGCTGTCAATGCACGTTAGTTGAAATATTCAATTGTTGTCATTCACTGAAATATGTGCCAAAGGAGAGCTTGCCTTCCCGTAAACGATAACTTTTAATGCTGTTAATGAAGTCATGTTCTGCTAATGCATTCAATATTTCTCTTGGAGCAAGAACCACGGCTTTCTGGATTTCGGTCTGTAGCTGCAGTGCCACCCTCTTTGATTTTCATAGCTGCTTCTAAGTTGTACAGTAGCCATTAAACTTAACAGCAATGACAGCTTTGGAAAGCCAGTAATGCTGTATTCTGGAGATGATTACCAAAGCCTTTATTACTTGAGTACTTAGAAATAGAGAAGCACTATAACGTCTAAATCCCACAAAAGCTGATTATTTTCCTCCTGAGCTTCAGACATAGATTGAGAAAATGCGTATGCATAGTAGGAAAGGAGCTGCAAAACCAGGATTGCTGAAAACATTGTCGTGGGCTGGATATGTTTATCTGACAACCTATTTATCAGTTCTGAACTGCTAGGACCATTACTCAAAAAAAAAACCAAACCAAAACCAACCAACCAAACAAAAAACCCAAAAACCCCACCCCCCACTCAGGGCACTGAATCTGTAATTATTTTAGTAACTTACATGGTGCAGACTTTTAATCTCTAGTTATCTGTGCATACACTGTGAAGCAGGAAGAGAATATAGACCATATATATATTTGAAATAGTAATCAGTGAGCAAACAACAGAGCAATACCAAGACAAGACTTTGTTCAGAGAGAATAGAGAAACCACAACTTTTTCAGAAGGAGCTGGGGAGAAGGTTCATCATCCATTCACTGTAGAAAAGCTCTTTCTGAATAGACTGTTTAATGCTGGATAAATGCAGGATGAAGAGTTGATCCCTCTAGGACATAAATCTGGGATTCCAGGTATAGGATGTCTTTTTAACCAAAGTTGTTGCTTTAGTCATTAAATTAGATTTTTCTTGCTATGACGGATTCAAGGCAACAGCAGCAAAACATTCACTTCTTTTTAAGTACTGGATTGCCTCTCCTATGTCTCCCATAACATGGAATTTAAATAGGAATACAAATACTGTCCCCTGAGCTTTTCTGAGGCAAGCTCTGATGCTAAAGAGAAATACTCCAGGAAAGTACATAACAGCAAGAAATAATCAAAGCTGAAAAACTAAAGCCCAAACCTTCAGGCCTAAAATACATATATACATATATATATATACACACACCAGCCTTGCAAGCCCCTGTTGAGACGCTTTAATACAGTGGTCTACATCCAATTTTCCCAGCCAATACTGTGCCCAGAAGAGGTTTCTCGTTTTGGTCATGGTGACGGAGAACTAAAACTGAGGCCAATACTGAGAGTAAATCCTCTCCGGTGAAGTTTGAGTGTAGGAGTCAAACTTTAGGCAGACACCTGTGAGAGATATGGCCACATTAATTTCTAATTGACACCTATAGTTTCTAAAGACCTTGATTTTCCTGAGACTGACAGAAAATAAAAAAGTTCTGTTCACAGCTCTGGCGCGCTTTGTACACATCATGTGGACTTACTGGCATTTGCATTTTCTGTGATTAAAAACATATTGGCAGTCTTATATGTCCATTAAAGCATAAAAGAAAAAAAACCAGCGTTTTTTAACTAACCAAAGTCTATTCAATACTTCCAAACTGCTTGTAGCACTACATAACGGCTACCAAGCCTGGCAAGACAAAAAAATTCCATCCAATTGCAAATTTTAAACAAGTGCATATTTGCCCACAGCTAGAAAGTTCAAAGCATTTAATTTTACAGCTCCAAGTGGGTATCGCTCCTGCCAGCAGTGAAAACTCTGCTGCTGTTAACCAAGGAAACCCCCTGCATCACTTCAAACTTGAAACAGTTTCAGAAAGGGGCACAAACTCAGACTGGTTCCACCTCCTGAAATACACCTTTACTGGAAAAGCTGGGCTCAGGCAACAAAATAAACATTCTTCCTTCAAAAGGGGGCTTTACAAAAGGAGAAGGTCTCCTCCTCTGTAGCTGGAAAGAAATGGTACCCGTGAACAAGTCACAGGAAAAAGAGAAACTCCCACCTACACAGGGCACATCCACGGCTATGGAAAAAGAGCCCTGTACAGCTGTCAGAGTTCACTAGCCCCTCTCTTCCACCCTCCGTGTGTGAGAGAGAGGCGAGGGCCTCAGTTAAACAAAAATAAAAGAAAAATCAACAAACTATTGTGTTCATGCAGGAATTGCCTTAAAAATAGCTTAAAACAAGCATCTGCTAGCTGAATGTTTCGGCAAACACTACAATCAAAACACTCAAACTGTTTCAGCAATGTTTCAGCAATCCCTACAGCCATGTGTTTGATTCTCTGGAAGCATGTAGTTGTGATAGCTGAAAACAGCGAAAGAAAGCAGGAGGGGTCACCAGAGGGTGAAACATTTCAGGATTTCATTAATATTTTCTTGGTCTAATATAAAACTCCCAAGTTAAAGGATCTCATTGTGCTGCTACAAAGCTTTTGTTTATACTGACGCACCTGTGCTACTGAAAGCTAAGGAAACTGCCTTTGAAACCTCTTGACGTTGAGTGCTGTTGTAAAATGAACACTTGATATTTACAGCTACTTTCAGTGGAGTTACACACTCTCAAATTACGTTAGGTCCATAAATGAAGAGAAAGTGAGCATATGATGTGCACTGATAAAGTCAACTTCTGCAGATGAAGTAATAAGAAAGACTTACCCAATAATTACCCAATATGTGAAGTCCCTCAGACCCCCCTTCAAGCAGTCAGAGAAATAAGAAAAAAAGCAAAGCCCTTGTGATTGCATTTTTATATTCTTCTCCCATGAGGAAGGGACTGGCTGGGCCATTCAGACACTCTCTAAATTAAAACCTATTAGTTCTTGCAAAACAAACAAACAAAGGAAAAAAAAACAAACAACAACCAACCAAACAGAAGAACTCAGAAGACCTTCAGAAAATAAGGAGCCCAACTCTTTTGCTAAAAACAAACAAGGGTGCTTGGGTTGCCCAAGAAAGACCTGGAGAAATCAAAAGACCAGCTAAGAAATCACTGTTCTGGAGAGCTTCCTGTGCTGCTCTTTAAAGTAAGAATCAGAATCTGTGATCCTAAGGTTACAAAATGTTTGGAAATTGTAACACAGTAGAAAGAAAATCATGCCCAACTGGAAGATCAGTGGAGAGTGTCCCCCTTTTTGAAGAAGTCAAATGTGACTTTGATCTGGTGGAAGTTACTGCTGCAGCCATGCAGGACAAGGAGCTGCAGTGGGGGGATGTGAGGGGGAGCAGAGATGTTAATAGTAATGGGTGGTGAGAAGATCAAGATTAAAGGTTACTCTGGGTGGCAATACATCTCTCAGCACATCAGCCCAAACTGGAAACTCTCCCAGTCTGAACCCCTACATCACAGTGCACAAACTGGTCACGGTTTCTGTCTCTTCCTCCTTCCCCCTTTTTAACCACTGTAGGAGGGGGCGTAGACATGTCATTAGATCACAGAAAGGGGACTGGGAAAGACTTCCCAGAGCTGTAGCAAGAACACACCAGCTGCCAGGCACCAAACTGTCACGGGGGCACTTGTGATGGTGCCATCCCCAGGCCATGGTGAGAAACCCTTGAAGGGGACTATCCCAGTTCACCGTAGGCAGTGGGAGAAGCCTTCGCTGTGAATTCTCCCTCTCCTGCTATCCCGGTGGTAGCATCAGTGCTACACACAGCGCTGATTTGATTGACATGAGAAAAATAAAACCAACTGTTTAGCAAATAAATAGTTTTCTTAAAATAATGAAAAAAGGTTACTGGAAACCGTTTTCTGAGAGAAAAACATAAATTTGGCTAACCCGATCAGTCAGAGCATCAGGCTGCACTGTTTAGAAAGCACAAACTGATGCTAAAGAGCCAGACAGATGCACTGTGGTAGATGTGGATTCACTGGGCTTTGGGTCTTTTTATCTTCACTTGTTGATGACTTTCTTGATGAGTTTTCAATTGACTTCTGGATTAGCATAGAGCAGCTCAGGGAACTAGCATCCTTAAATTATAAATAAAGTAATCTGCAACGTAAATGTAATTTAGGGCATGCTCCCCATCAATGTTTTTTATATATTCTGGCTAAGAAACAAAGGCTGTTTTTCATGCTGATTCTACTGCGTGACTACTCTTCTCCTGTGCTAGAGCCCTCCTTTGTTGCCCTTTTATCTCTCTGATGTTCACCATGCCTACTGAAGTTTACTGACCTTTTACAGATCTTTTCAGGTAAGATCAGAAGCTGGGGCACAATTTGAAGCTATGCCATCTCCTGCAGCGTAACTCAAGCAGTTGCGAAAGTGGGGACATTAGGCTCTAGTGATACAGAACGATCAGAGTTTATAAGCTCTGCAGAACATCATTCGATACGTGCACTGAGTAAACACCACAGTATTTCTCAGCTGGCTGATTTGCTAATGTGGAATATATATCACTAAAATCAGCGGAAACAAAGTACAGACTCCTGGAGCCAGGTAGCATCAATTGGACGACTTCACAGACTCGCAGCAAAATTAAAGGCATCCGACCAAAGAGATATTCACTGAACACCCGCAGAGTTGCCAAACCTTCAGCTGAAGGTAGGCAAGTTTGGCTTTTATTGCATCTGAGTTTCCACTGCTTTTCCTTTCATGCTGCAATACCTGGCACCTACTTATAGGCTAAAACACAGGCACAGTCCTAGGAACAGCTGAACATGTAATGAGAACATGTAATATCTCACCCTGTACTAACTTTGTTTCATTTCCACTTTGTGTCCCCTTTCTTCACTTCATTCACATCATCTTGGATTTCTATCCTGTGACCCCGTTCATTTGTAGGCGGCTTCTCTATGTTCTCGACAGGTTTTCTGATGTGGAACTCTCTTTCAACTGCAAAGCTCTCCCTTTGGATTGCTTCTTTCTGTGGGGAGTTTTTTCTGATGTGTCATTGTACGCTGGTGCAGAGAGAGATGTCATCTTGCTGAGAATTCAGAGTGACAGCAAACACACGTAAGAGCTAAATTTTTTAGTGTCTGATCACTCTGTTCCTGACAGAGTTGGGCATGGTAAACAGCCTTAACTTGCAACACACACAGAGACCAGGGATTGGTATGAAGAAAGGCAACGGAGTCTTTTGAAGTCTTGCAAAGGCTTTCATGTTTGGGCATGTGCCAGAAAATCCATACTGACAGCCAAAGTAACATTGAGATCCCTGTGAGAAATATCCCAGCTAAGTAAAATTCTGACTCAATGTTACAAGTGTTAGTTTTTCTGGACCTTAAATTGTGATTGTGCTAGTATTTAGTTATACTAGTATTAGGAAACATCATGGTTTTCAGGGTAATTTGAGTCCATCATCAAACACCATCCCTAAAACAGTATTAAAAACAGAATTAAAGTACATTTTTACTAACAAAGCTCATCATGTTCCTACCTAACTGCTAGTGGAGAAACTATATTGCAATCTGTACAATCATTTCAAGCATAATACTTCAACTGATGATATCAAGGTGAGCTCCACAGTAGGAACAAAGCCAAAGCGTGCATTAGAGATTGCCACTCTTGATTAAGAGTCTTTGAGTAGTCAGAAAGAAACATTTTGCTTTCTAACTGAATCTTGTACCATTTTAATAGGTTGAAATTTAATACAGGCTACTTCAAATGAGCTATCCTGATGAAATATGAAACATGAATCAGTTTAAGAATTCAGAAGACCCTGAACTTATTGCAGACATATCAATGCATTCAGCCGTGCTAATCACCTCCAGCGCTTTTTGCTGAGCTCTTCCAGGAAAACTGCTTTTTGTACAAATGAACTTTGTCTTCCAAACTGTCCAAGGTTTGTTCAGAATTACCTTCAAGTGCACGTTAGGAGTTCTCCTGCAGCTTTTTAGTACATTGGCTCCCCCTCCTGTTCACTCGGTGTATGCAATAAACTCAAACAGTGCCAGTAAAAGAAGTTTCTCAGCACTTACCGTCATTGCTTTTTGGGAAGCGCTGTTTCTGAGGCTCACTAAACAGACTATTTCACAGGTATCCGTGTGAAAGACACAATCCTTGTTCAATACATAAGAATAGCAGGGTCCAAAACAGCAGTGTATACAAAATAATTGTATATAATGTGATTGTGTGAGGAATAGTAAAAAAAAAAGAACTCTCTACATTAAGTTTTTTAGAAAAAAAAAAAAAAAAGACAATGAGAGAAGGATTTTTCAAGTGAAGTCATTCCTTGGAAACTTTAAAAACCAGTCCACTGCAGAGTTAAGAAACGTGTAAATTAAAGACTACATTTGAACAGGAAGGTCCAAAAAACTGCCTGCAGTTCAGCCAATACAAAGGAAGTATAAATTGTAACGGTAACACAGAAAATGAAGAAGAGAAAGATTAGATGGGTAAGGTAACTAGTGATAATTCACACGTGACAATTAGAATTAAAATCACTCACTACGGCAAGAATTTGTGGAGTTGTAAAGGAAAGGCGTCACATTTTAAGAAAGCACTGGAAGAACTCCAGATCTAGTATCAACAGCAGGTAAACTGACAGAATAATTGGAAATAAAGTGACAGTCCTATAGGAAACATGGCAAGATATGGAGAAGTCTGGTTTCCACTCCCCTCTGTTCTCCGAACAATGAATGGGCAGCGGAAGGAGAGACACGAGAAATGCTTTCAGGGAAAGGCTGGTCACAGTCAGCGTAGGCACATTCCTGCAATGAAACCTGAGTAAGAACACCAGATTCTTGAGGCTGCCAGGGACATGGAGGTAACAACAATATTTCTGAAATTCAGCGTATGTGGTGCATTTCCCCTAGTTGTCTGGAAGCACTGCTCGTCAGGGAACACTTACATCATCGCACTGCATCTCGGTAAAAAGACCACACCTGAGACATAGTGCAGGTAAAAGCACATAACACTCCACCTGCTTTAGTTAGCCGTGTTAAAAAAATAAGAAGAGAGCAATAAAAGGCAATGTCACATAGATTAAGAACCATCAGACACCTCAAAAAGAAATTGTCACCAGACAGTCAGGGCTGAATGGGGACACCAGCAGTGAATTTCTGCAGATCCCTGTAAGGATGAGAACACTACTTGATGTTTCCGTCAACAGCTTTTGAGTGTTTATGACCAAAAGAGTGGCAGGGTGGTACAACAGGGACAGCACATAAAAAGTACGTTTTGACACACGGAGAATGAGGGAAGGGAAGATGCACCAGGAGAGCGGGTGATTCTGAAAGGAACAAGGGCCCGCACTGCCAGAGCAAGCTGCAGTGAACAGCGTTAATGAGATGTAAAACCAGCAGAGTAATGACTTCTGATCTCCACTGCCAGGTTTATTTTTATCCAAGACTGTTTAAAATTAAACGCATAAACAACCTGGAAAGAACACACCTTCTCCCCAGCTCCAAGGTATGTGTTTTGAACACTATGCTATAGTTAGCTTTGCTCATTTTCTTTCGGGCTCTCCTCTTGCGTAATGACAGCTCCAACTGAGCTACAGAGCATCTTCTTCCCAGCAAACACACTCAGTCTGGCGGTTAATACAGCTTTCTGGAAAATTGGGGATGCGAATCTATATCCTGCCACAGAAGCAAACTTGTCATCCACATCTCTCACCTCCTGTGACACCTCTAACCAGAAAGTAATTATTCAAAAGGTGGCCATCCTATTTTCTTTCTGTATTTCAGATCAGAAGAACAATCTTGCGAAAAAACACGCAAATACTTACATGGGAGCTCTGAATCACGCGCAGAAGGGGGTATCCACCTGGAGTCCTGACCCAGCCATTACAGAGCTAGAAAGGGATGGGATCTCACACCCTTCCCCAGGGTTAACGTTTTCTACTGCCAGGTCCGGGCTGCTCCCCGCAGAATAACCTGGTTTTCAGGGCATCGCTTTGAAACCATTCAACTCATCCTACAGAGTTGAATCAACACAGATTTCTCTTGGCTTTGGCCCTGGAAGAATTTTTAGGATGTGGTTTGGATAAAGGCAAATGTTTTTTTAGATATGTGTTTAGGCAAATATATTTCAGATAAAGGCAAAGTAAAGGCTTACTACAGAGGCAAATGTGTGCACTTTAATGGCCTTTGATATACACAAGAGACTAGAATATCTAATAGTTCTTAACTATTAGCTGTTTAATTTCTGTTCTCCCCCATAAGAGAAGCATAATGTATCACATTTTTTTTGATCACTGATACTATATTTTACACCAAAAAAAAAGCATTAGACAATCCCCCACAAGACTGGATTTATCTTTAACTGAAGCGATTATCTAGAATTGCATGGACGGATACAAGTGGAACTTTCCTAAATTCAGCTGGTTTTAGAGTGATTACATTTGAATTGTTAGACTTAATAAAAAAAGAGCTTCTGTATCACTAAATTTCACTGAAATGCATAAATAACTTCTATAGTTTTAAAAGTATCCTACCTGTCTCATTTTGGTTTTGAAAAGTCGTATTGTGGAAAAAGTGTCCTTTGGAATTTTACCTTTTTCCCCTGTCATTATTGACAGTGACAATCTTCATGCATTTGCATAACTACATATGAAAATATTACAAGATCAGTTTTCAAGGCATGTCCCATCAAATTTGTAAACTCATAGCCAAGAATCATTTTTTATGGGATGGTGCTATGTTTGGCAAAGGTGCCCTGATTCCCTAATTTGGAACTGTAAAGGAAATACTGAAACACCAAACACCGAGTCAGGTATCACTACGGGAAAGAAAAACACTAAACTTGCTACTTCATAAAGCAAAGACAAACCCCACTCTTCCTACTCTGTAACAAATCAAAGAACTACAGCTTGATTCCACAACCAATCTGGATGCCTCTTTCCCACCCTCCAAAAAACCCACCCAGCCACTTGCATTAATACTTATCTCAAAAAATTACAATCTAATTTTCTCTCATTTCCACATTCTTACTTTGCTGATCCACCAGTAGAAATACTGTAGTATTGTGTTTGACCAGTGGTAAATGGCTACAGCAAATCTTCCAAGCTGTTGCAGTCTAGGGCTGTACCCACAGAAAGAAGAAATTTCAAAGGTGAGAAGGGTCTTTTCCCTAAAATGTACACAGGGACGCATCCCCAGTCCAGAATTAAAAAGTTCTGTTTTCTCCATCTTCAGCGGCACGTATAAATAAGCTGCACTTGTCATTGCACTAAGGTCAATTCATTGCACCAAGGAGATACACACAGATCGAACAAACCAACCTAAACTGTGCCCACTACTTACTTTGGACTAAGGATCACCCCACCTTCTCCTGATGATGGATAATTTAGTTTCTGTAAATGGTTGCCTGTGCAGATTTAAACGCCACCTTACCGCAAAATCCTCTTCTCCACGGTCCATTTCTTCTCCAGCTCAGCTAGGGAAGAAGAGCAGCTTGGAAATCACAAAGCTTTTTGTCATCTCGTAAGGGTGCCAACGGAACAGCAGGTGTTACAACTCTCCCCTGCAACCCACCATAATCATTTCAGAAGACCACAGAGCCGGGTAGGGTTCCCTGGTGTATCTACAACCACTCTGTCAGGATCCTGGCACAGCGAATGCCAAGTTCTGCATAGCCATGAAGGTGCTTCGATGAACATTGCTTGTGAAAATTGGAACATTCATTAACTTCTACAACTCGATGGTATTTCGTAGCAAGCTTTTAGTAAAAAGCTGCTGTTGGTTAATATTAAATCTGCCTTCCCATTTGCAGGAAATGCTGCTTTCACATGTAGTTTAAAAAAAAAGAAAGTCACAAAACATATTGTAGCATTGAAACAACTTGTTAATAACCTGAATTCTTTCCACTCACTAATGCTGAGTAACAGGCCTTTGCAACTCAGTCATTAAGCACAGTCTTCTACTTGACATAACTTAAACTCAGCCAATCCCACTGCACAGCTACAACTTTCAACTTACTTTTTCCTCCCCTGTCCCGCTCAGGAAACACAGAAATGCTGCTAAAGAAAACAGCAGTGGAGAAGCATAGCTTTGCTAATTCTAGTCAAAATACTTTCTAACCTCACCACACTTTTAAGGACCTCTAACGCCAACTCCATTACCATTTACATTCTTTCACGCTGAGCTTCTGTTTGCCTTGTTTCCTAATGATGCAAAGCTGGACAACCACTTTTTTTCTACATTTTCACTTAATTTCAGACACATACAGTAAACAAGATTTTAATTTTTTTTTTTTAATTTACAGTATTGATTGCTCTGAGTTATGCCTTACTGTTGGTACACAGTAAATACATTCATCTGAACAATTCACTTAGTATGAAAAAAAATGCAGTTAAAACATTAAAAATACCGCTTTACACTGTGCGAAACAGAACCTTCAGAAGTAATGACATCAGCTACAGCCAGGCACAGAGGAAGACTGTCTCCATTTAGTCTACCAGAGCATTCATTCCTGTCCCCCTTCATCTGAAACAGTAGATTTTAGGTGAATGCTTCTGCTGAATTAAGAAGATTTAATAACTCTCAGTTGGTCTTTAGCACTTGCATTTCCAGAAACAGGATGTTTCTCTGTTCTATTCATTACATCAAGAATGGCTGGTTTTGGAAGATTTACTGAACAAAAGGTTTCAATACCATGTGAAAAACTGAAGGTGATTCTGAAGGGGAGTTATGCTCTACTGCTGCATGCAGCTGTCAAAGGCTGGATAAATCAGGTAACATGCTTCCCCAAGATAAAAGAAAAGTGGCTGGGCAAAACTGCCATTTCACAAATAGTACTGAAGTCAGATGAAATGAATTCTTATCGCAAGCTTTAAACAGATTAATATATACCACAACACCTAGCACTGATTAAATTTAGAAAAATATTATCTTGTTGGGTTATTTTTTAGTCTTTGTTGTTTTGGTTTTTTTTTGGGGGGGGGGGGATGTTTGGGTTTTTTTTGTGGTTTTTTTTTTTTTTTTTTAAAAATTTAAATTAAAAAAAAA
>JAOXNO010000013.1:34142981-34180252 GCA_028565335.1 Limnodromus scolopaceus
CAACCTGGTCTGGTGGGAGGTGTCCCTGCCCATGGCAGGGGGGTTGGAACTCTATGATCTTTAAGGTCCCTTCCAACCCAAACCATTCTATGATTCTATGATTCTATGATAAGAAATGCATTAATAATCTCTGTTTTAAGAAGCAAAAGTCTAATTGTTTCTGAGATGCGTAAAGTTGGAATAGAAAGTAAGTATCTTCTCCTCATGGAAAGTAATCTCTCTGACTCCTGCCACATCATTTTCCTTATATCCTCTTGGTAGCCACTGAGCCCTTTGGACTCTGAATACTTGTACAGAAAATAGTGCACTGCTGGGGCACTGTGCCCTGACTGGCCTCCAGAAGATCTCACACATGAATAAAGTAATCAGGAATTTATGTTTCTGCCAGGGTTATTTGCTAGTATCTCTTCCTGTAAAGGAAAGTCCAGTGGATAATGACTAGCTGGAAGTATGGTTCTGTTCCAGCTGTATATTCAGTGTACAATCCTGGCAGTCTCCTGAACTCTGGTGATTTGCTTGATGGCAGAGGGCAATATATCTGATCTCTTAATGTGACAGCTTAGAAGACTTCAATGAAAAAACTCTCAATGAAAAATACAATGGCATTTTGCTCCCTCTTCAGGTCCTCTCTGGGAAACAACTGAATAATCCCCCATTTAATTAAGCAGTAAAAAGCCCCCCGTGAATGCCCATGTGCTGTTTTGGCTTCTCTAATCCTCACTTGGCTGCAGCTCCTTAAGACATTTATTGAACCAATATTAGCTATGTTCCTGAATTCTGGGTAGCAGCAATATTAATCTGTTAGCACACAGAAAATTTAAGCTTATTCTTTGCATTCTTCTTGCAAAGCCAGTTACTAATCCATGAGATAGCTTTCCACTAAAGTTTCCTTTGCTGCTTTCTTATCTTCAAAAGACTTTACAGTTATTTAAGATGTTTAAATGTATTCCATTTTGGGACTTTTTTGTTTGGTTGGGTTTTGTTCACACTTTTGAAGAATCCTAAACAGCTCACAGTAAGCACAACACAGCAGCGGAGCTTTTCTGTCCCTATCTCTTGCTCTTAACTATTTTTATAACCAGCAAGTTAATGCCTTCTATTAATCCTTAGCTACTATATTGACCACTTGCAGCCATCTAGGGCTAACTTCTAATAATGGATTACATGTTTTCTGCAGCTTACCTGCTTCAGTCTAAAGCTCCTTCAAGGCCCTGCAGGGAATGTTAGATCCCACTCTCTCTCTACCGGTCTTCACTGCAGTTTAAATACAGTCTCTATGGCCTTTCCTGTTCTTTTAAACATTTCTGTCTTAGACAATGAGTGAAAAAGGAGAGAGAAGAGTCTGAAATGCAAGCCACGATAGGTCTGACATAGGAATGTAGGCTTGGAGAGGCCACGGGTAACCTTAGAGCATGGAGGCTTTGGGAATACGCTGTGCACAGACAAAGAGACTCCACAGCTCATGAGCCTCGTGTTTGTCCCTGTGTGTGTGTGGTAGTGCTGCCGTTATTGGAATTTGACTCCCTGCAGAGTAAAGGAGGGTCCTTTTGACCTGAAAGCTTGGTGCCTGCAAGGGCTTGCAAAGGGCCTTATTGGTTCACCAACTATAATTCCCAGCTGTTGCTGACAACTGTGCCATAGCTCCTTCCATGAACTGTCCAGGTCCATTCTAAAGCAGCCTGTGTTCTGATCCTCTCCTCATCTATTGAAGAGTTAATCATCTCTCAAGTTACAAGTGATAGGACAAGAGGAAATGACCTCAAGTTGCACCAGGAGAGGTTTAGATTGGATATTAGGAAAAATTTCTACACTGAAAGGGTTATCAAACACTGGAACAGGCTGCTTAGGGAGGTGGTGGAATCTCCATCCCTGGAGGTGTTTAAAAGATGGGTAGACATGGTGCTTAGCGCATGGTTTCGTCACAGTTTTGTCAGTATTATGTTGATGGTTGGACTTGATGGTCTTAAAGGTCCCTTCTAACCTAGACAATTCTATGATTCTTTGATTCTAATCCCGAGCCTCCCTTCTGTGACCATTAAAAATCATCTTGTGATGGCCAGCTTGTGTTTTTTCCCTATCAGACTGTAACACTCATTTGTGAATCCATTTGGCCTTTAATGAACCAGCTCTTTCACTAATCGGTATTTATCCCACTAATGTGTTTCTCAAGAAGTCCGATTTTCACATGTAGACCAAGACAAGCTCTTCTAGTCTTCTCAAATGTCCTGGAATACCCTTGTTGGTCTTCTCTTTACTGTTTGAATTTATTGAGGAAGGGAAAGACAGTTTGTATTGAGGTACTTTTTACTTGTTACTCTATTTTTAAAGGAATGTGTCAGTTAAAGAAATAAAAAGCATTGAAACCATAGAATTTGTGTCTCATTCCCTTGGTGTTGTTATCTCTGAGGTCTTTTGTCTCTCCTCGTATGGTATGAAAACGTTTTTGTGCTGCTGTCTTAGAGAAGGAATGCTGCAGCTCCAGCAGGCCTGTCTGGCACCGAGGAACCTCACAGCTAGGGATCCATTCAGGCAGCGCCGTCTCTTTTGGCCCATCCTCTGGTCTGCATGCAGACCGACGTGTTTCTTGATGCTGAACCTTGTGCAACAACATTCTGCTTTCCTCAATCTTTACATCCAGCGGTAAACCCGGCTGCTGACTGAGACTGGCAGCTTTATTTACTTGACTCAGCATTGTGTCCGAGTAGCTGGCTACAACAGTAGGAACTCTGCCTGAAGGAAGAGGCATCCGAACACAGGAGGAGTGCTTTTCTTGCAGGATTGATTGACGGGGACGTCGACCTTGAAGTAAGCGTGCAGTGCGCCCTTCAAGAGGTCTCACTTGTGAGAGACTAGGCAGAAATGTTTCTTTCTGTATGGAGGAAGGAGGAGGATTTACACTGTCATCTAAGTCTCTTATTTTAGCAGGGCCTGCTTATTTTAGCAGACCATTGTCTGAGATCAGTAAAATGGCTCAGTTAGGGGTCTCCCAGGCAAAGGGAAGCAGCCCAGACATTCATTACTGCCTTGCCACTTAGGGAGCTTGGAGTCGGACTTTATGCTTTGGAAAAGAAAATATTCTGCTCCACCCCAATGTGTAAGATATAAATGGGTATAGATGTACACTCTTCTTTCTTCTATAAGCATCTGTCTTCCATTTGTGGTCTCATAAGCAATATGATAGTGTAAATGGTGGCTTGCATTAGTGTGTTTTTAAATTCTTTTAGGAACTGTTGCAAGTGGGACTGAGGATGCTCACTGGCACGTGGCTTTTAGCGCTCTCACCCACTGCTTGAATAATATTGCCCTGTAATCATTTGTACTGTTGAGGCTTCAGGTACTGGTGCAGGGTGAAAGCCACATTGTATAGGGACTGTTTAAACATAAACTACTTTTGAGTCCGATAGCCAAAGAATGGACTTCAGCAGTTACTGTGCTGAACAATCTGAGTGTTTGATGTTTAATGTATATATGTTTTAAATGGAATAATGTTGTTCAGATAAATCAGCATGGCCCAGGGTAGGCCTCTGCCAATCACATTTTGGGAGCTAGAGGGCAACAAAATGGCTCAGTTTTGAATTAATGTAAGCTGCTAGTTTGGATTTCCATTTCCAGAGACCAGCTGTTGAAACTGTTCTTTAAAGTGTTCATCATCATAAAGCAAGACATTGTTTCTTCATCACACTAGAGAAAAAGCTAAACAGCTTTTTCATTTCAGATACAGGCATTCAATTATCAGAAAATTGTAAATGCTATTTCAAAAGGGATTTCCTTACTTGGATTTTTTTTAACTCAGTATTAAAAAAGCAGAACAATTTGGGGACTTTTTATCCAGGGCCATTTTTGGACTATAAGAAAATGACAACATCTTACTTAGTTACCCTGCTTTTTGTATGTCTGTGCAGTTTGAACCCTGCAAAGCCAGCAGGGCAGTGGAAGGGTGAGCAGGAATGCATTCCTTCTGTTTTACCTGCAGAGTTGCTTAGTCAGTTAGAATAAATTAGAGGTGTGTATGTATTCTGCATGACAATGTGCAGGCGTCACTGAAGGGCTTAAACCATTACAGGTAACGATGCACTAGCAAAAAGCAGCTCAACTTGATTTGCTATGCTTATATACCGTGTTATGCTTTGTTTGCATGAGTAGCATTTAATACAAATAGTATCTTTTCACTTTTGTACAGAATATAAAAATTGTTGAAGACAATAAACATGGAGTTTTTCATTATAGTTTTATACATGCTTTAAAGTAAATCTTTGCATTAAAATAGAATCTGATAATGTTACTGATACAGCCTTAAGGAAGAAAGGCAAAGCACTCACATAAATGGAGAAGGATGAATCATAAAAACCCTGCCAAACTTAAACAGGTATAGTCAGTAAGGAGGCAATAGCCTGCAATGGTAATGGGTCACTTATCAAATAATACAATGTGCAATAAAGACAGTAAGTTAATGAGTTCAGTGGAGTTGTCCTGATTAACATGAGCTGAATATCTAGCCAATGTTTTCGTCTCTGCAGTGCTGCACTATTCACATGAGAGCTGCCAACTCATTTTATGGAAACTGTTGCTCGTACTTCTCAAGGCAAAAGGTCGTTTGAATTGCTGTCATGTGTTGGTGGCAACTTTAAATGATAAGATAAAAAATAAGCAGATAATCACAATAACTTTCCCCTCTGCAAACCCTGAACAAGTGACTAATCCATTACAGAAATTCAGCCAGTTGTGTCAGGACTGATTTAATACACTGAGCTTTTGCCCCTGTGTTAGAGCAAGCCTTGCTCTGTGCTTAAGTATTATCAAAGCTTAATTCAGCTACCTGAATCTGGTAATATCTTGCCAGTATTACTTGTGGTGGAAGCATGAAATTCTTAGTAAATGCAATACTTACTAGTTCCACGTCTTCACCTAGTTCTCCAGTTAATCTGCCAATGGCTTTCAGGTAATGGTTATCCAGGATAAGGGGGTTCATAGGACCTCTTCCTTAATGGAGACAGATTTTATTGTCACACATTTTTATTGCTTAGGAAAATCAGGATTAATGCACAGTCCTCCTGAAAAACCTCAGATAATTTGCAGTTTGTGTGGCCTTTGCTACTAATGACAAAAAAATTTGTTTTCTTTAAGAAATTTAGGGGCTAACACTTTGTGGTCTTTCATTGCTATCCCAAGTAAATTAATTTAACAAAAAATGCTTACCTGTGAACTCCCGATTATATGTTGTGATCCCCAGAGTCCTTTCAGTGTTCCGTAACATATCGGTTGTTCTTCGAGAGAGATTATGTTCTAGCCCTTCAAAAGTGGAGTTAGGGGCCACTGGTTTTGGTGGATTTGGATAGTATATTTGACCCTTTTCTTCAGCAATCTTAGGAAGCTGAAGGATAAGAAAAAATAGGTAAGGTATAAGCCATGTGTGTGCTGGATGGAAAAGACTATTTTAAAGGTTTGAAATAACATGTGTCATGTTGCCCTCCCCTCCACCAATTATATCTTTAGTAAATGCTAATAAAATAGATATGTGGTGGGAAAATGTCTTCAGTACAGTATTACTACTCAAGTAGAAGATAGAACAGGTACATAAATTCAGCTGAACTCAATTCAAAGAACTTGGAATCAAGTTCTCCATGGTAGTTGCACCTAGGCAGAGCATTACTGTTATATAAGCTTTCTTTTTAGTTATGATTATAGACTGCCTTAAAATGGACTGGTGCTTATTGTTTCCCTTGCCACATGCCTAAGACTGTGTGTCTGCCAAGGATGTATCTTTCTTTGTTCACTGCTATTTTTTCCTACACTATTCATGACTTCTATCTGTCATCAAACTTCAGGCTACATCCCTTTGGAAAGAGAACTAATGTTTAGCCAAGCTGAAGAAGAGTAGAAACATGATGATTCATGAACAAATTCACTATTTTATGGACCAGCCCAGTCTCCATCATTATGCTGGGGAAGGCAAGACTGAAGTCAAAGACTGTCCACAAAGAGGACATGTATTTTCTTGAAGACATGGAAATAGCAACACCAGCCTTTCAGTGTGTTGGCAGGACTTGCAGAGAGGTTAAGGAGGACCAAAGATCTGCTGCTGCCCAAACACATTTCTTTGAAGGGCTGCAGAGCATAATCTGGGCTTCTGAATGAAGCCTCCCTTTCTGCTCCCCAAAATATATGGTCAGCAGCTATTTTTGCTTCTTCTTGTTCTTCTTATCTGCAGAGCTACTTGGCCAGGTCCTGTGAGAGGTAGTTACTACTTAAAGGACTTCAGTCACAGGACAGGCTGCTAGCTTCTCATCTTGTTTATATATTGTTGAGGTGGCTGAAAACTGTCTCTAAAGCTTGTTACTCTTTGTATGTGTGCCACCCAATTCATGGTCTGCAAATGTTTGGAACAGTACAGGGGCTCTCTATGTAAAAATGTCTCCCATGAAAGAGATGCAGAGAAGTTTTATTAAAAAAAAAAAAAAAAAAAAGGCATCTTGCTCGTTTCTGTCCAAACTACGTACTTGGAAGTGTGTGTGCTGTCCTGACCGGTGCACAGCCTTCTTCTGGGAGTCAGAGGGAATACTGACAACTTCATGCCTATATGGATTACCTATAGGGGAAATATTTAACATGTTCTAATGGAACATCATTGATCAGGATGACAGATGGATTAGAATTTTAAGCTGTAGATGTACGCTCTCTATAAAGTCAGCTGTGCTGGTGGAAGAGGTTCTTTCTGTGAGCTGTTGCTTGGGAGACTGACCTCATGGATCTGCAGACAGAACTCATCTTCACTCTTTTGGCACATAATCAGCAGGGTTAGATCAGATCATTCATTTAACTGGCATAAGTTAACCCAGCTGTCTTTCTGGAAGCACTCAATGTGATTGTGCACCACCAGACTTGCATGGCTAGTTGTCTCAGGCAGAGAGGTGGTGACAAGGAGCTGAGGGCTGGATCTTACACCAGATAAAACTCTCTCTGCAGAAGGCCACCTGCCCATGGCCAATTGCAGGAGCTCTGGATTCATTCACACACCAGCAGGGCAGATTCTTACTGCATTTTCTGTGCATGATTTTTACAAACAGCAACAACAAACATTAAAGCTTGGTGAATTGTGAAGCTGGCTCTGTACTCATAGTGTCACCATCAGAGAAATAACTGAGTGCTACTAGATGTCTTTTAAAAATGAAACTGCAGTGCATGCTTGGAAGAGCTGGATTTCCAACCCTGGTTCTATCACTGCTTTTTCTCTCCAGCCTCAGTTTCTTTATTTACCTCACAATGATGCTGTAACATTTACTACATAATGACTACTCTGAGTTTTGCAAAGGTGAGATGTATAAAGGGCGTAAAGCCTTTAAATACAATCTTCCAGTGGTAAAAGTCACCAGAATGTGATCTGGGTTATCTGTACTTAACCAGAGATTTCTTCTTCAGTCACTGGAAACTGGAGTGTCCTGGTCTCCGAGGAAGTCAGACCATATGGAGGGAACAGCAAATGAAGTTCAAGTACTTTCTAAGTGCCAGTGGTAGCTGCTCCCTTAGCTACTAATTCTGAACCTGCTAAGCTTTGCTGGAAATAGGCCTTGGCCTCTGATGGACCTCCTGTTGTGCAAAAATAGGCTTTGTAAGCCCACCTCCACAAATGATTAGCGTTTCTTAAATTGACCAATGCTCAATGAAAACTGACTAAAAATGACTACTCCTAGCATTACATATTCTTTGGAAAGATCTTTGGTTTGGATGGACAAATGCTCCACTAAAAATGGCTCATGTACCCAATTATATACCTAACTGTAGAGCACTGTGCCGATGACTGAGAATGGCAGCTAATTAATGCAAATTGACCTCCTACGTAACATTATCAGCTTTCACTTGCTGAAAAGCTTCTTATCCTTGCCAGTGTATGCTTTTTCTGTTTCACACAGTTATTGCCAAACCCTTTCTAGCAGGCACTGCCATGGTACACACACGTGCTGGCTTTTCCGAAATTCCCCATAATCCTGTGTGGTCAGCAGCTGCCAAGGACTCCTCATCAGTTCATGCAGGTGATCTTTAAAGTCTTCCAAAACAAAGTACCTGTCAAAATCCCAATGCAGTAGAATGCCTCCAGGAAAAAAGCAGAAAAAGAACAAAAATTTCATGCCATTTTCCTCCAATGTGTTATGTAAGCCACTCTCAGGGTAAAATGCTGCTAGGGTTAAAACCAAACACCTCATGATAGCTTAGATGGTGTTCCTTAAATAATGAATCTCTAGGGCTTCATCTCAGTTTTCGTAAGGGATAAGAAGAGTTGCTTTTTCTCCTTGGACCTTGTTCTATCATCTGTGTAAGTCATTCAGCTCTCATTTCAGGGGTCCCTCTGTTCTTCTCAGCAAAGCTACGGCAGGCATTACTTTGGCCTGCAAATTGCTAGTTTTTGATCTCACTGATGTCTTTTTTCCCCTTTCTCTTCCACTCTGTTGGACTGTGAAGAATTATTTATCTGGCAGAAGATATCAGATACACTACATGATCCATCTTGCTTTTGTGGGGATTAGCAGCTATGTTAATAGCTCTGTTGGCTTCTGAGGCTTCAAGGTGTTCATGTGAGTTGGCTTTATTCATCATTCCTAGTGCTGAGGTATCCTCCATGGAGACTGCAACTATCAGCACATAGAGCTCTAATTTAAGCCAAAATGCTTAGCTTGACCACTGATGTATTCAGTTTCTGGCTCTGTTAAGCTTCAGTAGAAAAGAGTGTGACTTCAGTAGCGTTTCTAAGTAAGCTTCAAGAATAAATAGTAAACCGGCAGAGTACTGTGTTACCTCTGGTCTTTCCCAGAACAACCACATCAAAAGCCTTGGTGGGGATGTTGGGATGAAAAGGCTGATGACTGCTTGCATCAGTCCCAGTGTCTCGATCCTCAGGTGATCTGAAGTTTGGGAACATGGCGTGCCTAGAGATGTGTGTCTGGTAGGGATGACAGATGGGAAATGGCAGGTGCAGTGGTCTTGGGTTGGTTTGAGTTGGCAGGAAGAAGGACAGAAAGAAGAAAATTTCATTATTTTGCATTTCACAGAGTTTTAGCATTAAATATAACACTTTGCAAGAACTGGGAGAGATGTGAGAATCAGAAAGGAGGTATCTTAGTTCTCTAATTCCCTCTTGCTTGCACCCTGCAAAGAATTCATTATGATGATTCCCTTGCACCTTTTGTACATAGTCAGTCATACCAATTCACGTTTACCTTTATGTGACTTAATGGAAGGAAAATGTAGACTTCTGATTTTTGCACAGCTGCAATTAATAGTAACTGAGTTTGTGCTGGTGAAATCAAAATTTGCCTCTAAGAGGACATTTATTTCTGGGAGGAAGGAGGATAAAGCTAAACTGGAGAGTTTTACTGAGAACTGGGATTTCATGGAGTGCCCATGTTCCTGTGGCTGTTTTTTTTTGGCTTTCGGTTTTTGATCATAGAATAATTAAAAAACTTATTGAAATCAGGGGACTCCTGAAATCTTCTGAGGAAAACGAAAGCAGCGACTTACTCCAGTAAGAGAGACTAGCATCCTGTTTTGATTCTACTAAACTTTACCACAGCTGCATACAGTGGCTTACTGAGGGCAAATGCCTTTCCCCAATTGCTTTATAGAGCAAAGTCACAACCTTAAACAGGAGTCAGATTCATTGCATTCCTGAGGCTTTGCATCATGACGTAACAAGATGTCTTACCAGGCTGGTCTGGTCTGAGGCTTCTCTCTCATAAATCTGCTTTATACATACTTTAGATCCCTTAGTTGTAGCTTGGTTGGAGCTTGGTAGATGCTCCAAAACACTTTAATTCACATTAGGTAAAGAGGCCCTGAACAACACAGCCGAGAAAACCCAATTAGCCCATAGGCAAGTCGGCAAGATGAGCATTTGTTAGGAGTGTGGGTATGCTGGGCAAACACTGGTAACCTGATAAACCTATCACTACATGCTTCATTTGAGAGAGTTTTTTGCCTATTTGAGTTGTCACTACTTGTTACTGAGGAGCCTGCACAGTGCAATTATGACTTTTTATTTCATTAGGGAAAGGTAAGATATAATATAGGAGAAATGTACTTACTTAGCCAAACTGTTTGGTGGTTTATGAAGCCTGTATTAGGGAAGAAAAATAATAAATAAGTTACCTGAAGTCACCCATGTTCATTTGCACCTCCCACATTTTATCTACATCAGTGCAATCAATATACATTAGGGACAAATCAATATGTAAGCAGTGCAGACAATATTCTTACTGATACCACTCATTCCATGAGGAATGTTTTGTGTTGCCAGGTGTCAAAGGCTGAAAAGGCACTGGTAATAAATGATGTGCAGAATGTCTTTTTAAAAGAAGCGAGGGAAAAATCTATCCTCTTACACTTTTGTGTAATAAGCTCTATATTAATTAATAATGGTATTTGCTATTAGTAAAAATAAATCCTTTTATCAGTAATGCCAAATAGAAAACATATCCCATTCCTACTTGCAGGGAAAATACTTATTCATTCCATGGTGATCAATTATTTATATTTTACCATGGAGACTTATTTTATGCTTCAAATAAATTTTAAAAAACATAATCGAAAGAAAACACTAAGTTTAAAGGGCAAAAATTTCATCACTGAGGCAAGCTAGGAGTCTCTTGGCAACTGTATCAAGTCAGAAAAATGTCAAAGATTAAAAAATTAATTAATTTGCTTAATGGCTCTTTGTGGTATGATAAAAAAAATGAAAAGAAAGTGGCTGAAAGACAGTATTACTGGACTAATCTAAGTGGTTCACCTGGAGCTCCAAAATCTCACGTATTTCATGAGGAAGCCTTAATTACCAGGTCTTGCTTAAAAGGGTCTTTACCATATATGGGTAGGAGAGGCTGTCTGCTGATAGTCTTTTTTTAAGCTTTATTGTTTTTACCACGATCACACAAAGTTTCTTGTTTTTACAAGCCATATACGAAAATCTTCATATTGCCAAAACCCCTCATTTTTTTCCGTGAGGAGAGGGATGTCCCAGATTCATTCCCATACAGGAGATGATAATGGTAACTTCTCTATTGCTCAGTTTGAGGACAGACCCGTGTGGGATGTTAGTGGGTCCCACGTGGATGTCATCCTTTCAGCCTTAGCAGTTCCCCTGGGAACGCTCTGCCTCCCGCCGCTGGGGGTTACTCAGTAGCCTGGTTAATGAACCAGCCGTGGCACGGGAGCTGCACCCAGGCTCTCTTCAAGTCACCTGTGATTCAACAGCTGCAACTTGGCCACTCCATCATTGAATTAGTCTCCGTAAAAATAGGTGTTGCACAGTTACAAAGAGGAAGTATGCCTGCTTGCTCAAAGAATAAGTCCTGTGCTTACTTGTTTCCATACTGGCATGGGTGTTTTGGAGATAAACTTCAAGTGCCAGATCAATTTTGCTCACACGTTCTAATACAAGATGCAGAAGTCACGCATTTCATTGTGAAATCTGTGCTGTGATGCCATGGGACTCAGTGCATTCAAGACGAGGTGTGATATCTCACAAATTAGTGCTGGCATAACTCATGCCTCAGCTGAATTGAACAAAACCACTACTTTTAATGTATGATGCTACAAAGATAACAGGAATTGATCAAAGTGTTGGATTCTGACAACCGTTTGTATATCGTTACATTTATAATGACATGGGACTGTGATTCAAACTTTGTGTCTGTCTTGAAAATGAAAGCTTTTACAGAAATAGACATACTTACAGAACACCAATCTTTAAAAGTTTGTTCCACGGATAGTTTTAATTGATTTTTCCATTTCTACAGTTAGAACTGGTGCTGTATGTCTATTGGTGCCGTAGACATGAAGGAAAATACTTCTTAATGTTTCTTTTCATTTCACATCGTGTTACAATATTACAACTGTAAGATATAATATTGTACTATTGTAACACGATGTGAATTGAAAAGAAACACTAAGAAGTGTTCGCAGTTTCCATTTCCATTGTATTCCATTGTCTTACAATGTGGATTGTTACATTCTTCATTGCATTCATTGGACATATTCCTGATACAAATATGCAAAAATAAGGACAATCAGTCTGCTTTGTGCTCTGGTATGGCAGAACTACTTAAGTATCTCTGTAGACCGCTTTTCATTATAACATCTAAACTTAAGGATGCAACAAAATAAGGACGTCTATGCATTTTCATGTCTCTACTATGATTTAGAAAAGCTTTGTGAGCTCAGGTTGTGACAGCCAGCAAAGCTTTGCATTTTCAAAGATGTTTAGAGTGTTCCTTACATTTTTGAAACTCAAACTGGGTAAGCCTGAAGTCACCCAGAATGTATAGAAAAGGAGAGCTCTGGCTGGAAAGGAAGAAAGGAATAGCAGCTTTTCCAAATTTGGCACTGAGCTTTCACTGGAGTTCTTGCTGGAGTCTGCCAGTATCACACAAGAAGCAGTTGCTAAGTAGTATGTTATCTGCCCCTTTAATGTTCAGTCCACAGAGGATATGGAGTTGATCAGTTTCTTGAAAAGAAGTCAGTCTTAAGCTGGGGGGACTGATGCTCCCAGTTTGGAAAGCCCCAGAACAAATCCAGGCAGTGGTTCAGATGGACACCATCCCATTTCCCGAGCAATGAATGTACTGTGGGCAGTCAGCAAACACTTCTTGTTAAAAATAGTTTCATGTGAGAGAAAGAATCCTCATGGAAAAACTGGCTTTGCCTGCAGTAGTTCTGCGGCTCCCCTCCTGATGTGGTGCCGAGCATGGGGTGCAGGGACACGCTTGTTCAGTAATGGTAATAAAAGACACATTGGAATCTGTGTGACCTTCATGAGGAGCTCCCGCTTTTCACTATTTTTCTGCTCTCTGACATATAGTTGGAGCCTCTGAAGAGCTCTTTCTTCTCCCAAGTGTGGTGTTGGCCTGAGAGTGATGCAGTGCGGGGAGCTTCATGACCTTCAGCTTCTTTTCTATATCAGGCCAGAGAACTTTTTGCTGCTCTTTCCTGTTAATTTCCCATGTACTCAGTAAATTATTAAGAGAATAAGATGTATCAATCTTGCCAGTTTTAGCAGGAAGGAAATTATGACTGAAGAATAAAATGTTTCACATGTGTAAATTGACTTTCCCTGCAGCCTTTGTTCTTTCAAAGGGAGGCAATCACTTATCTGCCTAACCTTAAAATCTGCTTGGTCAACGAGCTGCAGGTCAGGGAACCACCAGGGGTCGGGGAGCTGGTGGACAGCCAGAGAGACGGGAGCACTCTGTGGCATGATAAACAGTGAAAGCAAATTAAACCCCACGTGGAAGAAAAAAGCCAGTTTTCATTCATTCTACGCTGTCACTGAACCCGCCAAAAACCCTATTGGTGTGACTTGTCTTTGGAAGGACAGCTGCCAATGCTGTAGCCTGAGATAGAGCATGCGAGTGTATAACTAGGGTTCTCAGCAATGGCTGAAGGGTGTTTTTCAAGGCCTTTCAGGATTTTGCAGTCTTGTTTGATGTGAACTTGAGGACTCATTACACATTTAGATGGGTAGAGGCGACTACTTTTCTCCAGTATATTTGACTGGGAGGGCATATGTGTGTGGCCCACTGCTGATGCACTTACAAAAGTACATCTGCACAAACCCAGTGATTCATTCTAGTGCGGAACTGCACAAGGATACATAGTGTGCATACTTAAGGCAAAGGCATAGTTGTCCCATGAAAGTGTACAGAGTTATTGCAAATGGCTGGTAATTCATTTCCCACAAAAGACAGTAATGGCTCAAAGGAGCCCTCACAGGCTATAAGGTAAATAAACTGAGTGTTAATAGCTCCCAGGTAGACCTGCAGAGCACCACTCGGAGGGTATTTTTCATGAAAGGTTCCATTTGGCTGTCACCGCTTAATAGTCCCTGACAGCAGGAAGAGTATTTGCTCTGAAAGACCTTGGACTATAAACGTGGAAGTTTTTGTGTGTGTGTGTTTCACTTTTTATTTTGAAGGATATATTATTTCCTTCAATTTAAAAGTCTTTCAAAGACCGAGAAAATACAACCTTATAGGAAAACAAAATGCTCAAACTAGGACAAAGCGAAGACCATAAAATATTTTGAGAGACCTGGAATGTTTCAGGTGAAGATGTGAGTGCAAAATAATGGAGAAATAGATCAGTGTCCTGTTGATCAAATACTCAGAGTCCAAGGTTGTGTACTTTTCAGTATGTGTGGGGGCAGAGTTTGATCTGCTCCTGTGTCAAACCTCCTTCCTCCTTATACAGCTAGCACAAAGGCATAGAGTCACAACAGTCCCTGGTGGCTTCCTCTTAAGGAAGCAAATCCCCAGAAAGGTGTTTTGAGCTCTACTTCAGTCTGTATACATGGATCATCCAGTCTGGTGAGCAACTGGCATGAGGAACACTCTTGCTGTGAAGTGAATGGGTCCCAGAACATCCTTAACCAAGAAGCAGTTGAGGTTGGCCAGCCTAGGAATTACTGAAAACACAGCAGGCCTCCTAACCCACGCGAAGCGCAGTTTTTAATTTTACTCCACAATGTGCCTGTGTTTCTGCTGTTTTGGAGACACCAATATAAATGTCACATAACAGGACACGTATTTGACTAGCCAGTCACAGTGGGCCAAATTGTTGCCCAGCATCATTCCGCTGCAGTCAATGGAGTTTTGTTGAGCATGGGTTAGGTAATAAAACAGAACCACCCAGCTTGACTGTGTGACATGAGAGTGTCACTTTGCATGGATGTTGGTTTTAAAACAACTTTAAAAGTGCTCCGTTATCTTACAAAAGTGTGCGGGCCAGTT
Organism: Limnodromus scolopaceus; assembly: GCA_028565335.1. Classification (NCBI taxonomy): domain Eukaryota; kingdom Metazoa; phylum Chordata; class Aves; order Charadriiformes; family Scolopacidae; genus Limnodromus; species Limnodromus scolopaceus. The sequence goes on from JAOXNO010000013.1 coordinate 34,157,753, forward strand.
CTTGTCACTTGGTGCTTAGGAAACTTAGAGAAGAAACTTGCGGGGAAACTTGCTACTTCCTTGTAGCTTGTAATCAAATTCTGCAGAAGCAGCACAGCCAATGCCTCTAACGTACATTGCTGGTCAAAGGCCACATGCTGTCCCGGTAAAAAGGAATTTTGGCTTGTGCACTCTTGTAGGTAACTACACTCACTTCTGCTTGTCCTGCGTGCTCTAATGAGATAATAAAGACAGAAGCCTGCAAAAAAGCAGTGGATTGCAAAGAGCAGAGTTGCAGGTTTCCTTGTGTAGCTTTGGTGGCCTGTTTACAATTAGCTGTCCTGCTTTTCTAGAGTGGCTGCGTTTACACAGAATAGGGAGCAGGTGCTTCACGTGCAGGGAGGCTAAAGGAGAGTGGTGGGTTTGAACAGTGCGCCTCATAGCCCTATAAAAATAACTGAGAAATCGTCACAGAATTATTCTCAGGTTTCTAATATGCTCTAGTAATCAATGCTAATATGAGAGGTGTAACTTGTTCATTTTCTGCTTTTGAAGAATTTACATTTACGCTTTAAATCACCTTAATCTAAAATCTCTGTAGTTTGATCAAGTTTAAGTGTTTTGCTGTTGCCATCAAGTGGAAAAATGTTAGATTGCAGAACTCCAGCAGCAGCCAAATTCACTGAGTCTGATATCTCTTGAACAGCAGCAGTGAGAAAAATAATGCTTGCCAAGCCTCCTCCAAAAACACATCTACATAACCAGAAAAACAGACTAAAATCCACAATGACATGGTTACTTCAGTTACTACAGTTTAATCTGGATTCTAACTAGTAGAAAGGCTAATGTTTCTGAGTATTACAAATTGATAAAAAAGGACAACCTGTAAAGCAAATTCAGAGACCCTTGTTGAGGGGGTACAATGCCATATTCTGAATTTTCTTCCCAACTGTGTTTGCTCTCCTTTGTTACTAGGAAATCCCTTTTTACAGAACACAGCCCTTCAGATTTCATATCATATCTGCACTTCATATGTGCATACTATCACCGGATTGGAATGAATATTCAGTTTGCTGTTATAGTCACTAAATTCACAGTCTGGTTAATGCGCAGTTTAAACTTACAGTTCATCATTGATACGTGTATCACTTTTTTTCAGCTGGGTGACATCACGGTAGTTCTTGGGGGGAAGGCCTCTGTGCAAAAAGAAAGCATAGATCTAGACAGTTTATGCTCTATTTGCTTATAAAAATCCAAATCAGTTGATATGTTTTTGTCTTGATTTCTCAGATAAGCCTTAATATCAAAACTTGTAGATGCTGCTCTTAGTCATACTATGTAGTTTTAGGTAGTCCTGCGAGGAGTGGGGAGTTAGACTCAATGATCCTTATAGGTCCCTTCCAACTTGAGATACTCTATGATTCTATGATCATTTTACAGAGAGACTAGTTCATGACAATGCAGAGCAGAGCAAGGACAGGAAGGCCACTTTCCAGTCTCTGAGTCATGTTTTAACCCTTGGACAGCCATGCAGAAGCCTAGTCTACATCTTCCATTCCTGTTATCCAGGGAAGCCTGCAGGGCTGAAGGCTACCCTTGAACTTCTCCAAGTCAGCCCTAAGCAGCAGCATGTTCTGCCTTCAAAAATTTCCTGTAAGTCAGTAATTGAGATTTGAAACCTACCTGAGTGTCTCAACAAGAGATTTGGCATCATTGTTTGCCTATCTATCTATCTATCTATCTGCTAGTAAGTCTTTAGCTTTTCTTTTGTTTTGATTTATGCCATCATGATGAACAAGAAATTTTGGAACTTGTTTCAATGGAAATGGCACCAACCCAAATATATTCTAAAGAAGAAATTTGTTGAGGTAAGAAGTTAGAAGAAGGAGCCCTGACTTAGAAAGCACATGCCAGAGCTCTTCCCCTCAGCTGTTGTTTAGACACATCTCTTCTGAAAAAACTGAGCACTGACTTTTCATGTTTATGCCTATGGGATTTGTGGATGCTGAGCATCAGTGTAAGTTAAGGCCAGCAGTGACATTTTTAAGGTCAGGAAGGGTGTTTGGGATAACAGCCAACAGTAAATATTATCAAATGATGGGAAAAAATAAATATGGTCATTTAGAACTTTAAGTGTTTCAGTGAAACCACTTTTCAGAGGTTTGTGGGTACTGATATATTTCCACATTAATATTTAGGGCAATGTGAAAAGGGTAGAAGCTTAAATTGCCCATTTTTGGAATGCAGATGTTTGCATGTCTCAGTCTACATTGGCTGTCTAACCTGCTAGCTGTATGTTGCTATTGTTAAAGACCTGTCACTTAAACCTTTATTTTGATTGTGAGAAGTATTCCTGTAGCCTACCTTGGCCAAGGGTCTACACCACTACCATAACGTTGATATCTTTTAATAAGTGTACATGGAGACTCGTCCTTTGCCCTGTGGTCTTCTGGCAATACGGGTAGTGCAACTGCTCCATGCTCCTTTTCTACTTCCCAGGGAAGCTTGCAGCAGTGAAAGGATTCCCTGAACTCTTTATATCTGAAAAAAAAAAACAAGCCAAAACCAAATTGTCCTTTAACAGCAGCAACAGTGATGGTTACCTGAAATCTTTTAAACAATGACTAGATTTATTTTCTTGGTTCTGAGTAACTCAGTCTTATTCCGGGTAATGCTATTACGGTGATGTGGCACTAGGAGAAGTAAGAACAACAGTGGCTGGCAATTGCTTAATGAAGGTTGAATCAAGTCTATTATGTTTCGGTCAGTGAGAGGAAGAAAGAAGCTGATAGATGAGTGCAGCACGTACATCTCACAGGGTAATTGAGTCTCAGCTGCCAGCACGTAGATACCTGCACTGTCCCTTCAGTACCGCGTAGGTGGCATATGGATAGCAAATATATGTGATGGCACAGATGGAAGCTTTGGGATCTAATTCCCACTGATTTCAGATTTTCTATTTTTGGCTTTGGAAACCTCCCCTCTCCATCTCTAGAAGAGGTAGCTGTAATTCACACTAAATGGAAGCTGTGTCAGGCACTTCACATGGACGTGCTAATAGCTGAGGATATTCAGTACATTTCTATACATCTATGTCATGTGAAGTTGAGCAGTTCACTGTGCTTAAATGCATGTTCATCTCATATAGTTTTGGTTCACAGTGTTGTAAAGATGGACACCAAACTCACTGAAAATGTAAAGTTTCCTTTTCTTTTGGGTAGCAGCAGTTTTCCAGTCAGCAGAACACCTGCACAGCCCAATGGTCTTCTTATTAAGGAGGTAAGTCCTGCAAGGAGCCGGAAGCTGGACTCGATGATCCTTATGGATCATCCATCCTATGATCATCCTATGGATCATTCCTTCCAACTTGAGATATTCTATGATTCTATGATCTCATCAGAGCCAAAGTGATTTAAATTTGACTTAGTTGTCTAGGATTTTCTGAAAACCTTATCAAGGAAGTAATGAACTGTTGTGGTTTGTGATGGGAATGGTCACCCTTAAGATACTTTACTGGTGTGCTGTCTTCATTTATATGAAACCAGAAAGAGTGATGTTTAGGTGAGTGGGTTGGGAGCCTGCAGCCATCTCTATGTTTGTTGTCAGCCCTTCCATTGAGTGGCCCCAATTCTTGCTTTAACTAGACCTCATCTGTACTACCATCTTTTTTTGATATTGGGTGCTTGTTTACTGGTGAGTGAAGCAGATGGACATGGCTGCAGACCAGTAGGAGTGCTGACTGTGGTATAGCCACTGCTGTCACAGCACAGGCTGTGGTGAATCATCCAGATATTACAACGTGCTCCCAAAATCTTGGGTTTCTCTGCCTTATGCTCCAAAATATGGTGCTGCTCTAGGTTTCTGGATGTGTGATTCCCGATGGAGCGATGGATATCAGCTAAAGAAATCCCTGTTTAAGCAGAGATGTTATTAATCTTTGCTAGTGTTGATCATTATTTTGGAGATGGAAGGAGAGGGTGTCTTTTGTTAAGCTATACTGGGAAAAAGTGCCACTCTGTAGGTACTAGCAAGATTCAGGCTTATGCTGTATTTCAAGTGTAAGGTTCCCCTAATTCTGACTTTGTCTTACATTGATTCAAAGGTAGAATAACATCCCTGAGCCCACATCTCCTTAAATTTGAGGAGAAATAGGCTTGTTATTATGTGGCTATGAGCATTTCAATGAGCATTACAATCCTGACCTTCATTATGAGTATAGGCTTTTAAGGAAGAAAAAATAGTGGCTATAAAAACTTTTTCTCAGACTACATTTAAACTCAAACTGTGGCAGAGTCCTAGATATCTAAACAGATCTTAGGGAAATCTATGGGAGAGATCATGATCAACAAGACAGACAGTGTTGCTGTGTTGTGTTTTGTTCTCTCTGGTTTTTTGGCAGTGCAGTGCCCTCCTATCACATAGTCCTTTGTGTGTGGTTCAGCACCACTCTGCTGCTGCCTGATGCTGTTTCCTTTATCCATTTTGCAATATGTTTGTACTGTACAATGAATCAAAATAAGAATCTGATGTCCTGTAGATTATCAGAAAGCTTTTCTGGTTTTAAGTTTCTGAAGGAACTCAGTCATCCATTTATTATGTTCTGTTCAAAGCCTCATTTCTCCTTTCTGAAAGCAGGCAGGCAGACACCAAGTCACCTGCTTGGCTGTGGTGTTTGTATTCATTAAGCTGACTCTCACTGGAAACATTAATAAATCATTCCTGTTGACTGCTATCGATAGGTTACTAAATTGCAGAATAACCACTTTATCTTAGACAGAAAAGAGAAGCATTGCACACAAAGGTCTGATCATCCATTCAGCCCAAACAGGACTTCGTTAAGCTTAAAATGTTTCCAAGTCTCCTTCTCACAAAGAAACATTTATAGGTGATAATACTGATCCAGTGATATTGAAGACCTCAAGGACACAGTAAAAATGGCTCTGTCCAGAGAATATCAGATGAGGACTGGGGTGAACAAAGTTTGTTTTAAAAGTGTATCATAAACAATCCTTCAGTCTCAGCAATATAGTCAGTGATTTAATAGAGACTATCATCACCGTTTCTAACTTCCACAATTGTAGATTTATTCTGACTTCTGACAGCCAACTTCCAGCTTTCTGTCTCTTTTTTTTCTCACAAAAAAAAAAAAAAATTAAATTCTAACATTCTGGAATCAGAACATTAGTTCACTAGTGCCTCTTTTGCTTTTAGAAAGTTACAGTTTTCCATTCAAATTTGTTTTGTTGTGGGGAGTGCATGAATACAGTGTCTTAGATCTTGAGCTTATAAAGGGCTCCAGTAATTGATTTGATCAGTTCGTGATGCCAACACAACTGATGGGGTATGTTGCCAACAGGTTCCAGAAGGTCTGTGGAAAGAGAGTTTTTAGAGGGACAGGATTAGGACCTTCCTCTGTGTGAGTTCACATGGGGTGTATTCACTCTGGCATTTTAATTTGGATAAGGAATGCACTTTTGACATAAGTCTCCTGATGGTGTGTATTTTGCAGTGCCTTGGTCTTGTAGTACATGTACTGATGAAATTAACTGGAATATGTGCTCCCAGAACGCACTAAAATTTACATTCACTAAAATTTAGATCAGGCCTATAATTCAGTAAAAATTCAAGTCTGTCAATAGTAAAAACAGTTCAGATGGAAATTCACCCAAATTCCTGTAATGCAAGGAATAAAACAAAAACTTGCCTCAGGAAAGATATGTAAGTGGGAGGCATCAAGACACAGTTTGACAAGTGTGATAATCCAATAATATCAAAATACTCTGACTGGAATTCAGATATTGGATACGAGACATTACAAATAATGGAAGAAGTTAGCACTAGTAATAAATCAGAAGGCTGTCAGTAAGATGGAAACTAAGAATTGGTTTTGTTAACAAAAGAGATAGGAATCTCTTTTGTTCTCACATAAAAGAACACTGAACTCTGGAATCCGTTATGTATGTAAAAAATAGAAATTTAGAGAAAAAAAAAATAATTGTCATGAGTACTGAGCAGCATGGAGGTTCAGCTTTCCAGAATTTGAAAAACTGCAGGAATTCTGCCATATCCTGCCCCCTAACAAACAGTATAATTGGACCTCCAAATTATAGCAAAAATGCCTTAATTCCTGAAACTTCCTGATTACACACTGATGGTTATGAAGGCAAAATGCAGAGTTCCTGTAATTTTAATTTTAATTTTAAAGTTTATCTCAGTAATTCTAGGTCAACCTGTAATCTAGGAGGAAAAAAATGCTCAAAACAGGAGTGGATCAAAGAATAACATAATGTTAGTGATTGGTTTGCAAAATATGCTAATTTTTTTTTCAAATTAGAAATACAATATAGATGTTGATTTTATTCTTTATGAAGTTATTTCAAGAGATTTTGAGCCCTAGAGCCACAGTATTAGCAGTTCTCTTCTCAGTTGTAATCTTCATGTTTACCAGGGAACTGACAGACTATTGCATAAAGTAGAAAACATTTTGTTTCATTAAAACAAAAAGAAAAAAAATGTGTCTTGATGGAAAAACATAACTGGATATCAAATACTTTTAATGGAATCATTTCCCTTTTTGAGTTCTGTTCTTACCTGTCTTGTGAGACAGTTGGACGAGGAGGAATTTGAAGTGGAGTTAGTATCTCATTGGACTCAAAGGCTCTTGATAGGATGCAAGGTCCCTCAATTTGTCTATAGGAGCAGGGCAGGTCATGCAGCAGCATCATGTTTTGTATTTGAGCTTCTAGGGGAAGATACAGGGATAAAATACCAAATAGCAAAGGTTTTGCTAGTGCATCTGGTTGCTAAGGAGGAAACATAGATGAGTTCTGGGAAGTGCCAACAGGAAACAATGGTTGCTTTTACTACTGCTACTGCTTATTTGTACCAGATTACAAAATAGAACAAAAGAAAGAGGCAGATTAAAGAGGTGTGATACTGTTGCTTTGTATTACTGATGAACAGGAGCTAGAAATAATTTAAAGTTAATGAGAGGAGAAAGTTTGGTCTAGCACTCAGAAGGTCTCACCTGTGAAAGCCTCTCTTGTTGAATTGGCATTCAGTGTAAAGTTCCAGTCCCACTCTGAAAAGGATGATATTAAACCTGTGATACTTTTCATAGCTAATATTTTTTTCCTTAATTGCCATGATTTTTGTTTCTACCTCTGTGCTGAGGGGAAATGCTTTAGTCTTCCTTTCCCTTGAGTGATGACGTATTTCAACACTGGTTGATTAGCTCTTTCTGAGGCAGGGTGCTATATGAGGTCAGTATAAACCCCTCTGCTTTCTCTAATGCCATGCAGGCATGTATATCTGAACAAGTTGCCTCTGTTCTGAGCTGCTCTGTTGTGCAAGAGAAAAGCACCAGGACTTGTCCTTTCTACCCAGTGAAGTTCCGGTTCACAACATCGAGAGTCTTCTCTCAAAAAACACTAGCAACTTCTTACATGAAGTATATGAACAAGGACAATTGCTTCCTCCCCCTGCCCCAGGATTCAGCACAGAATTTCTGTGTATCTATCTGTTCCCTGCTTCTTCTGGGAGAATCCTTGGTTTTCCTAAGGAAGCCCTCAGGAGCCTGCTTGCTCTATGACAAGGCTGGTAGGGGTGTCTAATAATATTTAGAAGCTCACAGGTACAAAGGGAAGCACTGAATTCAATCTGCTGTCCACAAGTTGGGACAAGGCTCCTTTTGACTAAAACCCAATGGCTTGACACATGGAGAAGGCTGGGAGGTCTTTGTTTTACCTCCTCATGTTTTGAGCGGTACCTTTAAGCCATTTCTGCATTGCTCTGCGCCTAATGGTCTGCTAGCTCTTGGATATGGATCTTACAATGGCAAGAGGAGTCTGAGGCCAGTCTCAAGGAGAAAGGAGCGATATACATTCATCTCACTGCTATGTTTGCTATCCTGACTTTGGCAAAGCTTTGACAAAAAGGGTATTTTGATCAAGCCGTTTTCTTCTCAGGTTTATGTCAATGAAATGTAAAAGATTTTGCTTTGCGTTATTGAAATAGGAAACTAATTTGAAAATATTTTAAATATGTTATTTTTCTAGGATGTCTGGAGGGTTGGGCCACGTGTTGTAAGAAAAGAAGCTGATGTAGCATGTTCAAGTGAAAAAATTCAAACAAACTCTGTCCTGCTGGCAGTTTCTGGAGCGTTGGGTGGTCTGCTATGGTATCTACATGAGCACTATGGGAATCTTACACAGATTTCTCAGATTCAAGTACTACTGGCTTGCAAGGAGAAGAACGTTCAGAGTTGTTGATTTGCAATCTGCATGTGGGCAAGAAAAAAAAGCGAGGCTTTCCTTCCAGCAGCACTACTGTGGTTCTGTAAGGTAATGCAGTTCTGAGTCCACACTGTTCAGACCCGAGCAGAATTTCCTCTCTACCCAGCTTGATTAGCCTTTCTTGGAAATCTATTTCTGGCTGCCACAGTTACAGTTGGGGCTAGTAGCTTTTTTTGCCCCTGCCTGTTGCACATATAGGGAGGTACCACAGTTCACAACTTCTCTTTGCAGCTCCATAACAGCAACTGCCCACTGAGGCAGGGATCTACACCACCAAATTTACTTCATCAGTTTCCTGGCATTTCAGCCATTGTCCATAGCACCAGACTGGGATCTGACTGATCCCAATCCAGCTATGCAAATCCACAATGTACATACAGACTTACACTCATCTGCTGTCTCACCCATCATACCAACACCAGCTCCACTGATAGGCAGCAGTCCACAACCCCTCATCAGAAGGGTTCTGAACGTATATGTCACATGTCCCTGCAGCTGCACTAGGCCAAGGCCACCACACAAATCCTAAAACATGCCTTCAGCTCTAGAAACATAGTTAATTGCACAGCATTTCCAGGTGACTGGCTTGGGAACCCCAAGTTCCCAGCCCTTGACCCCTGCCCTTAGCAGCAGGATCCAGACCAACGGTCAAGGCATCCAATGAACAATGCTCCCTGGACACAGTCCAGTGCATCCAAAAAGACACCCACTGTCTGGGCAGACAGCTTGTCGATTCTCTTCCCTGGCAAACTGGCAACTGTTCAGGCTAGAGGGCTGGTGATAGGGGAGGATGACAGTAGGAGAGTGATGATGAAGTCAGGTGGAGTCAGGTGCTAGCAGGACCAAAGTCCCCAAGTCTTCATTGATCCAGGGGAAATCACCCACAGAGGAAATCACTAGTTTCCAGGATGATGTCACTCAAAGCAGGAAACATGATTGTTCGCATTTCAGCCCCGGAGCTTTCAGAAATCCATAGCTAAGAGAATGAATTATCTCATCATGAGCCTTTTGATGAGGAAAAGCTTCTAGTGGGGGAAGGCAGGAAGGTACAGGAAAACAATACATTTACATCCTGAGGAATGATACCTAAGTAAAACTTAATTTCTAAATGTAACAACCTTTCAAATATTGTGTTTACAAAACCCCAAAGAGATATTATTCGAAAGCAGGAGACAATATCTGGGGAGTAGCCCCGCTCCTCCCAAGCTTTATTGCCTGTCTGTCTTCAGAAGACACAGGAAACTGTGTAGAGCAGATCTGTGAACTAAGCCTACCTTCTTCAGTGCAGTGCGCTATGAGTGTGCTTTAGCCGGTGTTCTGGTGGTGCTTGACATCACAGTGAGAGGGTGTTGGGTTCTTTTGGGATGATATGTAGCATGAGGCAGCTGGTGATGTCAGCAGATGGTTACCTAGAGCCTGAGGGGGGAGGATGTTTGAACACAGTTGGGAGCTAGGATCCAAGACACAAGTAGATGGGGTGTTTTACCTTTCCTGAATAAAGCAGTAAATTCAGCCATGAGCCAAGCCAAAAGCTAGTTCATTACAGAAAATTCGATTGGGAATAATTGAGTGAAGTCATTTGGGTGTCAGTTCAATTTGTGATAGATTGGCTGAGCCAAGAAGATTTCAAATAAAGCAGGCAGCACAGCAGCAGGACTTCTGTGAATTGCCACTTCTTATTCCCATTCTCAGAGATATCAATATTTTTTGCTTAGGTCTTGTGTGGGATTTTCACACCATCCTTCAAAACAGTTGGACCTGGCCACTGGTGGAGCTTGGATTAGGGTTAGTTGGTGTGCTGGATGTTTCTGCCTTCCTGTGTTTGACAGACATGGTGATAGATTTTGATCTATTTTACTCTCTTCTGCTGACCTTTTCTTTTCTCTCACTGTGGTTTTTGTTTGAGTTGAATTAGCGTCAAAATAAATGGATGCGTTTGAAAAGAGTGGTTTTGTTCTGTTGTTTCTTTCACCAGAAAGGGTAAAATTAGCTGGAGGTCCTACTTTTCTTGGAAAAGTAGTGTGAAAAAAGCAAGTCTTCTGGCAAGTGATAATACATAAGTAGCTTTTCTGAATACCTATTAAATGCACTGTCATGTTATTATTTTCCAGTGGAGCCAGTAATTGGTTTATTTTGATTTTGGATCACTGATTTGTTTTTAACATGGATGGCTTGGCCATCACATTAAAGTGAAGTACACTTTAATGTTTGTGCCATGTACAAGTGATATAGCTGTATTAATAGTTCCCAGAGTTCAGAAGTTTAATATCTTCTGAAAAAAAAAATACTTTCAGTGTTTTTTTTTTCATGCTTCGTCTTAGTCTAGAGCTGAATGTATGGAACGGCTCAGCAAAACCTTTTCCTTCATTCCATTAATTATTCAGCTGTTGAAAAACTCTGTTATTTCCTTCCAAAAAAACAGTATGGAAGATTTAGAGTTGTGGTTTTAAGATACTATGGTAATGACCTGCCTTAGTTGTTATTATAGAGGGTGTACTGTCTGGATGGAAAAGGCTTAGTACATCACTTTCTGCCCTCTAAATCTTCACACAGAAGAGGTCACCCCACGTATAAATCTATCATACCTAAGTTGGATGGATCTCTGTCACCTTTACCTCCATGTTAGTGAGTTTCTTTGGGAAAAAAACTGGAAGGACAAAGGCCCCTGATACCTGACTGTATAGCTCCCTCACCAGGCTCCAGTGGCTATTCTGTGCTAATGCAGCAAAGGGGTCAGGGAAAGATAGATATCACAAAATCACGGAATCACAGAGTGGTTGAGGTTGTAAGGGACCTCTGGAGGTCATCTGGTCCAACCCCTGCTCAGGCCTGGCCACCTAAAGCAGTCTGCCTAGGACCATGTTTCCCAGGCGGGAGACTTCATAGCCCCTCTGGGTGACCTGTGCCAGTGCTCAGTCACACTCACAGTCAAAACTCTTTCCTTATATTCAGGCAGACCCTCCCGTGTTTCAGTTGGTGCCCATTGCTTCTGGTTCTGTCACTGGGCACCACTGAAAATAGCCTGGCTCTGTATTCTTGGCACCCTCCATTTTGCCAGCTCAGCTAAATAGGGAGAAAAGTAATTTCTCAAAATTTTTCCCCTAATTGTGGTGGAGAAAGCAAAGGGATGTGTGTTTCAGTGAAGAGGACTATGTCGTCATTCTCTCGGAGAACTGTTGTGAGAACTACATATGCATTTGGATCCAGAAAGAGCCAAAGCAAACTGTTTATTGAAGTGAGAAATGATACATATTCTTGTCCTTAAGCCGGTGCTAAAAGGAAAAAGTTAGAAAGCATTGATACACAGCTTAATACACACTTCAGGAAATGCTTTTTTCAGGCTTTACATCAAATGCTATTGTGATTATTTATTTTTTTTTTAGTTTAGTTGTTCTAGGAATAGGTATTTAAAAATGGAAAGGTGAATATGACCAAACTTTGTTAATGTTGCAAGTACATGAGATACTTTTTTAAAGCTAACTATGTAGCTTCCATTTTCCTAACTCCTCCAGCAGCCTCTTATTGCAGTTTTCAGCCCAGGTTCTGCAGGGGAATACATGATTCTCCTCAAAACCAGGCTTCACAGGGAATGTTCTTTCTGCCCTCTCGTGGCCACAGGCCAGTTTTGCAGCGACGGGAATTTCAAAGACTTGCATTGCATTTCGATAATCCCAAATGTCTTGCTTTTGCTTTAGAGAACAAACATAAAATTTTAGATCCCCGAGCGAATTTTTCTGTATACAATTTACTTATGTGTATCTTTTATTTGAATGCAGCATTTGACTGTTTACATTGTCAAATTAATTACATACAATTTTCTTAGTTTTACCTCGTAACCCAGAATATGAAGATATGGCTTGCATGTTAGAAGAAACAGGTAAGAACCACTTCTTTTCTAGCCACTAAGGTAATTTTACCTCAAGGGTCTGTGCCTCATTTTTGGCCTGTTCACATGAAAACTGTTGCATAATGCGACAACTTCTTCACGCCTTCAGTGATTCTTTAACTTATTTATAAGTTAAATTGCACTCAGTTTCCATGTCATGTCAAGAAATCAATAAATAAATTGACTCCAGTGGAGTTACTTTAGACTTATCTCAGGCTGAGGGCAGGATCAGACCACAATGCCAATTTGTATTTTACAAAGTTCCTGTACGGTTTAAAGGTTACCATGTATGCCTTGTATGAATAATGCTATCAAATACAGGCTTATAGAGAGCTGTATAGTTTCAGTTAAGGCCCAAGTGAGCTGCTGCTGCTGCTGCAGTTTATCACCTTTTCTGACAATCAAGTATCCAGAGACAGGATAGGTACACATGCAGGCACAGTGGTGTCTCTAGGGCTCCTTAACTGGTGGGGATCTCAACAAGGCATTTTGTAGCAGATGTGTGAGAGCATATAATGAAATAGTGATTTAAGAGAACAGTATTATATGAGACAAGAATAGATTATTCACTCAAGATAATACTAATGAGGTGAGAATATTTTGCTGTTATATGTTGGAAAATGCCAGGGGGAAGCCATTACTTTATACATTACCTGCAAACTTTCTCCTGTGTACCCCTTTTCCCAGCCAGCTCAAGTTACCATTTCCTCATCTCTGTGATTTCTGGGGTAACTAGGAAAATCACCACTGCACAGGTACAGCTGCATGCCAGTGCCAAACTGTGCACCGTCTGCCCTTAGCCCAAGAGGGAAATAAGACCCAGAAAGAATTTACCACTAGTTATAAATTTAAGATGGGGGTAGGCTCTGCGATCCCCTGCTCCTGGGGATTAATAAATTCATATAAATATGCGCAAGAATACATTTGTTAGGAAATGTCTTGAAATATGGATCTTTGAGAAGCATACGGTGGTGGCTGAGCCAGCACGGGAAGAGGGGAGGTATCTTCAGAAGGTACTTCTGAAGACTGTCTGCTCTTTTCCCCTCCCCTGCTCTTTCCACACAAGACTGACGCTTCTAGTTCAAAAGCAATCCAGAATCACCTGTGTTCGCGCTTCCTTATTTCAAGATTTTGTAAGCCGTATGTGATCCCAGTGTAAGTAACCTGGTGTACCTTCACTGGTATTTAATTTCTTCACAGGCATCTAAATTAAACTTCTGACTTTTCTTTCATAGCTGCCAAGCAAAATCAGCTGCTGAATTAGGCTGTACCATTTCATTTAAAATGCCTCCTGAGGAAGAGGCAAACTTGCTGCTCTCAGAATTAATGAGCCTAAGGGCAAAGTAGATCCTTAGTCAGAGATAACCACACTCAAAAACAAGCTCAGCACCCAACATATGCTTTTATTTTTTTCTTGAGCCTCTCTCTTCAACAGCAGGGTTCAAAGAAAGTTTGTTTCTATTCTTTTACAAATAAAACTCTCCATATTGGTCACATAGAATCATAGATTATATAGTTAATTCTAAACAGTTTTATTACCCTAAGATGCAGATGTATTTTATGTACCCACAGAGTTGAGCAGCTAAGAGAAGCAGCTGATTTTAAAAAGTTCATCTCTGTTCTCCTTCACTAATTCCTGCAAATGGGCCAGCTAAGCCCTGCCGGGAGTGAACAGCACATGGAGCTCATCAGCCCTTACTGGCTCTGTTTAGCATTTCCACAAATTGTAAATCTACTTGTTTTCAACTGAAATACTTACTATAAACTCCTCAGATACACAAGGTGACCTATTGGAGACTTTGAATCTCAGTGATGCAAAGTAATTTGATATGCTCTCTTTGATGTGAGGCAGGCTGGCTTTAGGAACTGAGGGTCAAAACCCAAGCACAGTTTTGAGTTAGGATATGCCGAATAGTTGCCTCTGGTTTTGAACCACTGCTCATCTATCACTTGTTACCAGTGTATGCACAAATGTGGTTTTTGAGGTCAGATACGATGACTTCATGTGCCTTACAATGTATGTATTGCATTGTGCACATCTGTACTCTTGTCCTATGGTATGCAAGGGGGAAGTGTAGCTCCTGTTTCTAATATTTAACCATTTCTTTCATTATGGCTGACCTACCAAATATATGTGAGGAAAGAGGAGAATAAATATTTTGCAATAGGTAGAATATGAAGCTGTATTTGAAATGATTGAAAATATTCCTTATTTGGTTATTGGCTGCCTTTAGCTGTATGTGTAAGATCAACCCTTTGGGTCCCTCTGAATTGCAGGAATTCCTGGAGAAGTGAAAGAGGGAAGTTTCTGATACATGCTTTGCTTTCAACTTCATTTATTGAATCATAAACTGATCTCTATTTATTATCTGGCTTGTGCCTGTAATTTTCAATGTGTTGCAAAGAGACAAAGTAGCTGGATGTCACACTAAGGACAATGAACAGGAGAATTGCTAAGTGTGGTCAATTGCTATGAGCATCAGAGATGAGATTAACACATTAAGTGCAAAAGCTTCAAAACCAGAACAAGCGTCCTAAATATGGCAAAAGAGGGGGAAAGAACTAAGTGGTCAGCAAGTTCCGGAAGATGGGAACAGTTAAAGGCTCCTACCTGTCAGCACCATTACTGCTGTTGACTAGGAAATTTGCTGTGGCAACTGACCTGCACTTGACGAGGGACTTGGGGTCAAAGTTATAAAGATATATAAGGAAACAGAAATATAGATTCCTTTGTGAAGTAACAGTTTTGTCTTAGCTTTGCGTCTCCCAAACTTGAGGAATAGTAGAATCAAAAAAAAGTCTGGGTTGGAAGAGTCCTATGGAGATCATCTCATCCAACCTCCTCTTGAAAGCAGGGCCTTAAAAGAAATAGTGATCTGCTGAGATGCTGCTGTGTGAGTCAAAGCAGTACATGGGTGCCTCTGAAAATCTGGGAAGTAGCAAAATGAATTTTCCTGTGCAAGGTTTTTCTGATGTATGTCTGTCTTAATCATTTTTAAGACTTGCAAACAATAGAAAAGAACCTTCTGATTTTCCTTTTACTTTATGCTCTATTAGCAGGTTGAAGGATGGTCATAAAGGGATGGAATGAACTTGAATAGCATTTAATACCTTCTATTTTTAGAAAACTGTTGAAATCATGTATTTTTCTTATAATACAACAGTAGCCTACAAATATATCTGAGTTTTCTGAAAGCCTATCTAAAATATTTCTCACACCAGTTAACTCTAGAGCTCTAAGTGGATAATTGGGATGACATTCATAAGATAAACCCATTTTTTGCTGTTTTTCACCAAAATTTTAATTAGCTGTTTTCCAGGTAAGGCCATAGGACTTCTGGCTAATCACTTCATAGGTTCCATGTGCATAGGTATGAAAGAAGAAAAAATATATTTTACACTGTCTGTCATTCTTTGAGATAAAACACACATAAGGATATCTTAAGCCTCTTTTTCCCTTCTTAATAGCACAGATTTTTCTCCTCAATACTCTGTGCTACAAAAGATCTGAGTGGTACTAGCTGAGGCCCTTCTACACCTGATGTCGTCAGGAGAGCAGCACAATTGGATATCTATGTGTGTCCATGCATCTGTGCTAGATGTACTTTAGCAGGTGCCACTAATGAAAACATTTCGAATTCCTGCTAATGGGTACTCTTCAAGAGGGGGCAATTTTTAAAATGCCTTGTTTGGTTTTTGGCAATTTCTAGTGCTCTGTGATATCCAAGGCTAGCCCAGTTGTCACCTTTTGAAGAAAAGATGCAAAAGGCAGGTGCAAAAGCAGTTGAAGTGAATCTAAGACTGAAAGATTTCAAATGCTGATGCCCAAGCCTTTGGCTCCTTCTGAGGGTAAAAAACCAGTGTCTCTCTACATTCCACTAAATCTGTCCAAATGATATATTAAAATCAACATGATGAGCCCTTGGACTTATAAATTTATCAGTAAATTGTCAGCTGTCTTCTCTCTAAGCTTAAGTCAGAATCTAAAATAAGCCTGGTGGTGTTTTTGCATGGAAGCTTTAATAATAGACATAAATATTACGTGTATGGCAGGAAAGGCTGGGAGCTCCTGAACCCTACTAGAACTCATGCTGGTAAGCCTCGATAGTCTGTCACTTGATTTACTTGAGTCCTTTCCTTGCTTTTTCCCAATTCGTGAATAATATCTGTATATGGATAATAAATAACCTGGTGAGTAATAGCTATAGCAATGTATGTTGCCTGTTGTGCCCCTTCTCTTCCCATTGCACTATCCAGTGATTGTTTTCTTGGCTCACATGCTCTCAAACCAAACAGAAATTTTGCATAGCATAGCATAATTCCTCCTTTATGTACTTTTCACCTAGCTCTTCCTCTGCTGAGGGAAAATAAATCAACAGCCATCTCCTGTATCCGTGCTGTGGAGCTTGCAATAAGAGGGCAACCTAATTGTACTTGCTGCTGGGCCAATGTTTGAGCTTCTGCTTTCCTCCCGTAGCAGCCATCATTAATGCCAATTGATGTGTGCCTTTTCCCTGTTGCTAGGTGATATGTGCCTTAAAAAAAGCAGCTCCTATTGCTGCTCAGGGATTCTCACAAATCTTGTTTGCTCTTGGTTCACATGATGTGCAGTGAGGTTTGCAGGACTGGAACACAACTCAAAGATTGGGTCATTTCTTTCTGCTGTTCATTTGGCTGTAAATCACTAAAAAATCCCAGTTTTCCTGACTACAGAAAGAATAACATCCTGTTGTGGTGGAAGGCAGTGGAAAGACTTTCTGCTTCATGGGCTGGGTTCTGGACTTTGCTCCACATAGATAATTTGTTGACAAGTGTCCTTCAGCATGGACTGGGCTGCAGTACCCACGTGTTGTGCTGCAAAACTGGTGCTTCACCAGCATTTGTTAGGTAAAGTGTTCTCTGAGACTCGGAGAGAAGCCCAAAGATTTATTTGGGACTCTTACTTTCAAAGGGTACATTCTCTTTGTTTATAATCTGTTTAGATGTCCCTATCTCTTTGATATTTCAAGTCTGAGTGTGTAAAGAGACTAGATATTCTCAGGACTGTGGTCTCTCTACTTTGGATCAAATTAAATTCAGTGGCCACAGGTTGAATAGTGTTGCGTTTCAAGCAGCCGCATTAACTGTAGAGGATTGGCAGCTCAGGCTCTGCCCCAACTATGAATTTACCTGATAAAAAGGATCAATTTGATCCTTTTTTTTTTTTTTTCCAGGTTCCTTTAAAAATATGTGGAATGTAAGGATATGTGGTTACTGGCTATTCAGCATAAAAGACTAAGACACGAGACAGGACAAGTAATAAATTAAGCTCTCATATACCCATACCCTGAGGAAGAGGAGATAACAAGACTGTAACAAATAGCAGAACTCTTAGATCACTGATTGATGGGACCTTAAAGGAACCTCTCAGTGCATCCAGGAGGTTCAGCCAGAGCTCTGTAACTGGTTATCATGGATCTCATGGGAAAGAGCAAACTCACAATGGGATATTTGAGAGGGCTTGTAGGATCACATAAAACTTACTATGGGATGTTTTAAGGGATGTGGGAAAGTGTTAAACTTACTTTGGGATGTGTAGGGGAGAGCCAAATACAGTCAAATGGAGGGATCAAGATAGATGGGGGATGAACAAGCATGGGAAAATAGAGAAGAGGGGGGATAGAAGAGGTCATCTGCATGGAGTCAAGCTGCTGTCAGTATTTTTTGTCAGGCTATGCCCTGTGCCTGATCATCACAGTGTGTCCTATCTCGTTAAACTAAATAATTGAATGTTTTCCTTTGTGAGTGTGCTCTCTATTCTGTGTACATGTCTTTATGATCTGCTGGCAAATTTCAAGCCAGGCTAACTGGTGAGTAGCGTGAGTGGTCTCAGTGCCAGCAACTGCAGATAGAGACAGAGGGTTGAAGGGACCTGCAGGTCTGAGCACTAGCAACCGCAGAGACTGATTATCTGGATACCAGCTATTGAACAGACTGAGCATCTCACTGCTGCTGATGAAGGGACCCATCTGCGTGTATGATTCCAATAGGAATTTAAAGCTGGACTAACTGGTGAGCAGGAGCGTGGGAGCCAGCTACCAGAGACCATAGGTTGGAACAGTGGAGGGACCAAGGGTCTGAGAGCCAGCTGCTGGAGAGACCACCAGTCTGGAACAGCTACAGGAGGGACCTGTGTGTGTGTTTTTGGGTGGGAGATGTGCTAGCAAGCTCTCAGTCTGTGAGTGAGAAGAGGATCAGCCCATTTGTACGTTTATGTGAGTCTTGTTGGTGTGTATATGGAGACTGTAAAGTCTCCATATACTCTCTTGTCTGTCGGTAGTCAGCTGTGGCTGTATGGCGTGCGTATGTACGTGTGGTGTGGTTTTTTAGGGATGCCTGTCCGCCCTAGCGGCCAGACCTCGTGTCAAGGTAATGCAGCATATGATGGCCTTAGATCCCATCGTCCACCAGGTTTGGTTTCCCTGTAAGTGCTGCAAATTCAACTTGTCTTCAAAGCTTACTGAAAACTCAGTTTTGGAGGAGGCCTAAAACCACAGTAGTCTACTAGAAGTGAATGGTTTTCATAAGAAATATGAAATGGAAATACGGGCTTATAATGGAGTAATCCCTTCTGTGTGTGTATCTGGTAGCTGTAATGTCATTCACATTAACAGAGGACTCGGGACACCCACAGGGCAGATCTTGTAGGACATTAGGGAGGGCATTATCTCAGATATAAAACCCAAGATAATTGCATCATGATATGACTTCGGTTAGATGTTATTCCTCTGTGGGAGTCCAAGAAGCTAGGTTTTATTTGTGGCAAATTCTTGACAAGTCACCTTTCAGATTTATATCTCACATGACTCATTATCAATAGGAAAAGTGTTTTCTCTACATCTTACTTGATTTTCTCCAGCTGCACACGACACAAAGGGTACCGGTGATTTTGATCCTGCTTCTGTTTGTTATTCACATTGTAGACTTCTTTTTATTTGTACTATGCTTCTTTATTCATACTATGCTTCTTTTGATTTAGCTTAAAATGCTTTCAATTATACAGCCATTGTTCTGAAGTTAGGTTTTGCAACCAACAGGACATAAGTCGCACAGAAATAAATAGAATTTATGCTACACTGCTACTGAAGTAAACTACTGCAACAATCACTACAATTATCATTGCCTTATACATCAAAGGTTTCTGCAGAATAAATACATTATTCATAACATGAAGACCGGTTTGCATTTCAGTTCTCATGTTTCCTTTTCATGACCTTCAGTTTTGAAAACACATTGCAGCTTTTCCAAGTCTTTCAGTTTCTGTCTTCATGATTTCATCCCAGTATTAACATAACTGTTAGACTTCATATCCCTAAAAATATCAGACAAATAAAACATAATCAGGTGAGATAGTGAGAAAGGAATGAAAGGAATCAAATTAAATAAGAAAAAATCTGGGCTTCTGATATATGTTATCTTTCCTGGCCTGAACTTCTGCTTTATGCATGTGTCAGATGCAAGTCAGGGGTAGCCAACTGAAACTTGGTTCTGAAACAGATGGACAGTTCAGATAAAGCAGCAGATATGATAAGAAGGACTGTTATTGAAGAGTTGGTTTAAATTATTCTTAGTAATAGGCAGGAAATATTTTTCCTATCCTGAAAAAAATTCTGAGATGTCAAAAAATCTTTTTTCAACTTATCTTGGAATGAAAAATCAAAATCTCAAACATTGTCTCAGTAAGACACTCTGGAAAAAAAAAGAAAACATTTGAATAAGAAAAACCCCAGCATTTTCATAACCCTGCAATTCAGCTTGGAATTTTGTCTTTTTGTTAACTTTAATTTGCATAAATTTAGATAATGGAAGAGTAATTTTTAGGTAGTTTTGCTTGATTATTTTATAGTACTGAAATGGGATATTTTAATCTGAACCTTTTTTGCCAAAGCTTTAAACTTTGCAAAATCAAACCTGATCTAAAAGAGCGTTGTCAAACCGAATCTTGTCATACGAATATTTTTTGCTTTGGCTATTTGGCATCTTCTCATTAGAAAAGATTTCATAAAGAGATTCTTTAGTAGTTATTGTGATGAGACTTTTTGATTTGATGAACTGCAAATCTTTCTTTTGGCAAATTGCACTCATATTGAAATGCTCAGGGAATATCCCTTGAGGAAGTGTGGTTGTGTTTGATCACCACTAACCTGATTTAATATGAATTTTAATACATGGCTCAAATGCTTGCGTTTTGTTACCTGGGTCAGATTCCTGAACATCTTGAGACAGAGACTTCCCAAATCTCTGTGGAAAATTTAGAAGTGACTGTCTGGAATTTTTAACAAGTGGAGATCTCCCAAGCCTGTATGATACCTTTGGAGCACGCCTAGGTATGTTCTCTGCAAAAGCTCTCCCAAATCTGAGAGGCAAATTAGCAATTGGTTTAATGCTTCTTTCTTCTGGATAATTTCTTCCAAACCGAAGAGGTAAATTAGCAACTGAATTTGGCATCTTGTTTACTGTAGGAGGGTTCATTTTAATGATATTTTTTGATCCCCAGTCTTCCATGTCTTCAAAATTGAGACTCCTCTGCTTTTCTTCCAAGATATTATCTTTAATCTAAAGAAAAAATAATTAATAAAAGTATGCTATCATTTTATAGGATGTTTTTCCAGCTACCAATCACACAAAGTATTCATTTTCATATCTCCTGAGAAAGCTGCTGGATAACACTCTTTTTTGGATATTTAATGCTTTTTAGCTGTATTGGCTAAGCTCCATTGCAGCGTGAGCTACTCCAGATGGATTACTTCATAAGCAGAAATTATCCTGCTTACTTTTTCAGTACACTGACCACAAGAGCACATCTCTGCATCAGTATCCACAACTATTCAAATGGTGTCAGTCAGAAGTATTTCTGGGCATGGGTGTCAGTAGCTGTGCCGTCAGTTAAGTGTGGTCAGGAGTAATTTTCAGGTCCGTATTTGCTCATATCACCAACTGAAGCTGTCTGGAGGGGAAGATGCTGACTATATTTAGTGACTTGACACAGGGCCAGCCTCTAACTTATGCAGTCTGGATGAAGAGGAGGATGGGCCAAGCTAACTGAAGGTTTAGCTTCTTTCTTCCTAAGCAACAGTGGATGCTTTTGACCCAATATCCTGCTGGGCTAACAGCCGGGGAAATTAATGGAAAGCGTTTAGGTCAAGTCCATATCATGCCTGTTCTGGCTTTGCAGCATAGAGAATGCCCTGAGCTTTAAGTTGCTTTAGACCTCCACTAGTACACAAGATGCATTAGGAGCTCCTGGGCTCCTAATTTTTGTGCAACCAGCACAAAAGCTACTTTCTCTGTCTATGCTGGCATACAGTGAAGAACTGAGTCTAGAATGTTACCTGTCTCTTGATGTAAAGGGCAGCACTTGCCTGAAAAATAGTAATATCAACATGACCTTTTCCTATAGAGCAGTGTTCCTTCCCTGGGCATATTGAAAATCACTTATTTTTGTGACAAATACAAATATTTTTGTTACAAAAATAAGTTTCCAAGCCTTAACAGCAAGTATGTACAAATATGTTTTTTAATTTCAGTTAAAGACACAAATGCTACTAATCCTAATTTCAGTTCCTTATCCCCATTTGGTGACTTTCCCAGGAGCTTCTCCAGCTACTGGGAGAGAAGGGGAATGAACCATTCTAATTCATACTCCGTGATCAAAATATTAAATAAACTATCCTTCTGATTGCACCTGCGCACCCGTTCTGAAGCATATAAAAGACAGTGAGCTGAAGACCGGAGGATTTCACTAGCATAATTAAAATTAAAGTTGTATTTTGATTTGAAGGATCTTTATTGCACCAATGATGATGAGTCAAAAAGAGAGGTTTGCTATCATTTCCCAAGGAGTACTTGCAGGGCAGACAAGAAAAATAATACAGAGGAAGTGTGCAAATTTGATTTGTCATCTATTGAGACATAATAAATGTGCAGCCCTGCAAAGATATTTTTGTAGTCC
The DNA here is from genome assembly GCA_028565335.1 of Limnodromus scolopaceus. NCBI lineage: Eukaryota > Metazoa > Chordata > Aves > Charadriiformes > Scolopacidae > Limnodromus > Limnodromus scolopaceus. The sequence continues at coordinate 34,179,903 of JAOXNO010000013.1, forward strand.
ATTTCCAGAATAGAATTTTAAGACCATTAACTATATTAGATTTATAATGTTCTCTGTTTATCATTATTGAGCATTATAAGCATGCTTTTATTAATTTTGGATTAATAATATATCTGTTACATCACGTACATAAAATGCCTGACAGAAATGTTAATTGAGGCACCACTGTGTAAGAAACATTTCAGAAAAAATCTTAACCTGATCACAAGACTGTATTGCAAGAAAATTGAAAGATGAATTGATTTACACACTATGTGTGTCCGAGCAAGTGAATTTAGAATCATAGAATCATAGAATCATAGAATGGTTAGGGTTGGAAGGGACCTCAAAAGATCATCGAGTTCCAACCC
>JAOXNO010000013.1:34180352-34196726 GCA_028565335.1 Limnodromus scolopaceus
GTGTGGGACAGTGTCAAATGCTTTGCATAAGTCCAGGTAGATGACATCAGTTGCTCTGCCCTTGTCTATCAAGTCTGAATTATTTCCTGAAAATTCTTTCAACAAGACTTTTTCATACTACTAGTGCTGTAATGCTGAGTACCGTGCAATGAGGTTAGGAAAGTCTTTGCCAAAAATTGAAGGTGCTCAGGATCTGATCTACAGTTTCCCCCAAAAATGTCATAGTAATGCAGATCTTACCTCGTAATATTTATCATCGTTTTCTCTGCTCTGCAGACTGGACTTCATTGGTTCATCTAGACACATACTATTTGATGTTAGAAAGACCACTGTAGCTAAAGCAAATAGAATAAACTCCTTGGTTGAAATTACTTTCATTTTTCCCAGATTAAGCTTACTTAGAGAGCTCAGAATCTGTACAGCAAAGAAAACGGCCATCATTTTATATGATCAGAAAACAAAAAGATTTTGTTCCCTATGACATCAGTCTCAAAAGCTTCAATTCTTAATATTAATTAGGGAAGTAATTTGAATATATTTGAAGAACGTTGGGAATTTCTTTTGTGAACCTTTTTAACGAACATAGCTTCTTGTACATAGCTGACTTTACAAACATTTTCTTCTGGTGAAATATGTCTTAATTAGCTAAATTTGAGAGCCATAAAACTAGGGACTTACAACAGCCACAACGTTCCATCCACTTGTAGACAAAAGCACCTTGCTTCTTCCTTTTCTATCAATGTCCTTAGAAGGACTCTTCTGCTTAAATGGTCCTTTTGGACCATATAATGCTTGTTTATAATGATGTACAACCAGGGACGTTGAATTCAATGGGCCAACTATTGAAGTGGTTGATCAGGTCATAAGACATGTTATACATCACTGAGATCTATTGACATACATAGTGTCTCTGCTCTAAATTCAACATGTGAATTTGTGGTCAGACTGAATTAGGAACATGCTTTTAAAACTCTACACATCAGTTAAGTTTTTAGAACTTTCAAAGATTTTGTTAGATCCATATTCTTCAGACCAAATTCCCAACAGCGGTTTTTAAAAAGGCATCTGCCACTTTTCTGCACTTAGTGAAAGCACTGGACTGCCCATGTGTGTTCTGTCCCAGAATGGGATACAGGCTGCACATTAAATGTGCCCTTATTCTCCATATTCATTCCAGATAAATAGTGTACCTGCATCAGCGAGGTGCTGGATTTTCTCCCATGAGCTCTCTGAACTCTGGGAGATGAGTTCAAGGATCAGGAGTAATCCCATGCCTGAGATAAGGGCTACTAGACTTTTGATGCCTGAGCATTGGTTTGCCATTCCAGCTGAATTAAGTGAGAGGGGCTGAGACTAAGTGGTCAACCAGGTGCAAGTACTGAGCTGGGAGACAGATGTGGAGATGTCTGGAAGCATAGCTATGTGAGGAGAGCTGGTGGGGGTGGTCTACCCAGCTGGCTTGCTACTGGTATGTGAGGTGAACCTGCCTGGCACGGTGTGCGTGGGGAATTGCCTCCCTTCCCAGGGGAGAGGGAAATCCCATTAACAGAGCTGGAAGTGAAAAGGAAGCAGTTTCTCTAGGGTGAACTTCGCCAGGTGGAGAGGATGTGAAAGTTTCTGCCTGTTTTTTATGTGACATGAGACCATTAAATTGTTGAAATAGATGAGAACAGTATTAGTAAACTAATTAGGAGCCCCTGTGAGAAAAGAATGCATTTTAATTAGTCACTGACTTTTGTGTGCAGCTTTCCCTTGTTGTTTTAGACACTATTTACATTCATTTCCTCTTTGTTTCTTTGCTGTGTGTAATCCTTCTGGCCCTGGCTGACAGCAGAAAAGGTTGGGTTCAAAGATCTGGCTCTTCCTTCAGGAAACTGCTAGAAAAAATGAAGTGTGATGGGAGAATAAGCACAGTTCTGCATAGTCTCAAGGGACAATGCTTCCCATCTTCGTTCTCTGAGACTGTTCCACAAGATGTTGTTTTCGATTGGGATGTGGTAGACGAGGAGGGAAAAGTTACTGGACCAGTAATGATTCATGACGAGTGGTTCTATGTGCATATATAAACAAACGTATGTACAAAGTAAGAAAGCTTCATCTGTTCTCCCAGTGCCTTGGTAATAGCCCTCCTTTCAGAGTAGGTGACTTCTCTCTCTTTTTTTTTTTTTTGAAAATGGAGTTTTGGGGATACCAAAATTTTGGTATTTGCAAATCTAGGTCAAATTATTTTGAAAACAGAGGGAATAAAAGGTAGATGTCAATGGAGATGATCTCTAAAAGGAACCCATGTCATCTTTGTGCTCTGGCAGGTCACAGGTAGCAATTGCTTCTTTACACCAAGGGCTGACTGTGGGTTCCTGACTCTCTGGAGCCTCATGTCGGGGGGCTTCCATCTGTGGGAACAGATGGATTTTCCAAATTCCTTTTCTTTATGGTAACAATAAAGACAATAATGAATACAATTCATGCACTAATATCTATCTAACATGTGGTCATTTTACATAGTTACTGGTTTATGAAGCTCTCTTGATCAATGGTCTTTCAATTAACTGTGTGAAGATATTTGCTTTCTAAATTAAATGGAATTGGCAAGATCCAAAACCTCTCCTGCATTGTTTGGCACAAATACAAATTCTGTTTTCCCTAGACAGAATAGGAAAATGTATTGCTGTTCTCTAAACCTGACAAGGTTTTATTGACATTCAGTTTGTCTCTTATGTATGTTGATTTTGTAATCAACGTAAAGTGAAGTTTTCAGGCGTTTGGCATGCCAGGAAGTCAGAGAGTTGTGTGTCCCTGTACTTTCTTATGGATTAATTTGCCTTTGATGGCTCTACAGCAGGAACTCTGGAAATTTCAAGTCAAGCAGTTAGGATGATTGTGCGTTGTCATGTGGTGGGGAGAGGGTTCTGAGCACTGTTGAAAACAGCTTATGAGGTCCTAGTCTCTTGTCCCATGCTTGTTTTGCCTTGTTATCTCACATCACTCATCAGCCCAGCTATTCAGATGATAACTGAACTTCTGTTTTGAAAATTCCCTGTTTAAATAGGAGAGAGCTTTCCCATCTGTATGTGAAACAAGCCTCACAGGCAAGGCCAATTTTAAGAGTTTTCCAGCAGGTGTATGGTACAAACTAGGACAAGGCAGTTTTTTCTCTTTTCTCTTCATTTATTGTAGGTAGGCACAGGAAAGAGCATATTTTTTTGGCTTAGCAGTGCAACAATAAGGTGGATCTGATCTGTGATGAGTTACTGCAGTGACTTGATGTATATCCATTTTAAAAATCTGGCATTAAAATGTAGTTAGTAGTAATGGCAAGAGTAGCTCAATTTCATAAGCAACTCAGTTCACAGTAGTTACTTGATTCCAGTGAAAGAACAAGTTTTAATATTGCTTTTTCTTTATATAAGAATATACTGATAAATCCTTATCCATTATTAACAACATATTGTGTGAAAATTGCCTGTTATATGACTCATGCCACCAATAAGCATCTGCCCATTTCCATAACGATAAATCATTCATAATATATTCATTTTGCCATTATGTATTATATGACCTATTCTATGGCTCATTTTGAAGTAAGAAGATTTAAAAATGTATCATTTTTTTCATTGGCAATCTATTCTGTTCATTTTTCATCCATTCCTATGGCTTGCAGTGGGTTGTGCAGGCTTTGCTGTCTTGTGCTTCAGTTCTACTGCACAATCCAAGGTGTATTTGTCCAGAATATATATGGCTCTAAGCAGACAGTCATACCTCCACTGCACTCAGTATCCTGGCATTGTATATGACTGTAGGCCTGGTGTCCCTCTCGCACTGACAATAAATATTTCAGTGATCGGGGAACCAGTGAAGTTTGGCTCCCCGTGACTTTGCGTTGAAGAGTAAATGACAGTATATATTTTCTGAGGTCCACTAAGGATTAACCTTTCTGGAGGATCCCTGCAGAAGCAGCATGTCTATTCTCTCTTGCCATGGCTGTTATCATGGAGTGGAATTTCAGCGAGACTTTTCCCTGCAAAATTCAACTGAACTTGGCTTCTAGACTAGAAAATTATCAAGGGTGACTGACAGGTACACACTTATGCACAGAGAAACAGATTTGCCTCATTTCATTAGGAAACCAATAGTAAATCAGGAATAACTCAGCTGAAATACCACAGGTATAAAGCCTCAAAATTTGTACAATTACTGTGGGCACAGTGATAATTTCTGTCTTTATTAATGAGGCATTAGTGCAGCTTTTGGGATTTTGCAGAAGTATAGGGAAATTTAGTCCACTATGAAAGCCCCCTTGTTTGTGTGCTTCAGCTTGGTAAGGAAAAACAACCTTTATGAAACAGCCCTCTCTGATTTGCAGAATCAGAACCAGTTTTGCACCAGATTTTCATCTACATGTATCTCTGAGCTTTCCTGTTAGCTGGGTAGTAGTAAAAAAAGGACGAGTGCATGCAAATACCAAGGTACAAATAATCTTATTTTAAGGTTAACCCCTATGAATTGGTCTCCCGTGTTAGAAGACATTTTCCCACTTGATTAGCTGAATCCAGAATATGAATGTGTAACTTCATATTTTAATTTTTTTTTTATTATTTTTTCCTTGTGCTTTTGGAGCAGCAGAACAGCATGAGAGACAGAAAACAATGAGAGGCTTGAATTATGATAGCAACAAGCTGAAAACGGCTTTATCTTCTTAGTAAATAAGGTGTGAACAATAATTCCAGGGTTAGACAGGTTCTTCAATTATACATTCGTGTTAGTAATAAAATAAACATGTTTTCAATAACATTTGGGATATAAATACATTCTTCTTTTTTACTAACTACTCTGCAGTGTGTAATACTGTACTTACCAATCTACTGCAGTGTGTAGCAGCTCTAGCCCATTCTCGTCTATTAAAAATTAAATCATTTTACCATACATTATTAAAAGTGCTTTGGTTGGCTGCAAATCAAGAAAGACTTCATAAAATCTTAGAAGAACAAGAAATCTGATTAAATCTAGGGTCCACAGGCAGCAATGGGAAGTGCCTGAGAAGAAAAATACAACATTAAATTATGAATTAAAAACTCTTTCAGGACTTTAAAAAATCATTAGCAGCTTTTATTCAAGTTAACTATTAACCAAGGAACTCTTAATAGATTCATTATTCCCCCTTCCCTTTTTCAGTTTGGACTCTGTGTTAGTTATAGGTACAGATACCTTCAATTCGTGCTCTCCCCTTTTTCAGAATGATATTTTTCTAGAAATATTGTGCTCATTTAATAGTTCCCCTATGCCTTGTATATAAACACAGAGGAGCATGAAAATTACACTGTTTATTAGCTGAATTGTAGGTTGCAGGGTCTGATTTTCACTTTAAGACAAATTGTAAGCAATTTAGGACAGGAAAAAAATTGAAGGAAAACACCTCTGTTTCTTGGAAGGAGGAAGAGGCTACAAGCATTTTACTGACAAAGCTGGAGAAGCAAGTCCAGCTTATTGGAAATAATGCTTCTTTCTCTCTTTTTTCTTAATGTAGCTTTTTAAAGGGAAAAAGGGAGAGAAAAAATCATTTCTTTTCATCCTTGCAGTTTTACGACAGTGATGTTAGACAGTATCCTGGAATGGGAAGTAGCATTTCACCGGGAAGTCTGGGCTTTGCCTGTGGTGGTGAAGGAGCTGACTGTGCCATCAGTTAACCTTGAGCTGGGTGTTAGCCACGAGGCCTGCAACATCTCTTTACATCGTGGACAAGTGACAGGGAACGTGAAGCAGCACAGCCACCACCCTGGGGCCATGGTCCACAACTGGGAGTCATTTTTGATGCTTGCATCATAATTCACAGTCCTAGCTCAAAAGGTCCCCATCCCACCACCATGAGCACGGGGAGAGGTGGAGTGGACTTGTGTCTCATTTCAAGTGTGCGTCTCCCTGCATCAGGGTCAGGGCTGTGCTCACCTCTGACAAACCAGGCCATTGAGAGGCAGCCCGATATTCCTTGCCAGCTCCAGAGGCCTGCCAGCTCCTGCCACCTCCCCTTGCTGTTGATCAAATAAGCTGGAGCCAGAAAAAGGCTTGACAGACTTCTCTGCTGCATCTCACCTGGGAAAGCAATGAGGACCAGCCATCCAGCAAGCCTCCTGCCAGGGCCACCTCCCAGAAAGAAGGTGATTCTTCTCAGCTGATTGAAGCGGGGCTTGGGATAAGAGGTACCAACTTGACTGAAAACAGGCAAGATGATTAACAAAGCAGGCAGTTGTTCCATTATTGCAGATTTTGTGCAGCTTTCTTAGAAACACGTGGTGCTGGGTATTGCTTGAAATGGGATGCTAAGCTTGCTGGGACAGCTCGGCTGCTTTAGCACTGAAATTTTTATGTTCTTGTGAAAAAAAGAGTCACTCTACTACTTTCCCTCACTCTCAATTTATTTATTTTTTTAATGGTCTGTGCATCCCTGTTCATTCAAAATACAGAGGACAGATTCTTGTGAAGATTTGATTACTGACCTCTTCAGTGTGACCATGGGATGAGAAAGTTTCTTATGGGAAGAGTGGGAGTGGTAAGGTGCAAGTGGGTGCTGGAGCTCATGTTCTGGAGCTGTTCTGCAGATCTTCTGTGATATCTCAGGGCAGTTGAATGGGGAAAGTCCACAAAAAAATGCGTAACAAGTGCTGAGAGGACAAATCTATTATCTGAATACATGGTGGAACATGCCATTTTCAACTGAAAGGATCTAGAGAAAAAAACAGGATTGCTTGTGTGTTTTGAATTAGAATATGTTTAATTGCTATGTTGATTTGGGGGGGATATATACTGAAACAGCTGTGTGCTTTTATTTGAAAGAAAACATTTCAAAACTCTTGCATAATGTGTCCCTAATTTATGAGTAAAGAACATTTCTCAATCCTCCTAGGAGTTAGCAGTAGCGTCCAACATTGCTGGGATGGGCTGGCAACGGCCTGGAAGAGTCACTTTTGAATTATTGATGTATTAGCCTGGACATCAGATGAACACTTGCTGAAGGAAGTTTTCATACCACATTGTTCCTCAAAATTCTTATAAGATGCCAAGTCAGTTCATTTGCTACTCAGTTCCCTGAACCTTGCACAGATTTTTTTAGAGACAAAATCAGGGAGTTTTAGTCCCAGAAGGAAAGGGACTCTGGTGGCAGTTGCTGCATGGAAAGGGAAGCACTAGGAGCAATGAGAACTGTGTGCGAAGGAAGAGAGTAAGATTTAACGAAAAAAGCAGGAGGAGAAGAACAAACCTGGCCAGTTTGTACAGAGCGTCGATCCAAAACTCAATTCCTTGCTCTGTAAAGTGTAAGAACTAAGTAAATTGTGAGTTATAGGGCTATAATTCCATCGCTGGATTGTGGTGACGGTATAAGGCCACTTGAGCTTTGCTCTTATAGTTTATGATATCACCACAATTCCCTGGTGGATTTACAGCCCTGTATTTTTTTACAGTAGTGAGCTGTTTATTTTTCTATTTACAACAGTACATCAGTGGAGATATTAATAACAGTCACCTAGTTCTGTTGTATAGTTCCCTGTACACTTGGATGTGGTTTTGCAGAAAAATTAAAATAATTCTTTAGGAGCAGGCTACCAGAGATTGGGAGCAGAGGAGGGAAGCTCCTTTCTGCATAGTTTTGTCTCTTTAAAAACTGTTTAATTTAGCAACAATTTGTCCAGACACGGGAGGGCGTGTAATTACTACCAATTTCACATTGCTGTATGACAAACAGCTGTATGACTCCTACTTTCACATATTTTCTTTTTGCTTTCTTGCCCCCTGCTGTATATTAATTTCTCAATTAAAGTTCATCTCAGCAGCCTCTGGCGCAGGATGTCACCTTAATAGGCGGCTGAGGGGAGGTCAGCGTGGTACATCCCAAGCAGGCGCCAGGCCTGAGCAAGAGGCAGGTCTTAGGCTTGATCCCGTTCTAATGCCATGCGATGGATTTTGGTCCAGAACAGATGGACGTAGCCGTTAATTTGATTAGTTGTGAGTGTGGCAGGGAGGCAATCACAGCAAAAGGGGATGAACGCTGTAGGTAGCTAATTTAAGTGCCATGCGCTAGGCTGCCCTAGTATCACAGATGTATTCCACTCCACAGGTAACTGTGCCAATTTCGTAGTGCAAATAAATAAATGTAAGCATCTAAGAATCAGCTCAGTTGGACAATCTACCTGTTGTACCCCAAACACTGAGAGCAGAGGCATCACAAACTCAGCGGCAGTACTAGGGAGCTGCTTGGGAGAGTTAAAAGCGTTTGAACAGAGAGGTAGGGGATGACCAGAAGCTTCTAGTTTTGATCGAAGTAACGGACCTTGGCATTTGGAAAAACTCAGGGTCTCTACTAACGTCTTTCAGTACAACTTTCAGATTTTACTACAGGTCAAAAAATATGCCTGTGGTCAAGAGGAACTGAATCTTTGTCTCCATATGCAGGCTGGTGGGTACATAATAGACATGTCTACAGAACTGTGATTTTAGATAAACACAAATTATTGGAAAAGAGTTATGAATATTAAGTTATCTCTAATTCTAATCCAGACAAATGCCATCACAGAGTCATGGGATCCATCACATGGGGAATTTTTTGTGTCTTTTTGTTGTAAAAAACAGGATGCTGGATGTGACGCACGGTAATCATTCTTCAGTCTGGGATGTGAAGAAATATGTTAAAAATCTATCTTGATATATCTGCTTTGCCAAGACTGCTAAGACAGGACATTTGTTTAGGAAAAAAGCCCACACATCCCCCTCCTTGACACTATATGTACTGATTGAGACCATAAATTGGTATTTGCAGGGTATATTTTTAATTAAACTATACCTGAAAACCTAGATGCTTAGACATTAACAAGAGGATTTTAGCTAGTGCTCTCCTAAGCACTGATCAATGCAGTACATACTGCATTTTCATGTGAAGCATTTTTTGGCAGATTTTTGTGCACTCTATCCTAGGTTAGACCACGGTAGTGCCTAAAACAGCTCAGCAATTTCTAGATTGCACTTACGTGCAGACCTTCATTACTGGTAAGATATCGAAATTAGACTATTACGCAGTTTGGTTACCATTCTTCCTTTGGGCTCACAACACTGTATGAAAATAAAAAGAAACAAAAGCAACTCCAAAGGATTTATTCTGTAGTCTCTGAATTTAACCACATGGGGGCATGAGATATTTATTTAAGAGAGCTTTTTAGGCACATGATTGGGGAATACATGACCATCGGAAGCCTTACTGATAAACTGAGATTAGAATTGTCACTTACTTTTTAGCTCTTTGCTTGCAATCAAAAATACTTAGCAAACAATTGTTGCAAATGACATAAAATATAGTAACAAACAAAAATACAGTGTGGACAGGAAATAATATCAAACCAGATTTTAAATATCCCCATTAGTTAACCTGGCCTCTATATATATTATTATGATGCTATTTTGGTGCCTCTGTAAATAAAATCTGAATTCTTCCATATAACCCTGTGCAGCTGACTTAAATAACCTGAACATTTAAATTCAATGAGAACAAGGCTGCTCTGAGTTATAGCAACCTCGATCTGGAGTAAATCCATTTCATTAATTGCTTAGATGACATTAATTTTTGTCATTCACTTGCAAGATGAGTAATACTCTGTACATTTCGGCCCAGATCCAGAAAAGCACATAAAATCATAGTTAATGATGTTAAGTGCTTGGGTAGTTTCCTTGAGCACATGCCTTAAGCTGAGTACATATTGAAGTGCATTCCAACACACAGAAAGTGGCACAATCAAACCTTTAATTAGTTTTAAAATGGAATTCAGAATGCAATGCAATTCTTTGCACTTTACATTGAAAAAAAAGCATGCTTTGAGACTCTCTTGGGACTGAGACGACTAAACCTATTTATCCACTTTGGTTTCCAAAGGGAATGAATGCTCATTGTTTTCTACTGTTGCTCTCCCCTAAATTTATAAATTTATTTTGCTCAGTCGAGTGGTTTGTTTACAGCAGGATAGTTATACAAATATTTCTAAGTCTGTTATTTTATGAACTTTTTTATTTATAAGATAATTCATGCATTTTATTGGTATTTAAAAGGATGGAATATTTTTACTTCTGCTTCTGTTATTTTAAATCAAAGCGAAAATGAGCAGCAGTAGTAACATATAAACAAATGTTCATCATACCTGTAAGCTTGTTTCTTTTCAAAATAAGCTGAAAATCAGGATTTTTAACTCCACGTTTCTGATCCAAATACTTAATGCTCGCACACCTCAAAGGAGCCATAAATTTAGGTCCTGCATTTTGAGCCATTTTGTGCTTTCCACTCCACAGTTTTCGGCATGTGCCTTTGACGTACCAGTCTCTGGCCAAACAAGATTCCTGCACACAGGTGGATTCTAAATCTAGGAGGGAACACTGGCCTCCTGTACGTCTCAGAGAGAAGCAGCTGAGAGAAGCCTGAGAAGGCACCTCTGAATTCAATCCATACTTCCCCACATCTTGGAGTACTTTGTTCTTTGGGTTTGGTATAAACCCATCTTTGTGGTAAATATATTTCTACAGGGAGTCTAAATAATGCCTAGAGTCATAGCAGGCAGAGACAAACTATATCTGGACATAATGTAGCTGGTACAGCACAGCAGAGTTCATTCTTGAATTAGCAGACTACAGCTGTTGGGTACTTTTTTCCTAAGCTACAAAACCTTCTAATTTCAATGCCTAGGTTTAAATCCATTTTGATTGCTCCAACAGTTTCACCTTGACATCTTGCATTTTTACATGCTCTATGAAATCTTGCCTGAAAATCCTTCCCAACAAATGCTAAAAAACTCGAGACTGTTGATCCACTTGTATAACAAAGAAACTCACATGTCCCTTGACTGTGTTCTCACTGAGAATTAAAACAAGCATATGCGAGTGAGTCCATATTGCAGTCTTACCTTGGCAAAATGTCCACTGACCCTAAGTGTGCACTTTCTGTCCCCAAAATAGTCTGTAGTACGTTTGACTGCATTTCTTTTATGTTCCCTGATATGTTGGTTCCTTGCTAGCAATGAAGTACTTGCATGTATTAATCTCTAAAACTATCAGCTCATCTATATCCTCTCTAAAATGGATGAGACAATGAACATGGTGTCAGATACTGTTTTCCGGTAAGTTTTTCTGATCCACTAATGCATCAAATATATTTGAATTACTATTCACATAACTTTTTATGGAACACTATTAAGCCAATTTGGTTGATAACCACTGTAACTTTTTTAGTAAGTTACAGCACAATGAGGTCACTATTCCTGGATGTGGTTTGCTGTATCATGCACTACATGCTGATGCCACGACATCCTTGTATGAAGGAGGAGAATGCAGTTAGTTGGTCTTTTTGTTGGTTTCTTTTTTGGTTTTTTTTTAAGATTGCTTGTACTTAACTGGAGAACTGATTAGAGTGAATGATTTAATATTGCTCAGTCTCAAAAGCAGTGGAATCTTGGGAAAGGATCAAACAGTCCCTCTAAGTTGGCTACCACCGTCCTGACTTCATATTGTTTTTAAATGAAACATCTGACACATTCTCCAGCTGGGATGTTATTTTGTTCTTCTTGACAAAGTAATTCAAAATTCACTGAAAAACAAGCTGAATGGAAGAGGGATTATTTTTTTTTCCATAGACATCTGGAGCTTTCTTTCAAAGCTGATGTGATCTTTCATCTGGACAAGAAAGGCTTTGATCCAAACTCTAAGATCCCTCTATCTCCCAGTTAATTGGTGTTAGTGAGGTAGGTTTGACAGTTCCTAACGCAGTCTCTGGAATGCCTTATTCCGTTAAGACCTGTCTATTGTGGCTCCGTCAGCTCAAAGACATCAGCTTTCTCTCATTTGACTTCTGCCCTGCTGGGGATGGTTTCAGGTTTTATTTGCTTTCATTATTTTCTCTTGTAAAACCATTGAATGCCAACAAAGACAACCACTTTTGAAATCAAGCAAAAACAATCTCTTACAGACATTCCTGATAGGCTTTGGTTTTCTCAAAAACTCACACATAAGAGAAGGAGAAAGGGGGATTACATTAAAAACTGAGATCTTCATTTTTTGAGATGTTGCCCACTTTTGTGGGTGATCATGTCTGTTTTCCTGTAATATATTTATGAATTGAAACAATAAAAGCAAATATCTTTGCTCCTACTGTGTGTACATCAGTTATACACTCTGCATATTAAAGTATTTTTCTCTAAAAAGATGCTAAATTTTAAATCCAAATTTTAGTGTGATTTATCTAAACAAAATCTGTGCTCTTCCTTCATGGTAGGACACAGGAGAATAAAGAAAATCTTATCTTCTCCACTGTGTAGCAGTTGGCATTGAGGGTAATAATTTGGCAAAGATATCTTACTGTGTGGGGCTTTTTCTCAAGTTACTGTAATAACGTAGACTGAACACAGTGAATTAATAGAGTGCTCACAGCCCCACTATTATCAGAATGAGAGAAGAGACAGGAAAGAAATACATAAAATTAATTTCCTTTTCTGCTTTGGGGACACTATAAAAACTCTTGTCGCTTCTCCATCAGGGCACACTGCAACTCCATGTTCCCATACAAAGACTTCAAGGAATAGTCCATCTAAAGAGCAAAAACCATGTAGCACTTGCAATTTCCCAGGTGAATAGTCCAAGTTTCTAAAGCTGAAAACCTTGATGCTTTGTAATCCATACCTTTTCCAATGGAACTAATTACTTTTTCTCTCAGACAGTCCAACAATTGCAATTATCCAGTTAAACTTCATATTTAAAAAATCATGTGCCTAGAAGTGTATCAATTTTTCCTATAACAGTGATCAGTCTCATAAAATATATTATGTTTTTGCTTAGATCTTGCCCACTTCTATACCTTTGCAACTACAACAAAGCTACGACTTCACCAGGAAATGCAATTGTTTCACGTGTCTGTGAGATGGTGAGAGTCAACATTCAATGAGATACTGTCATATTCGTAAGGATCCATAGGCAGTGACAATTTACCAGCTATTCTTTAAGGTACAGGAAACAATAGGATAGAGAACAACTCTTCCCACTCAAACATCGTGCTGAGCTGTTGCTGTATTGCTTTTGCTGCTGGCAGACAGTTCCCCAAACCAAAAGCTATTGACCAATTCCATTGCTGAAAAGAGTCCCTGACTCCACATTAACCCGACATTACAGAACTACATTTTGGAAAGGGTGGAGGATCTTTGTGGTGTGTTTATTGTCTGTTAAGCTAGGGGATAATCTTACTCATGGCCCTGACATCTGATCATGAGAGCATATATGAATTTCAATATTGAAAATATTAAAGATGAAAGTAGAGATTCCTCATCTGCTAGACACAAGAAACACAAAGCAAAAAGCATTATTAGCTGATATGTTTGAGAAACTATGTGACAGCGATAACCCTGCAGCTGTTATTGATCTTGGCAGTTAGAGGTTTAATATTGATTAGAAACTGATATACCACTGACATGAACATATCCATTTCTCTCAGAATATATGTCTCATCTTTTTTCACTAGGTTCATCTCTAGAGCAAAGATCTCAGAGTTCAATGAGCTACTCAATAGTAGGTTCTGCATCCCACAGCTTTTCTTTAGTGCAGCCACTTCCAAAATGTTGGTGGAAAGGCAGTGCCTTTGAACTACAGTGAACATATATATCTGCAAAGTGTAAGGTTGGACCATAAGTAGGAAACTCAGGTTTGGGGGAAAAAAAAAAAAGAAGAAAAATTAAATGAAGCTGTAAAAATCATTTTTCAAGCTGGGGAAAAAACCCCACCCGCCAGTATAAATAATAATAAGAGAAGCCAGCATGGAAATGGAGACACTGACTTATGATTTTGCTAATCAGGGCCAAGACAAAAGACTGTTAAAAATGCTAGTCCTCTGCTCAGAAAAAAAGAGACATTTAAGGATCAAACCTCTTCTCACAAGTAATGCTGACATGCCCAAGTTTAAACTTTTTGTGACAAATGCATCAGTGGACGTTGAGACCGTTTAATTGTGGGTGACTTGCAGGTTTTGAAGAGATGGGGAGAGGCACATAAATCCATTGGCTTCATGCTTGGGTGAGAAGGTCAGTTAGCCCATGCTAGGGTCCCTGGTCCCGTGCCTGAAGCAGCTTGGAGGCCTTGGCCTGCCCTGATCTGATCCATTGTCTGCACTGGGAGCTTCTGCCTCTGTGGAACGGAGCACCTGGTCTCTGTACGTGAGATTTGCAGCCTTCGAGCTGCCATTTGCACGCTGTTCCAAGGGCTTCCTGGCTTCAAAACAACCTCAGACTCCCATTTTTACCAGCCACAGTTGTAGAAATGAAGGACTTGAGGATCATCACTTCAGGTCTCCAGCTATGAGTAGCTGCTCTACAGTCTGAAGAAGAAAAGATACATAGCCACGTGCATTAAGCAGCCACTGTGTGGTGATTGCCACTTGTTTTGGACTGGGGATTTTTGTTTGATTGTATTTAAGGGGTACAATAATTTATTTTTAGCACAGTAGTGTTTAATTTTTCCATTGACTGACTTCTTTAGGAAAGCGTAACAAATGTAGTTATCATTCTCTGGCATCTTGAGTCAAGTTCCTGGCTGTTTCCATATCACTACTGGAATCTGAGACCAATGGGAGATTTGGGCCAGTTGTTAAGTTACACACATAAGCTCATAATCTCCTACATGAGCTTAGGGGTTTTCACATGTTTAAGCACCCAGGGTTGATTCAAAGTGACTTTGATGGAACAACCAGGCTTTATGCATTAGACATGAAAGGCATTTGAATAAATTCCAGTTCAGTATTTAGGTCTGGCATTTTCAAGATTTACTCATAGCTCACTTCCTTTCAAGAAAATTGTGACTGTGCTTTACCGAGCTTTTCAAGCATTTCCAGAGAAATACCTTTGGAGAAAAGAGATCTGGCTAAAGAATGTACTTGCTTTCTTTACTTATTCACAGTTTCAGCAACAAACCCAGACAGCTTTTTATTTTTAACCTCTTCAGGGCTGAATTTGTCAGAAAGTTCAGTCACAGCCCAAGGAGTTTCGTTTACTTACCTCTAACATTTTTGACTGGCATAGATGTAATCTCATTAGGGTACCGGGGGAGACTGACATACAGAGGGAAGTAGCATCTATTGTTTACTTGTACTATATGTGGAGATAATCTGTGAAGCCCTAGCGGAGTAGTAACTCTGAACATGCTGATTGGAAGCATTAAGGAAATTAACATAAAGCTCTATTAATGGCTTAAGGGAATCTGACTAAACAAACAAGGCCACACTGAGCAATAAATGTGTGTCTCAGACTGCATGACTTTCCTCATAACTACTCTAATTAATTGCTACAAAAGATTAATTTTGTAATACAGCATGGATATCAAAGGGAATGGCTTAGTGATTTAAGTGTTATATGTCTCCCTGGGAGATGCAGGTTCAGTTCTTCATGCAGCTGTTGTCAGCTTTCCAAAATATAATAGCTAAAATGAATTTCTTGCATTTTACTGCTAGAATTTCTATGGAATGAAGACCTTGGCCGTTCTTCCGCTGATGTCAGTGGCAGGGTATTATGAAGTAGGTCCACAAGCATTAAAACCAAACTCTGCTTTGAAACTATCTTTGCACTTTTTTATACATTTAAAACCATGTCTTCACACACAAAATATCCTTGGCAAAACCCTGCTTTCCAGCAGTGGTCCAGCTATTCATGCTTACGTGAGCTCTCTACAACTTCTTTACAAACTCACAAGTTGGATGTGTAATTAGCTGAAATTGATTGCATTGGTTTCTGAATCAAGAAGTGGCAGAATTGTGATTTAGTGTGCTTGGAAGTGTGGCAGAGCTGGGTCCTATCTAAGCTAATAAAATTTCTTCTGAAATATATTAGAGGAGATGACAGTAAAAGACTGCCTTCGCATGGCCTCTCCTTTGGTCACCAGTTAAATTCAGCCCTAGCCTAGAAAAGAAAAGTGAGCTGGGGTCCCCTGGAGGAGTTTAAACACAGTAAGCACTTCCATTTTGGACTGAACTAGACTACCATGACACTTTTTTATATGCTGCTCTGTTGCTGCACATAATCCTGCATATAGGAGTCCAAACTGGAACTTTCTGGTTAGAGGACACAGCGCTTGTCTGAGAGCTCAGGCACACGGGACAGGAATTGTAACAGGTCACATTATTTGCTTCCAGTCTGGTTGTTTGTCTGAGATCATTGACTTGGCTCCCTTCATGATATGGAGAGAAAAATATGCACTTTTCAGGTGGACAGGCTGAGGGAGCTGGGGTTGTTCAGCCTGGAGAAGTGGAGGCTCTGGGGAGACCTAATAGCAGCCTTCCAGTACCTGAGGGGGGCCTACAGGAAGGCTGGAGACAGTCTGTTT
>JAOXNO010000013.1:34196826-34236672 GCA_028565335.1 Limnodromus scolopaceus
CTTCCCTGGAGACATTCAAGGTGAGGCTCAACAAGGCCCTGGGAAACCTGGTCTAGTTGGGGGTGTCCCTGTGACTGTGGGGGGGTTGGACTAGATGACCTTTGCCCAGATGATTCTGTGATTCTGTGATTCTGTGATTCTATGATTCTATGAAATTCTGACTCGCACTTGAGGAGAAGGTGGATGGCATCCAGACTGTCTCCAGAGTAGTTCTGCTTTTGCTTATATGAATCCCAACTGCAATCTATCTGTTGCTTTAGTGCCACAACGATGAATGGTTTTAGTGACAGCAAATATAAGACAACATGACTTTGATTAGTCCCAGTGAAGGACGTGAAACTAAGTCAATAATTTTATATTTGCAAGGCCACGCACATAGGAAGTATGCTATAGCTCAGCTGAGGTGTGATACCCTAACTGTACATCTGAGCCCAAAGGGTCATCAGCCAGGCTTGTTAATCACCTCAGTGAAGAACTGTCAAGCAGAACAATGTCCCTCTGCTTGTAGATCTTGGCTAAAGCTGTTATTATTTGATGGCTGGCCTGATCTTTCCTCTCCAAAATCTTGTGAATGGAATCCAACAATTATTCTTGGTTTATTTTGACAAGTGTTTCCATTGCTTCCCCCTCACTTAATATTTATCTACATGAGCCAAGTTGGAGACTTATGTTTTAAAGAAAATGAATGGTAAAATAAGACTCTGCATTCAGAATTAGGAACCTAACTAGGTGACCTGATTTTCAAAAATGCCAATTACCCAGAAAAGACTTCCAGCTCTAGAGACCATTAAAAAGATCTTAGCTTTATAACTGTTATTACAATTATTATTTATGGTATGTATTGCAGTAGTACCCTGGCAATGGACAAAGACCCATTGTGCGAGGCACTGTACGACCACAGAGACGAAAGTTACATGGATTAAAATTCCAACAGCCTGTTCCATGCTGGAAACAAACTCTGAATATGCACACCTCACACAGCCAACCCCTCTTTGGAAAATGTCTGTCAGCTATTTAGAGATCTCACTTTCAGAATGAGTCAGTCAAGCAGTAGCCTTTGCAGGGCAGAAGAAGAGCCAAGAAGCTCTGTCCTGTCCACCCCATCATTTCTGAGACCCCTCTGGACACTTTTTAGGGGTCCTCTCTGTTGCTCTCCATCCCTGGGCATTTCAAAGGCCACTCAGTATCAGCCCAGCCTGCTTTCACCACACGGCACTAATGGCTTTGGCTGGAGTGACAGCCTCTCTTATTTGCGGCTGTTTCTGTGCCTTTCACGCCCGATCAAAAATGTTTACAAAGGTGCAGTCAGGGGATGAAGGTGGGGGGAGCAGAAGAAAAGAAATCCAATTTTGTTTGGAAACAGTTTCAGAGCTTAATTAGTAAGGAGGGGGGCAGGAAGGGGGGCTGAACAGGTGGTGTATTATTCTGCCAGGGATCTTCAAAAGGGAGGGGGCGCATATTGTTAGTTTGCTGCAGAATGAAAAATGAGAACTTCGACATTACCTGGGTACTTAAGAGCAGGTGAGCTCCTGCAGTAAGGTCAGAGTTATACACACATACACACTCAAAAAATCTGCATAGGAAAAAAATAATCTTTCCTTTTTGCCCACAAGGGGACAGATCCCAGCTCTGCATTGGAGATTTACATGGATTCATATTCATTACATTAGCAGTAGCCACATTTAGCAGCGATTCCCAAAGGAGCAGGAAAATTATGGCCTCGAAGAAAGCTGCCACATTTCAAACTCTCCAGCTGTGCCTTGCCACCATTGCTACATTCCACTGCCAAATGCAATAATTTATGAATTTGTCTTTTTCATCTGCAAAAAATGTTAATTTACAGAACGAAGAGAAGAATAGGAAAGGACTAACATGCTTAGGAAAGGAATGTCTGCATTTTCTTTTAACTGCTTTATAACTATTTCTCTGATACTGTAAATATTATTTGTGTTTACAAGATCATTATTATTTTGCATTAGATGCTTAAAAGAAAGCAGGGGTGCCAACAGATAGAGCATTCCAGCTTACAAAAGAGTCTTTACATCTTTTTAGAAGAGATGGTAGCCCAGCAAGACTACTACAGAGTTTGAATAAATAGAGAATGAATTATGAATGGTAATGATTTTTTTTGGTTTATTTAAGTACTGAGCATGTGCTATAAAGAAATAATAGATATTGCAGTTGTTTCAAAAAAGCTATTTTGTGTTGCATTGGATGGAACTGTGTACATATACATCTGTTCTGGCAAGGCACACTAGGACCCCTACATTTTTTTTGGTGAAATTACTAAAGTAAAGGAAAGTCCTTATAAGTTCTCTGACACCAAAAGGAAAAAAAGATTATTCCTAATTAAATATTTTCCCCTCCCTCAGCATTATTGCTGAAAGCATCATGCAGAGCTATCTATTGGGCCAATGAGAGAGTTGACTTTTGCAGGCTAAAAAACATGTACGTAATAGTCTTACTCTTGGTTTATTCTGTTTCGTGGTGTTTCTGTTTCCACTCTAAGGGAAACAAATCACATTGCATCCATTTTTGGATTTTATGGAATTTCTTAAGGCCAGAAATTATAAGCATAACTTCCCGTAAAAATTTCTGTCCCTTGCCAGGCACCAGTTTGACAGAGTCCAAGAGCAGCTTGTCCAAGGCTTTCTTACATTACAGTTTAATAAGTAAGTTCAGCACTATCACTGAGATGCAAAATAAGCTCTTTCTAATTCAAAGAGGTTTGCTGCTGTGGTGTTGGAGAGAATGAAGATCCTGCTCAAGTGAGAGTAGTTCACATCCAGGAATATCTGCCAGCAGATCAGCAGGTAGAGCTGTATTAAAACCTTTATGTGCTCCTTTGTGAAACCAGGCATTTATAACGTTGACTAATTCTGGTATCTTCCCCCTGGTGCTCAGTGATTCCTGATTTTATGGGCTACTTAATGAAGCAAATTCTCCATTAATTTTAAAAATATCTCTACCTTTTAATGCCAGGGGCTGGCTTTTCAAAACGATGCCTGCCTGGACCAAAGGCTCTTGCTCTGTTGACAAAAATGAAGGCAAGGCACTCACATAAGGAAATAATCAGCTCAAGCCTCCAGGAAGAAAAGGTACGTTTTGTACCTTGCTCATGGAAAACAAACTGTATGGGGTGGAAAAATAGCTCTTTGTGGAGACTCTGCCCACCTTGTTCTGCACAAAGGCAATGCAGATTAACAGTCTGAGAGGAGCCAGGATCCCTCCTGTAGTCTCTGTGCCGAGGCCCCTGGCAGCACAGGTGAGAGGAGCCAGCGTGCTGTCCCCGCTGCACACTGCTTGAGGCTTAGCAACCCAGTGGCATCTAGGAGCAAGGACCTCAAGTGCCCGCGTGGGCAGGCAGAAGGTGTTTTGTTGTGAGTCAAGGGGAAGGCTGGCATTGTGGCCTACCTCATGGGGCTTAATCAACACTGAATTCTCTAAATATCTCCTAGGCTCCATGGCTGGTAATGAAGGGAACAAAAAAAATGTGTTTTCGTGTCCTCCCTTAGCAGGTCATTCCAATACCTCAGTGATCCTTCTCACTGTATATTTTTCCTGTTGTTTCACTTCAGGGTTTCTTCTGATCACTTTGTGCTATTCCCTTTCTTTGCTCCCATGGTGAAAATAATTATCTTCTGGCCTTCTGAGTTTCTTCCTGGTAGTATTTAGGGACTGTGAACCAAAGTCTACTTTTACTTATAAGCCTTTGATAGTGCCCCTGATTTCGGTCACAGTATGTAGGGTTTACACCAGTGTAAATGAAATCAGTACACAACCCATGACAGGGGCTCCTTAGCGGTTTTTTTTCTAGGCTGTGTAAATTAATTTTTCTTGAGTCTCCTCTCAGGATAGCATAAATTATGAGGCAAAAGCCTGTAATTCACTGCTAGGCGAGCAGCAGTGACTCCCCCTCTACCACTTTCCTGCCAAAATTATGGGAGAATAGCTGGTGATCTCAGCTCGTATTTGCATGGCATGAACAAGAACAAGACAGAAAAACGATGGCTCAGGTGGCACAAAGGTACGCATGCCCATTGTTACCACTGCCTTGCTTCCAAGGTGGGGAAGCGCATTGGAGAGCAAAGGGGCACTGGCTGTGCCCTCTTACTTCTTGGTCCCTATTAATGTGCAAAGGGAAGTCTATTAATGTCACATAGAAATTATTTGCTGATGAATGCACAAAATATTGTGCTGGGTGTTCCTAGTTGCTGAAATTACATCATCAAGGCTTCTTTTTTTCCTTCCTCTTCTTTGATTCAAGAGCTGTCTGTGTAAATATTAACTATAGCTACCAAGAGGCAGGGGAGAGTTTCAAGAGACCTGGCCATTGGATGTCAACCCTTTAAATCATGATAATATTTCTTCTTGCACTGTGTTCTAAAGCTTATGCCTGTGCTTGCCCCACACAGAGAGCACTGCCTGATGGAAGCCTTAAAAACTGCAAAGCTCGTCTTCACTTTTGGCCTGAGGGCTACATCTGCAGATGTTGAGACTGCCTGTGACTCCCCCTGGCTGCTCACCAGCCATGCATCAGCCACCCCTTCAGAAGAGCTGGAGTGGCTCAAGTGTCAAAGGGCCCAGCTTGAGAGACAAGAAACCAGCAAACCCATTCCCCATTTGACAGCAGCAATGTGAAATGCATAGGCTGGTGGATCAGATGGTAAAAGTGAAGAAACTGGCAGATGACTGTGTTGGCTGAGACACTGCTTGTTGTGTTGAAGTCAGACCAACCCAGTTGGCTGAAGATGCTCCTGGCTTCTAGCACAAATCCAGTAATTTCTTGCATTATGCAGGTGGAAGTTGCAGCAGCCTGGATTTTCCAGTTGTTTTGGCGACTGCTCGGCTCCGTTTCTATTTGCTAATGTATCATCACACATTTGAAATGCATTTAGCCTTCTTTATTGGCTTCCCAGTGTAAAAGTATTATTATAAGTTCCTTCATATTAGGCAACAACTGAAGGTTTTTGTGTTGAGACTCAGCCCTCACTCTCTGCTGAACTGTGAGAGTGAGTTACTACCTTGTAAGTGACTCACAGGTATTTATTATCCTGTGTATAAAGGTCAGGTTTTAATGTTCTGGGTGATATATGGACATGGCTCAAGATCAGGCAGTCTTGAATGATAGATCTTAAATTATGATCTAGGGGAAGAGGAGAGAAATGAGAAATCACAACTTTTGTTAAAAAAGCCTGAAAAAACACTTGAACATATGTGAGCTGGTGGTGGAAACCTGCCAATTTCAGAGGCTGGTTTGCTAAGCCTTAGTATTGCGGCTCACAGAGCCCAGCTTAGAGAACTGCGATGAAATTTTTAATAGCCAGATTCATGCCTTTGCTTGCTTTCTGCTAAGGTCTCTTGCTGTGGAAAGATGCATCGTTAATAGAATTGTAGAATCGTTTATCTTGGAAAAGACCTTTAAGATCATCAAGTCCAACCATAAACCTAACACTGCCAAGTCCACCACTAAACATGTCCCTCAGCACTCCATCTACATGTCTTTTCAATACCTAAAGGGACGGTGACTCAACCACTTCGCTGGGCAGCCTGTTCCAATGCTTGATAACCCTTTCAGTGAAGAAATTTTTCCTTATGTCCAATCTGAACCTCCCCTGATGCAACTTGAGGCTGTTTCCTCTTGTCCTATCGCTTGTTACCTGAGAGAAGAGACCAAACCCCCCTCCCTACACCCTCTTTTCAGGTAGTTGTAGAGAGCCGTAAGATCTCCCGTGGTCCTGGCAGAGCTGTTAGCAGGCCCTAAAAGGAAACTTCTCAGATGCCCTCTCCGATGCCAGAAAATCCCCAAATGTCTTTCTGAGTGTGTCTTGGCATTCCCAAATCTGCAGGGGACCTCTAGGCCACCTTACCTACACCTTTGTGACAGGGCTGTCCTCAGGCATCTTTCTTCCTTATGTATGCCTAGCTTTTAGGAATTGCTCTGTCAAGTGTGTCAATAACTGGGTTACCTTTATGGGGCTTCCTGCAAATGCACACCCTGTGATATAAATTTCAAGAAGAGCTCAGGTCCCGGGCACCATTTCAGAAGGACATAGAGGTGGCAGAAGGCCAGCAGTGGCATTTCTTCACTCTCTGCTTCCTGCCTTCCCGCAGGGAGACAGGGCAGCGGTTACAAAAGGTGCACGAGAAGTGTGACTTCCAAGGGCAGAGGCAGGACTGGAGCATAACACATGTCCTGGTGCTCCACCAGGCTGGCAGTCCCTGCGAGGAGCTCTGCCAACAGCGTAATACAAAACAAAACAGGACATTGTAGGGGGAAGAAAAAAGGCAAAAAATGGCTCAAAGCTGCCTTCTTTTCTCTCCTCCTGAGCTGCTCTAAGAGAGTGTTTCATGCAATTGAAGATTTGACCACAGGCCTTATATTTTGAAAATGTTTTACACAGACAGCACTCTCAAAGGGCTCTAGAAATATAAGAAAGGAATGTTATGTGATTTTATATCTGGTGAAGAGGACAACTGAAATTCTGCTATTAATCTGCTTTTGTTGCTAGAGACAATTAGCTCAAAACTTGCTCAGTAACTTGCTGGGTATCTGAAAAAAAATACAAAACTGGAATAGAATGTCACCTGTGAACTGCACCTCTCTGTGTCCTCATGTCTTCTGTTACCTGAGAATAGGAATTTTATTCAGTGGCTATAACAGGGCTGTGCAAAAGTGTGTAATGTATCTAAGACTGGGCAAAAATTTATTGAATTTGGGAGCTGGGACTTAAGCAGAAAACTGAGTGTCAATGATTTTAGTGACTTTCCACTCTTAATGTAGATTTCTGATACTGCACTTTCGCCATCCTGTTAGTAGCTATGGGGTTAGTGCGGGTTCATACTGCCATGAGGGAGAATAGAGTTTCATGCAATTTTGTCTACTGTTGGGAAAGTGTGTTCGTTAGAAAAATAATAATATGATTAAATGTGTGATCAGAGTTTGACTGGAATAGTCCAAGACCTGTTATTCTTATTAATAGAAAAAATCCTACTTACTCTGTCATGTGTATGGAAATACGCCTTTCTTTTAAACTGGAGAAGGAAATTGCAGTGATGATATTGGTTATTTAGACAGGGAAATGTTAGCTGCTTATAGAGAACGGAGGCTTTCTGCTCCTTTCATTTTGGATACATTTTACAGATGTGGTCCTTGTTGATTTTAGCCTCAAATATTATTATTTAGATTTGATTTATGGTTATGATACTTCTGTCACAGTAAAAGAATCAGATCTGAGAGTTATTAAAAAGTCATTTCTTACTGGTTTTTAAGTAAAAAAATAATTTTTCTAAGTAATGTGGAAATTAAATATACCATAGGAATGACTGTTTTCCAGTGTTGGCTGAGTTACCTTTTTATAACTATGACTTCTGTATACATGAGTTCCAAACCAGTGCCTTAATGTAAATCCACATTTCTTGTCTCTCCACAATCTAGCTGACTTAGGTTATATTCCTTGTTTTGACTAAGTGAATAATTGTGGTTTAGATTGTTTGTTGTGCACCCAGTATACAAAAAATTCTACTATTTCTCCCAAATTGGTCTGAGAATTCAAAATAACGAAGTGTTCAAAATAACCTCGAAATATCAAAATCAGACGGTGTTTGATGAAAAGAAAACATGGGCATTCCTGAGTCCCAACATTCTGATTTTTCTTTGAAATCAAATTGAATTAGAATCTTTTTCTGGCTCCACTAGAATGGCATCTTTCAAATCTTATTTAGCATTTCATCAGGACTGTAGTATGGATGTCTATGGGTGGGGCGGTACCTGTCATTATGTACTGGGGGCATCTGACACCTTCGTGCCAATCTGTAGGTGGGGAGGTTGCATAGGAGATATAATCTAGCAAAGGACTCCAGCCTACGGAGAAGCAGGATTATGAAAAACCCAAACGACAACTCCGATCAAGCATTGTAGCAATCAGCTCAGCACCCATTAATTTAAACTGATCCAAAATAACGTATTTTCTTTTGATTTGGAAAAAAACCCCAACAACATTCCATGCAAACTGCCCTTGCCAAGCTGCAGATTTTACTTTCATTTTCCTGTCAAAATATAGTTGAAATGTTAAAAAAAAATTTTGGACCTAATTGTTATCTTCCCACAGATTCCAAGCAAACAGAGAAACCTCGTTCACTTCTAGAAACGATTTTATGGCCCTGATCTGATGGTCCTGGTTAGAAAAAAAAAAAGTGATCCTTATAACCACACTGACAGCTCTATTTAGTCCACGAAAGTTAGCAAACACATACGCTCTGCCTAGATTTGCGAGAGGTCAGAAAGCCCCACGTAACTGAGATTTCTATGCTTGTGAGTGGTGTTAATGCAATGTGGTCGTAAGCAGCTGGATTTGTCAGGACCAGCCTGGCTGGGGTCTATACAGTCTTGGGACAGCGTTGCACTGTATAGGCACTGCCTGAACAGCTCCAGGTGAAGGAGAAAAGCCAGTAGATGCAGAGAGAAAAAGGTGGAGTCCTCCTCAGCACAGGAAAGACATGGACTCATTGGAACAAGTTCAGAGGAGGGCCACGAAGATGACCAGAGGGCTGGAGCACCTCTCCTATGAGGACAGGCTGAGAGAGTTGGGGTTGTTCAGCCTGGAGAAGAGAAGGCTCTGGGGAGACCTTAATAGCCCCTTCCAGTACCTAAAAGGGGCTACAGTAGAGATGGGGGGGACTCTTTATCAGGGAATGTAGTGATAGGATGAGGGGAAATGGTTTTAAACCAGAAGATAGATTTAGATTAGATATTAGGAAGAAATTCATTACTGTGGGGCTGGTGAGACACTGGAACAGGTTGCCCTAGGAAGATGTGGATGCCCCACCCCTGGTTCAAGGCCAGGCTGGATGGGGCTTTGAGCAACGTGGTCTAGTGGGAGGTGTCCCTGCCCATGGTGGGGGGGGTTGGGACTTGATGATCTTTAAGGTCCCTTCTAACCCGAATCATTCTATGATTCTGTGATTCTATGATATGTGGTGATCCAAAGTGGCTTTGAGCAACCGTGACTCATGTTTTCAACACAGTTCCTTGATGAATCCCTGAAAATTCAGATTGTTGTTGCAGATGAGGCAAGGGGAGGGTGAGAACAGCACCAAATGCAAGCAAAGATGCCCTGCAAGCACCTGGGGTGGGGGGATGTACTGCTTCCTTGTGGGCAGAGAGACAGTAGCAGAGAGTGGATGGGAGCAGTGGTGATGGTGGTAGGCAGCTTCTGGTTGCAGACTCTATACCTCTTCATGCCTGGTGTGCCTTTCTCTGCTTCCTACCCCCAGGGAAGGTGTAAAACCAAAGCTGCAGCACTTGTAGAGTACACATCTACAGTAAAGATCTCACACCAGAGGTAGTCTTTGGCACAAGGCACTGAGGGCTGGGAGCTGCCCTTCTGACTCTGCCGCCAGCCATAGTCCAGATGCAGAACCTGCCTCATTATTTATTCATTGGCATCAGAAGTGTTTCTCTGCAGTGTGAAATGCGTAGTTGAGACAGCCTTGAAAGTAAATAGCTTTCCACACTTGCTAGTATACCTAGGCAACATCATTAGATCATGTTTATAGAATTTGCTCATTGCAATTTATTATGTAAAACAGAGAAACGTTTGAGCCAGCTGGCTATAAAGGGGTTTCGAATCATCAGAAATATATTCACTTCTCATTATTATCCACAGAAACAGAAAATTACTTAAAAAAACCAACAAACCAACCCAAAATCTTTCAAAATTAATTGCAACTCATATAGAAACCAAGCTTCCAGAAACCATTTTTTTGTTTCATGACTCTCAGGTTTTAAGGACTGTTGTATTAACTGAGAAATGAAATCCCAGGTCTTAGCTTTGCTCTCATTTTATTAGTGTGATATAGTGATAATCTCACAAGGACCCTAATAAATACATGAGAATAATAATAAAAAAAACCCAGCTAAATGGGGGATCTGAAAATGTTCTATCCCAGTGCTATTACATAGGTCTTATGCTTTTTTTCTGCCTGTTCCATAATAGGATGTTTTGCAAATTCTTCTCTCAGCAGGTTTTGAACGTGAACTTGCATTACTATTCTTACAAAATAATAAACAGCTTTGGGCTATAAAATCTCTCAAATTGTTTTCCACAGAAGGGATTTGCATGCTGACTCATTCCTACGATATTTATAACCTATCGCCAAACCACTGCAACTGCAGGATTCCTAATAAAGCTATGGAAATTACATGCATTGCAATGGGAGTTGAATACATTTACATTTGTAGTATTTTACCATTTCAAAATTTATGGCAGATTACCTTGTTTGTGCATGTCTGGACTTTAATGGTTATTTTTTATAGCAGAAAATAGTAGTTTATGGTGGTATTCCCAGTAGAAGGTTTTTATGAATCCACCATATGGAGTATTACATAAAACTAAACTTGTATCAGCGGTGATCTTATGTAAAGTAAAATAGTGAACGTTACCAAGAATTAGTGATTATAGAAAATATCAGAAAACTGGAAATTTTATGAGTGTGATTTTTTTCCCAATGATTTTCAACTTTTACTAGTACCAGTCCAAATCCCTGTGGTTTTTTTCATGCAGGAAAGATCGCCATTGTCTGCAGCAAATCCTGGACATCTCAAGCAAACGACATTTACTGCAGCTGACCTTCCCTCCCCACCACCTCCCTTTAAGGTACCCTTCATGAAGTTGTGATGTTTGGCACAACAGAGATATGTGGTGATTTATGCAGCAGAAGACTGAGGAAATCTGGAAAGTGTTCCCATTTTTCCAAACAACCATGTCTGTCAGTCCGTATTTTGTAATCACAGCTACTTTTTTTCGGCACTGGTGGTAGAAGGCAGTCTTTCACATGTGCCTTTGTACAAATGGAGGGAGCAGGGTTCTGCTAGCAAAAATTGCAGGCGGGAAAACTATCTCGGTTCCATAGGAGAACATGAAGACGAGGAAAGCTGTTCTCATGCAAACATGTGTTTGCATAAGTATTGACATGAGGAGACTCTACAGAGCTTTCTCAAAGAGCACCTCCTGGATTTGGGAGCCATTCAGCCAGGAAGAAGAAATGTGCCATGAAAAGTATGTAACCAGTCACACCGAGAGAGCAGCAGATGGTGCAGCCATGAAGCAATTGTCACTGCCAAGAGCCCGGCATGTTCTGCAAGCTGAAATGTATCAGACTCATTAATGAAGCAAGCACTTGGGTAGAGAATGTCTATGAAAATCTATATATGCTTGCGAATAAATTGTTAACAGGTTGTGAGTTTATATCTGGACTGTAAAGAAGATGGGAAGAGGATGGGAAGAGGAACCAGCTGTAGGTATCCAAGCCTGCTTCTTTTGCCGGTCTCAAACCTGGCAAAAAATCCCAGGCAGCTTAAAGCAGGTTTTGACACCCCAAGGCACAGTGCGTTAGTGATGGTGACCCAGGTAAGCACTGTTTCTCTGCACTTTCCCAGTCCCTGCACAGCAGCTCACTCGTTGCACCAAACTGGTTTTGGAATGAGGGCATAAGGCCAGCTCTGTTCACTGGGGGGAATTCACACCTAAAGCGAACTGTGAGTTTTCTAGCAGTAAAAAAGGGCCAAATCTTATAGAACAGTCCAACCCTTAGGACTGGGTAACCATTCCTGTGGGATGGCACTGAGAGCTACTGTGTGGGCTTGCTATCTAGCTTTAGGGTAATTCATATAAACAGTGCAGATTTTCCTCTTCTTCCTCCTTTTCCTGTAGAAATACTTCTTGCTCAAGAAGAGTCTCAAAATCAGAGTGGATTTCAGATCAGGCTGGCACACGTATATCCTGGGTGGCTATCAACTTCTGAAAAATTTCAAGGCCAAATAGGGCCATTTTATCATCTTCATCATCTTTATCACTTTTTTAGAAGCCTGGTGCCTTTGCGTGCTCAGAGAATTTCCAGCATATACGAGTGGAAAGGATGCTGTGTGAAAGAGAGCTAAGCCAGCCCTTTGCTCTGGGAGAAATCCTCAGGTTTGGTATGGGCTCAGAGACCCAGAGCCACTACCGTCACTATTCCCACCAGCTGAGGAGCTGCCTCTTGGCCTCTCTACTTATGGGAATCACACTCTCTTTGCTTTTTCATTAGCTGATGTATCATAGTCTTACAGCTGTCTTCTCTCGATCTAAATTGCACACTAATACTGTACATTATTGATTAAATGAGTCTACAAATGTCTTTTTAATACTGTATGGGTTGATCAGTCTTCTCAGTTAATGTACAGCACCTCCAGTGGGCTTTAAAACCTAGTGAAGCAGCTTTTTACCAGATCTTACTGGGAAAGCAAAAACTACGTGAGAGGTCACGCTCACACACGCTGAGGTATGTGTTTTGGCAGTAGGGAATTAGTAATGATTTCACTTGCTATGTTAAAAAGCTCCCTGTGCTCACAGTTTTGGATTTTGATAATCATAATTTCTGATCTACCTCTTTGCAACTAAAAGAATTCATGCGAGATTGTATTTATATACCGCAGTGGCAAAGCTGCACTGTAGTACCTGAGTTAGTTTAGCAACTCATTTGGCTTTTCCTGTGATTTTTTTTGGAGGAGAGGTTTCAAAGCTTTTCTTAACCTTTGTTTGGCTTTCTAAAAATTTTTACACAGGACTGTAATAACTACATTTCCCAAGTATGACATCTGATGGTAAAAATAATAGTATTCTGGCTGTTTCAAGTGATTCTTTGCATTACAAAAACAGCATTCAGGAGCATCTCTACTTTCTGTCTCAACTAGTTAATTATTGTAATTTTCCTTTTGCTTTCATTTCTTAAATCTAAATTCATCTCCTTCATTCTTCAAATTCAATCTATATGCAAGTATTGAGCCCTTTATAACATAGTAGGAAAAATGTGTTTGTGGTTTCAGGTCAGAGTTATGTTTATCTGGTTCATAGAATTATAGAAAGTTGGGGTGAAAGGGCCTGGAGAGATCACCCAAATCTACCCTATATTTTAAATAAGGAAAGAAAAATGAGATTTTATATGCCCATATTTCCTGGAATGTGAATTTTACCATAGATCTGCATGCCTAAACACTGCACAAATGAAAACAGAGCTCTAGTCCAAAGGAAGGGGGCTTGTGAGGATATTTGTGATCTCTCTGTGCATTTCTCATGATGGGCTTTGCCACAGAGGTGCAGCTAAGATCAACCCAAAACCAGTTACCCTCCTTTGTCATTATTCAGATGGACGTCTGCATTACCACCAAAAAAGCCCCCAAACCCTCTAAACAAATTAGGTCAGTATGGGTACATTTAGCCAGTACAAAGTTTTGAAAAGCAATTAAGTGGTTTCAATTCTTAAATGATAACTGGGTGGGAGGGGGCAGCTGCCCCGTGACTGGTGGAGGAGCCTCTTGGTGCTCTCCTTTGGGATGCTGGGTATGGCTTTGTGGTCTTTAGAAAAGCAATGGAGAAGCGAACAGTGAGAAAGAGAAGAACCCTCAAGACACAGCAGCAGATCTGAATGAAATGAGGTGGCAGCAGCTGGACTGGAGAGGCTAGGGAATTGCACAGCAGAAGGAATAACGTTGAGAAGGTGGCTGGTTGCTGCCCCGACTCCTGGGTGATGGGCAGCTCCAGAATCCACTTAAGTCTTAAAAGGCGGAAGATTTTACTTACACTTCAGTAAAGCAGCTTCTCCCAGGTAATCAGGCATTTAGCTCCTTGTCATATCCTTTGAGCCATACTAGCAATGAAAGAGTGATATTGCCACTATCGTCCCTGATGATTCAGCAAGGAGCAGAACATGATAGCCCTTCTAACAAGGCTGTTACTCAGACATGTCACTCAGCGGCCACACTCTAACTGCTCACTGGTTCAGAGTGCTAATGCTCTGCATATTGTGCTTAATAGAATTTTAAATTATTTTGATTAAAGTGTCAAGGGATGAGGATTTAAGATTGATCAAAGCTACTTCCTTGTGCTGTGCCAGTTGTTAACCAGCCACTTCCAGAACGTTATTATGCAGGCTTAAGTGATATAACATTCAGACATAAGAAATATGAGGAAATATTTCTCCTAATTTCATACTGGGGGACTGAGAGGGCAAGGAGGAAACTAAGGAGATACACATTTCTTACACAGTGACTGACTTGGAGTCCTGGTTCTTCTTTAATGGACCTTCCTGGGACCTTTACCATTGCCGTCTATTCAATAGCAATTCAACCATGGATGAGCAATGACAAAAATCCAGTGTGGAAAGACTTCAGTTCTTTGAACAGAAACTGCAAACATTAAAATATGATTAGATAATGAGGAAAATAAATAATAGCTTGTCTGGCTGTGAAGACAGGTATCTGGATGCAGAGGCAGTCAGTACTAAGTTCTTGCTTTGAACCTCACTGTGGGGACAGAGGTCTTACGTGATGGTTGGTTAATTATGGTAACAAAGAACGAAGACGATCCTGTTATGTATACCCTTCAGCTAAAACAAAGTACTTCAGCATGCTTATAATTTCAAGTATGCAAATAAATCCACCAAAGCTAATGAAGATGAACATTTCACAGTTCTTAAACATGTTCTTCAGTCATCCTCTGAGTGGAACCCTAGAGTACACGGTGCCCAAATCATTGTCTCAGCTCGTGTGTTTGTTAATATTTTGACCTGAATCATCCAGTGGCCTGGACTGTGAATCTTTCTTAAAAAGAAACTTCTTGCTGCTCAGGCTTAAGGGGCATTAGCAATGCAGTGAAACCATAATCCATTCCAGTCCTATTCTCTGGTTTGTTTCTAAAATAAAGATAAGACTCTGTACAGCTCTTGGTATGGCAACTCATGAACTAATAATTCCTTAAAATCTCAACAGAATTTACATCCGCATCTGTAAATGACCCTGTGGCACTTTATGATAGAATATCCCAGGCCAGACTGGTTGATACGCTCTAGTTGCTGATGTTGATTTAACAATGCAAAGCTGTGATAAACTCATCTTAAGTGGTTGATTAAATCAAGTCTACAGTCACCCTGAGTCACTGCACTGCTGAAGCCACCTCTTGCACTACATAGTTAGGTTGTTTAGAAAAGTGCTTTCTTGAAATGACAAATTTGCTGTGAAATAACATTGTCGTCTACTTGGTGTAACCTGAAGAATTATAATTCCTGAAGCTGCTACTGACTAAAATTATTCCAATAGAAGGAAACGTTCTGCTTGCTGTTCTGTTCAGCAATTAAGTGTGAACTATAGTAATAGTCGGAGACCATTTACCTAAAATAGGATTCATTTAGCTCAATGATTACCAGGCTATTTATTGTTTGCTGAGTAAATCTCAGAATAAAATCAGAATAATAACTGATGTTATGAAAATTGTTTAATAGATTAAATTAAAGAATATAAAAGATCCAGAAGCTGACAATTAAAACATATGGTGAAAGTCCATCCTGATGGTTCTCAGTTTGCATGAGTTGGCACAACCACGTCTGTGGTCTGTTGCACAACATGGAGGGAGCAGGGAAAGAGCGGTTTAAGTACAGCCATGTTTTCCTGTAGGCCCTTTTGTAATAGTTCCTCAAAGTATTCTTTCAGAGAAACAACAAATATGGGTACTTCATATCAATCTACAAAAAATTATACCTACCTATTGTTGCGTGATACAAAATCTCTGCTTATGCGTCCCCCTCCAGCCATAGAACAGAGTCTGGTGGGCTGAAGGCAGCTGATGTATGAGTTTCATCCTGTTTCCAGTGGGGACGTCCAGGGCTGCAGCCATTTAACAGACAAATGAATACACAGAGCCATTGAAACGAATTAAATACTCATGCACGTGTTTAACTGCAAGTACATGACTAATCTTTTTGACTCCGGAGGCAGCAAGGCATAGATCTTAAGCAGGTACTTAAGAATGTGGTTGAATGGTGATCATAGGACATTATTTCTTTCGTTGGAGTGTTAGATGGTGTAGTTGTCACGGGGATTATCACTCCTATGTGGAAAGCAGAAGAGTGGGGCTGTGGTCACACTGCCTTCCCTGTGCACTGTCACCGTATTCACCACATAGTGGTATTTATTCTCTGTGACCAGTTTGGACCATGCATAGGAGAGACCATAGAGTAAATGATATGATGACTCTTGTGAGTTGCCAGAGTTGGCCTGACACTGGGAATGAGAAAGCTTAACTAAATGGAAATCAGGGAAAACAAAAGGATTTGAGAGCTGGGGGCCTGGGGGCCCTGAGAGTAGAAGCAACACTGGTTTTTTGTGCCGTATTTCACCATAAGGAAGAACTTCCATTCCTGCACACAAGTCAGGGTGCAGTGAGCACCAGGTCAGAGCTAAGTTGGCAGTGTGGCTACTGCTGGATCAATACATACCCTGTGGCTGCTGCCATTGAAAGTACTCAAATTCCTTGTAAGCCAGGACAGATCTGCAGGTAGTGGGTTGAATCAATGGAGGTGTTGCCCAGCACACATGATGGCCCTTGGCTCCTGGCATAACCAGGGAGCTAATGCTGCAAAGGCAAAGAACTTTGCTAGGGAAAAAGTTACGCCATGATTTACAGAGTAACCTTTACACTGTGAGGAAAAGGATTTTTCATAGAGACAAAAGGCAAAGACCTGGATCTCATAACGGAACTTTCCATTTCTTTAACTTCTGTCCCCATTTAAATGAAATAGGGGGACCCAATTGCAGCCAACAAAATTAGCTAAAAGCTACTCACATAAAGACAGAGATTTCAACGAAATCGAATCCATATATTATCTCATAGGAACAGTTGCCTAAAGTTAATTTCCAGGTTAATAGAGTGTTATTGCCATTTTCAAATAAAGCAATTAAAAGTAATATTCTTACATTACTGATAAGGAGGATCACGCTGCATTGGATTGTCAGCTTATTCTGTTCAATTTTCTTAGTCAAAGAGTATCTAGTACAAATTATTTTAGATGAAGGTGGAAGAAGTCTGGCCATAAAAAACCCCGAAACTCTCTGACATGAAAGATGGAGTTTTTATTAAATTTTGAGGTAGTAAACTCTACTCATTAATTTTTGAGATGTGTAAAAAGTATTTTCTATCTAAATATACTTTGCTTTTACCAGTTTTTCTGAACTAAAAAGCAGAGGTAAAATGAGATGTTAATTATACACCAAATGTGTTTTGCTGTAGATGTTGAATGCTCTCAGTGGAGCGTGTGTAATACCTTAAACCATAATCTCTTTCACAAAAGCTTTTGGTAGAAACTCCTTGTTCTTTACTGCAAGAAGACCTACACCATATATACAAAAATCTGATCTAGAAGAAATAATAGAATTTCTCAGGGGGAATTACCTTAACGTGCAAACTAGAAAACATTACTTTCCCCTTGTAAAATGGCATGACTGTAACATATGTCCCACTCCAATTAGAAATTGTCTTTTTCAGATTATCATCATGTCAGCCTATACTTCTGAAAGCAAATATGACAGATCTGGGGCAAATTTAAAAGGAAAGGAGACAGCTAGCGCTAGAATTTATAAGCGGGCATTAATTTTTCAGAAAGGATATTTTTTATCTGTTTGAAGAAGACAAAGAGCTAAGCAAATCCCCCTTACTCATGCCGCTTTGGTGGATAAATGCAGATGTGTTTCATCGCAGCAAAATAACTGTATTCAGCTACTTTGAGGGACTTACTAGACTAGAGCAATGCAAAATTTCTGACTTGACGTT
Source organism: Limnodromus scolopaceus (assembly GCA_028565335.1). Lineage (NCBI taxonomy): Eukaryota > Metazoa > Chordata > Aves > Charadriiformes > Scolopacidae > Limnodromus > Limnodromus scolopaceus. The sequence continues at coordinate 34,214,466 of JAOXNO010000013.1, forward strand.
GTTTCTGTCTGGTGAAATTTCCTCCTCATTTACTATTTTTCTAAGGTGACTGATCTAGCAGAAGAGCTTGTTCCACTGTGCTGGAAAAGTTTTACTGAACAGGGTGATTTGATCTTGGCTGCAGCCGGCCATCAGTCACGGGCCACGCAGGGAATCCTGACCTGGGAATGGACCTTGTGGTGATGAGAACCTGATGTTTCTGTGTCTTCATGGATCTACAGCACAGGTTTGGAGTGAAGCAAGAGGGAGTCAGTTCCTGACATTCCTGTTCACAGGCCTCCAGACAGTCTTTGGATTTATGGGAGACATTGCTCAAACATCCCCCATGCCAGCAAACCTTTTCATCCCTGAGAAAACACCTGTGGCTCATGTTTAATCCTTAAGACCTGTGAACGTTTTGACACGTGCCTAAATAATGCTTCACTTTGAAAGGTATAAAAAATGACCTTATAGTGCAGCCTTCCCAGTCATTGGCATGTATTCACCAAGTGGGGCAACATAAATAAGAAAGTGCCAAAGGTCTCTGTTGATTTCAATCATTCTAGGATATTAAGTCCTTGATAAAATTCATCCTCTGGGATCAGATTCAAAGACTCAGATGCAAAATACACCTGTCTTCAGGGGATCCTGGGCCCAGCCCATGCCAAGCAAAAATAATAGCAAAGCCAGACTAAGGACTGCTGATTTAAAGCACATGCTATGCTGCTCAGTGGCACTGAGGAGGGACGTAAGAGAGTGAATTTCTCAGTCCCAGTGAAGTTGTGTTTGAAGGGCACAGGGTACTTTCAGGTTGTGCGGTACTCAAGGAGGTGGCATTCCGTCATCCCCAAAGGCCAGCTCAAGACCTGTGCTCTTCTTAGCTTTCGCATCAAACTTGCTTTGACAGTGTAAATTGTAGGTTTGTCTTGGGGCCGGGTCTTGCCAGAGGGACAGGACGATGCTGAACAGGACATAGACTGACTTCTGCTCCTCACAGAGCCTCAAAAGCATATGAGGAACATGAATGAGTACCTCTCACTGTCAGCAAGTGACACTTTGCCTTTCAGATTAACACTTTTAATTAAAATGGGCATTTCTGGTCCAAATATTGGCAGCCACAGGACTGCTGAAATGTGACATCATTTATGACTCCAGCAGTAAGGAGTTCACTGTCCATGATCATAAAAGAGACTCCAGTCTTGATTTGATATTGATTTAACAGTCAGCATAAGTTTGCCCTTTAAGATTAAACAAAATATGTCAGGCTGAAGCATTAACAGTATTCTTCTGGGTTTCTCCGTGGATATTTCCTCCAGTTCTTCCAAGCAGCGATGCCTGGCAGAGAGTGAACTTCAGACCTTCATCCTGTAACACCACTTTTCTGGAGCAGCTGTTCCTGTTATCATGCGCTGCCCCATGCAGCGCAACCCCCTTCAGCACCCATTTGCCCCGAGCACAGACAAAGGCCGTTTCTGACAGAAGTCTTCTGTTACAGTAATTGCCCAAGATTGGGGAATCCAGTCTTCATTTCTTTCTGCAGATGCGCCACTAGTTTCTAGCCCTCTGCTCGACTCTCCCTCCCCAGCCATCTCTTTTCTAATGGCTTTAGTCTATTCTTGCAAGTCTCATTTATTTTCTTGCTTCTTTTTGACATGGGTGATACAACACATGACCTCTGATTTGTCTGTCTCTGCCCCCATGTTTCTGATATTCATTAAGGAGATGTTCATTTTTCCAGCTCTGCTTTTCCCCTTAGTGAGCTACACTCAGAGACTCACATCAATGTCTCTTTTAATGGAAGTTTCTTACTCCCATATCTGAATTTAATCTTCAGTGTTTTTCTTCCTTTCTGTAGCTGTAATTCTCCTACCATCTTTTGTCCCTTTGTTTAAAAAGTGACCAAAACCATGCAATAACCGTTGTTCTTTGAGGCATCAGGAGGCACCTTGTCTTTTCAGGAGAGCAGCTGATCCCATGAGAACTCCAGACTTATGCTCAAAATGACTTTTCTAAGTGAGGTCAGATTTGACAACTTACTGCTGTTGTGAGCTAAAATATCCTGATAGCAGTATACAAGATTTTTCTCAGTGCCACCTCCAAGCCTAAATCCTTACTTAGGATAAAAGACAGAGGCAACACCGTGACCTGACACAAAGCTTGAATACCCCTCTCTGTACAGTTCTTTGAGAGACTGTTTTGGAAGAGCTGAAGAGGAAAGGATCTTTTCTTTTAATTGTAAAGATGTAGCAGTTTACAAGATTTGTATTCATACTGTATCATGCAGGTGGGATGGGGAGACTTCTGGGACATGTAATACACTTTGAATGCTTTTATTTTAGTTTCTCATTAAATATCAGGACTGCTGAAAATACAAGATAGTATTATGGTACATCTATAATATAAATGAAAGTAAATGGATACATTAGCAAACTGTCTACTTAAACATATCTTGCCCTTGCATATGTCCACCCTTGCTACCATTTTCTTTGTTTACCGCAGTGAACCGGGATTAATTTGATCAGACATTTTAAATCCAGGCCTGGTTAGGAGTGCTGGCTTTCTGAACACAAAAAGTAGTTGCCTCTGGGTTGGCATGCAAAAGCTTATGTAAACTCCACTTTGGTCCTTTGCTTATTCCCATTTTAAAGTCATAGGTGAAAGCAGCTGTTTTGGGATATTTTCCTGCCACATGTGTTACAGATTTTGGAAGCAAAGCTGACTTTAATTAAAAGTTTTGTGAAAATTTGGTTGATTTTCACTGGTCAGGGTGGAAAGTATGGAAGTGGCAAAGAAACAATATAATCAGACACAGAGGGGAACTACTTGACTGTAAAATTATTTCTACTTTAATTCCCCCTGCTGTTTAGACTCCAGAAAAATCCCTGTTGGTGATTGCAGTGCAGGGGCTTTGACCCCAACAGTCAGCATGTTTGCTCCCTGTGGCTCGAGACCTTTGGTCCTCACCGCTTTCAGTGGCATTCGCTCACGTGCTTGTTTATGCCACTGCTAATGTCCAGTCCATAGTCACTGCTGTTGAAGCTGGGGGCCAGAAAAAGCAAATTGCACCTAGAAATTTCATCCCAGACAAGGTTTAAATCCATTTAGATGAACTAGGTTTCTGTGCCCAGAAGTGATACCTTACCCCCACTACCTGCAAGCAAACCAGGTGTCATTCGACTGTTCCACATCATCTACATATTCCCCAACTGGTGAATAAGTTTAATTTTGTCCCATGATTACCCAAAAGTGATTTGCAAAAGCATGAGCCAATACTGATACTTCCATCGTCTTGGACTGATGACAGCCCGCGATTTACATGCAGCAATGTGGTTCTGAGGGGTCTCAGGACCAGTTGAAAATAAAGGTTTAATGATTGAATTATATATTCTCTCTCTATGATAGAAAATAATATAAGACAACTGACTTGGCTATCAGACAGATTACATAAGCCCAAGTTAAGTGGTAGAATAAAAATGAGTGATATTCCTCCTTGACTTAAATACAGCACTAAGTAGTATGCCCTTGAATTCAGCATAAAGCAATTTCCTCCTCCTTGGTAACAGCTAGGGGGCATTCCAAATGCAAATAGAGTCAGCTTTGCATTTTTAATATTTCTTATATACATAATTCACTGCCTCAGTTTAGAAACGTTATTGCTACCTCTTCTGTGCATTTAAATTATTTTGCACCTCTGAACTTTCATATTAACTTTAATGTCAGCTCTTAAAATGCATTTTGTACAGGCGAGCTTGTGCTTCTAGCTCTTGAAATTCAGATTGCACGAATGTGCATCCAGGCACAAATACACTGTACTGTTTAACCTGTGTCCTTCCACTGGGACACGGGGTTTTTTACTAACTGCAGGGTTATACCCAAGCCCTGCAAATCAATAGGTAACAAGTGGGAGCAAACTAAGTTCAATCAGGATTAGAATATCACATTTGTGTGCAGTCTACTCTACATACGGAACCCATGGGCATAATGAAAATTCTAGCCAATCAATAGGAAACAATGCTTTTTCTAGGAAGCTTTGAAGAAAACAGAGCTTACAGATGGAAGCAAATACCCACAATGGGAGGAAATCCATCCCCATGCTAATGCGGGATTAATTAATGCGTTGCATAAAGGCAAGAAGGTTCTGAGCAAGCTTCACTTCATTGCATGTTTCAGAGAGAGAAGTGGTCCTGGCTCTCTCCTGTGGCCATGAGTGCTCTTGAGAAATTTTTCTCTCTGCAGGAAATGGAGATGAAGATTTACAGCATCTTGCTTGACTAGTCGAACTTCCTCAATCGCAGGCTGAAATTGTCAACTACTTGAAACCACAGATCTCAAGGAGGTAGCTGGGTGACAGCCTTGCTCATCTCTGCTCAAACTGTTTGTGAGGGCACAGTTCCGTCTCTCTCCCCAGCTCCATGTAGGAAACGGTGCCAGAAACACTGTCTTATTTATGGGGAATGAACAGGGTGATCTCATCTCTTTCTTTACCCAATCCCTACCAGACCAGAGCGATCACATGGGAAAAATATATGGAGCCTGTACTGTTTCCCTGGATGCTTCTCCTAAGAGTGGCAAACCTGAACCAGACTGAGTGACAGTGGTTTGAGTGCAGTCAGCATGGCTGGTACTCAGACTATAAACTGCACTTTCTAACTAAGAGAGACTGTAAACAAAAGATATGGCCAAGTTGCCTGCTGGTTTGATTCCACTGACTGTTTCTCAAAGAAAATTCAATTTGGAAACTGAAAATCAAGACTGCTGCCTTCTGCATTGCAATCAATAGTAGATGTCCTGCCTCTAACTATAATTTCCCATCAATTTACGCCAGAAAAATCCATTGGAATTGATGGAAAATCCACCCCCAGCTTGCACAGATTTTGTGTACTTCACAGGGGCTGCTGTAGCTCTGCAAAGTCAATGCAGGGGTCATTGCACAGTCACAGAGATGCCGGCAAGAGCCTGAAAGTGTTTCCTGGCTGCAGATGAGAGCCATGTACCAAAGCTGGTGACTGCTGCTACTGAAACGGAGATTGATTCTTGCCTTATCGTGCCCTGGCAGTCAGCAGCTTAGAGCCCAGTCCTCTATCTTTTCTACTGAATGGATGGTGGTCTCAGTGTCCAGTTTGATTTCTCTCCTCAGCTGAAATAATTACGACTGAGGAAGTTAATAGTGGGAAACAAATGAGTTCAGAGCAGTTTACACTAACGTTACTGGTGGCACTGAGTGACAGAAAAAACCACCTTTTGTCTTACAGACTGGACAGCTGTCAGAAATCACTGAGACAAGGAGGAGAGGGCTCTGCAGAGCTGGTCTACCTGAAACCAGAATTTGGGACATGTATGAGAATGTGTCACATGTCATCAGTGCGCAAGGCTGCCAGCGGTGCCCACTGCAGTACACAGGGAGCTGTGGCCGGAGCAGTGCAAAAAGCTCATGGTGCTGTTGGGAGATCCTGTCATCTGACTGCGCCTCAAGCTATTCACCCTATTTGATGCAGGACAAACAGGCAGGGCAACTAACTTTGTAATTGCAGCAGCTGTTTGGCAAATGAAAAGCTGACTTCAGCCTGTTTGGGTTTGCTGGACAAACAAAATGAAGAAAAATAATTCAATTTGGATTGAATCAGTGGTTACTATTACTACTTTAAATGGCAAAACAAATGCCCTCCTTCAATCTCAGCCCTAATAAAATGGATTCATTTAACACAAAATATCCTGCCTGAGATGCAGAAAGAAAATCCAAACAAAATAGAAGTAGCTGGTTTTGAAGCCCTTGTAAGAGAAAGCCTTGGGCTAGACTCATGCTGATGACCCAGTAGTCTAGTGGTTAGGACACTCCCCTAAAATGTGGAATTTGGATTCAGATCTGCTCCTCTCCCTGAAGACAGTCACAGTCCTCTGTCCTCAAGGAAAGCCTTTGTTACCTGCATGGGTAGAGGGCATGGAGATAAGGCTGTTTGCCAGTTTGGGGGTGATATGATGGGTCTCTTTAGTTAATGCTGCTCTGAATAAATTGTTGAAAACTGGATCCATATCTTTCACCTTTAGCTGAATATCCTATCTGTCAACCAAGATAGTTGTTTGCTAATACATTTGGAGGAAGAGGAACTCTATCTTTCAGCATATGTGCTGTATAAGAATGAAATTGCTCAGCTAAAGATTCATATGAAAATCTGGGCAAATTGCTCAGCTTCCTTCTTAGAATTGGTTGGAATTGGTTAAAATGCTCCACTCTGCTTTGCAAGAGTTTTGAGAATAAATTACGAGTACGGAAAAAACTTAGTGCAGACTTTGGTATAAGTAATACTGCATTCTTATTATTTATTAATTTCTTTTGTACAGCAGTGGGTGACATAGCATATGTGTCTGGTTGTACTGATAGCCACTGTGTTGAGCCACAGAAAATCCTGTATTTGTGCCAGATGTTAAGTCCCCCTCTGCCCATGTCTCCTTATTTCCCTCTGCTTTAGAAAAAGTTGGAATTCTTCAAAGAGTGACCTCCTAAGGCACCGTCTCTCATCTTATTTATTTCTTGATTCTGCTGTCGTTCATTACATTAAAGGTTATTTTTTTAATGAAGCAGTGTGGGTAGGGAGAAATAACTTTTACCTTCTGTTCTAATTGATGAATGATGTGTGAACTAATCAGAAAGCTTTGCTATAGCCACCATTAAAGCAACAGATGTATGTGGCTCAGGAGAGATTTGTTGAACAGCTTCAACCTTTAAGTGCAGAGGATAAATGGGTGGTGACATCATTATACCTTGACAAATAGAAATTATATCATTCTCTTTTTTTCATTACTGATGGATGATTTATTTCTGTGGCTTTCATTTTCATAAGATCCGTTCATTGTCTTGAAAGTTAAAACCTTTAAAAATTGCAATATGCAACTAAAGTGGTTATAATATTTTGCACATGAACTGCAGCACGTTGCCTTCTGAGCATTTCTCCTGAAAGCCTCTTTTACTGGAACAATACTATGATACTCGGTACAGTAAGACAAAAAGAAACATTTGAAATTCAAACTTGGGTTCATTTCTCAAGCAGCCATAAAAACAGCATGTGAAGAGTCAGAGGACACTTGCTGTGGTTATATGGCATCTGCATCAGTTGCCGGAGGATTTTATTTTTGCAATGAACTTGAACCCTGAGAAGAGAGAGGGTTGTTCTCCACAGGAGTTCTGTGCCATAATAAACAAGCAAATGTTCCCCTCTCACCCATATCTCACCAGTATATTTTGAGGTCTTGCCTTGTTTGATTGCATTTCTCATATAGTCACTGAGATGGATCAGAATTTCCCTGAGAATTTCAGTTATTACTGAAGATTGCATTTTTTCCACTCTTACTGCAGCTTACAAATCAGAAACTAAAAATAAAGTGTGCATCTGTTTGGATAATCTATTTCCCCAGAACAGATTAAAATGACAGAATAAATCTTAGAAGTTCTTGGAAGAGCTCTGAATGAATTACAACAAGAGATGAAAGCAAGGTGAGTATTGCTTGGCTAGGACCTAAATGAGGGAATTAAGCTGATGCTGTGTCAGGACGAAGTTTGCAAAATAAAATAAGGGTCACGAGCATGTACTACAGAAGTATAAAGAGCAGATTAAAGGTGACATTTCTGCCAGAAGACCTGGGGAAAACAAGAGATCAAGGTTAGTTAGAAAAGAATGAAAGTCAGGAACGCAAAATTCATATAGAAGATATCACTGGGTGCTGGCAGGGTTTTCCTACCTGCAGCCACAGCTTGGAAAGCAAGGGCTGAACAAGTGTTCTTCCTTGTACCCTGGGGAGGGGCCAGGCAGGACATGGATAACATACGCTTGCAAGTTCTCTGCTTCTTCAGGTGCTGGGCAGGAGCTTGTAGGCCAAAACTTTCCTACATGAGAAAACCTTAAAAAAGAATCCTTGACCATGTGATGTGATGTGATGTGATGTGATGTGATGTGATGTGATGTGATGTGATGTAATGTGACCCTCAGAAAAGCTGATGAGCTAGTCCCAGCATGCAACCCATTTTGAAGGGTTCCATGGCCCAGCAAAAGCCCAGTGGCTGCCCCTGCTTATGATGCCACCAGCATCACTGCTGCTTCTGCCAGGAATAGTAACTGGAAAATAACAGTACAGGACTCCTGTTCTGAGGATGATCTGCTGAAATTTAATTCAAGTAAGTGTTTATGTATGTCTATGTATGGTTTTAGGAGGCAAATCTTGGTGTTCTTCTTGCTGTCAACCAGCTGCCTTAAAAATGGTCAGTTATCCTAAGAGCAAGAAAAGGAATGAATATGCAATTTAATGTAAATATAAAAAGCTTAATTACTATCACTAAACAAAACCAACTACAACTAAGCTTCTAAAAAAGTTATGTTTAGCTTCACCAGAAGCAATGTATTTGCTTCAGGAAGAGCAGTGAAAAAAATTTGTTGCATTTTCACAAGAGAACTGGGAGCAGATGATCATTCAGGTCCCTTCTGGCCCCAAGATCTATGAATCTAGGAAATGATGCCTCATTTCACAATCTAAGTCATTAAAAACACGCTTCCATTATTGAAGTAATCACATTTCTTGGAAATGTGGCTACTATCTGCTAAGATGATATACCAGATGATCAGTGTTTTATTGAAATTCATGAAAATAACAGTGTTTGTTACCAGAATTCTTCTTTTTTATTATTTCTCCAAGCTCATTAGAACTCCAAAATATAGAAAATCACTCAGTGTTATAATATAAAAATGACATAAATTAATGCATACCAAAGTAGTTCCTTGTGTGACCCCCTTTCCCAGTGAGAGCTAGGAAGGCATGAAGAACTCACAGAAAGGGAGAGGTGTGTCAGAGGATCAGAGTCACATATATACACCTGAATAATGCATACAAAAAGAATTTTGGGGGAAAGAGAGGCACTAATCATTAGTTAGTACTTTTAAATCATCCTAGACACATTCCAAAATACTTCTCAATACTGATATACTACTCAATACTTCTGAATACTGGGATCACTCCCATCATACAGCTTTCTAACTGGAGGCTGCATCTTTACCCTCCACACAACGTGGACACCATGGGGCACAGCTGGGTTTCAAACAATAGTGTTCCCTAACCTTACAGCACTGTGCTGGGCCAGATTTTTTCTATTACATCCTCTTAACATTTTGCTGTGAAAGACAGAAAGGTGCTCTAAAAACCTCAGCAACAACTTAAAGAGATACTGCTCAATTCCTATGTACAATAAATGTGTCTTTACAACAAAAAACACAGGCAGGCACTGTCTTTAATTTTGTCTCTTTTAGTACCTAAACCAATTTGACTTGAATTTCTTTGATGGTGCTGTAAAACACGGCCAATGAAACACATCTGATGAAGCTCCCAATGAGCTCCAGTGTCGGTACTGCAAACTAGCATTTACCTTCCTATGCATGAGGCTGTATTGGCACAAACTCTTCTTCACAGAGGCACTTCTGGGTAAATAATAAGCTCAACCAGAGAAGATGAATAAAGAAAGAAAGTAATTTTTTATACTGAATGAGTACAAGGTAGGACTGAAGTAAATGAAACAATTTGCTTGAGAAAGTGGGTTCAGTAGAAACTTCTGGTTTTGATGAGCTGTCTCTCCAAAGAACTGGATGTGCTTTAGCAGTATCATTTCTGATTTATCTGCTGTTGCCAGATAAATTTTCTTCTGGGGGGAAGAGCAGAATTCTCTTTATTTAATGTACCATGTCTGGAATGTGGACTAGATTCAGCTACATGTCGCTTATAATTATTTATGTAACTTATTAATCACTGGGCTGTCACTCAGCTGTTTATAAAACACAAAAGAACACTTGGAGCCTGAAAAATTACATTTTTCCTCCCCTGCACCTCCCCAAAGGCCCCTCTGCACTTCTGAGGAGACCTCCATTTAAATGAAAATCTGTTGCCCAGTCTAAATAACAAGGAACTCTGTAATGATAATTTAAAGAACACGCTTCTACTTTGTGCTTGGGAATTGAATGATTTGCTTTAAGATGCTGTAAAACTTCCCTTTCAACTTTTCTGGCCGATGTGCTTGGTTCATCATTTAGGTTTTTTCCCAAACGGGGCATGGATAGGGTCCCCCTCTTGCCTGCACAGCAACCTGTTTTCCCCATACTCAATACTTGGGAAACCACAGCATCTCCCAGATTGCTACCTGTGGGTTGTGCCTGCTTGAAAGTGGCCAAATGCATTCAAAAGTCAGGATGCTTATACACAGACATGCACACACTGATGCACACTCTGGTTTCACACATCTCGTTTCTCCTACAACCCTTTCTGTGATGAGTTAGTGTGCGTGGTTTTGTGCAGCTCGTTCTCGAGCTCCTGTGTAGGATAGCTCACAGCTTGTCTTTCAGGAGAAGGTGCCTTTCCAGTTCACAGAGACTATCATCCAGGCTTGTAAGTGTACACAGAAGAGCAATGACTCCATTCAGCTGAATTACATTTAAGATTTGATTATGAATGGCATTTTTGAGGCAGGCTATTCATCATTTGACGTTCTGTGTGGGTCTCAGTGTCTTGAAGCTTCATAAAGGCAATTCATTAAACAGCTTTAGCCAGACCAGGAGGTGACTCAGTGAGCTGGGTGAAAGCCAGTGGCTGGCACCCACTGCTGGACATGGCGTTCTTGCGTTATTGCCTTGGGCTGCAGTATGCCAGCAAGGTGCTTCTCCTTTTGATGCCTCAGTTTAGCCAGCAGCGTAATGGTTATACTGGTATTTACCTGCCTTCTCACCCATTTGGTGGGCTGACTAGCAACATGTTTTCAATCTTTGCATGAAAGGCTCCACATTAATCCATGCCACGATTTGCTTTGTTTGCTTCTACCATTAAAATTACTTGTTTCCCCCAAAGATCTGCCATCTGTCACTATTCACCTTTTACATTTTATGCTCCACAGCTGAGCGAACACCAATGCCTGAGGAATCCTATTTCCCATTATCAGCCATTGGAAGTGCCCTGAGGTTGGGGCAGTTGTGAAGTCTCGCTCCTGGTTGGATTCCCTGGGACCCCAGGGCTCACTCTGCCTTGTCCTCACTACGGCCGATAATAACATTCCGGGGTTTTCATCGTAGGGGTTGCCTCGTCTTAAAAAAATATTTAGTTCTGTTTTCCCCTCATTGCCATAGTCTGCAGGAAGTAACGTGGAATTGTAGGAGGGACAGGCAGAGAGACAAGGCACTGCCTGAGCGGATGCAGGCAGCAAAGTGGGGAACCGCTCTGTGCTCTCTGCACGGGTATGGATATTGCGGGATCATTGGGTATCTTTGTCTGCACTTGACAAAGGAAAGGGGCAGACCCTGGGTGATGGCCGGGACGTGCAGCTGCCAGACACAAGCCACTGGCTGAGCAGCCAGTTGCAAATGATTTTTGTGTTTTCATAATCTTTATGAGTAATATCCTGTCAAAGTCTCATCAAAAGTTATTAGTCCCTCCATAAACTGGTACTTCAATATGTAAACTTGCCTTGTAATTAATTTTATGAGCTATGCCCCTGGCACCACAGAGCTCTTATTTCATTTTAGGAGCATAATTGATTAGGCTTCCTGTAGCTATGATGTAGACCAAGGATGTCGCCACCAAACAAGGAGTAATTTGTGACAGCTCATTTGTGAGGAGATGCCTACTGTTTGCCAGCATTGAGCATACGTAGGGCAAAGCAAAATAATTTGTATTGCTACTGCTGTGCCCTGCTTGAAGTTAAAAAAAAACAAAAGGAAAAACAAAGACACTGTCTAATTATACAGACAAATTAGTGAGGTTAATTAGTATATATTTGTACAGCAGGTGTTATTCTCCGCTATGAAGTTTTTTCTTCTCCACTGAATTCCTTTGAAGATGTTTGTCTCACTATAGCATCAGATGACATTCCAATTCGGGCAACTAGATTTCCCTCAGTTTCAGTTGTATCAGGGTTTTTTTCTACTTTTTGCAACTGTTATGGCACAATAAAATCTCTCTGATATGCCTCTTAGCAATGACAGTGTCCATCTTGATGACAATGGTTTAGTAATAAGATTTCCCTTCTTTTCTTTCCCTGTTTAATATCTGAGTGAATGTTACCTGAGACAAATACATCGGGCACTCAGGTGGTATTAGCTTAATATATGGCTAGCATCAATGAGGCAATATTCCCTGTGGATAAGGTCAAAAGGGCTTTGTTTTCTATCAATTAAAAATAGGCTCATATAGGACAATGCATGTAAGTAATAAAGACATAATATGTATTTGTGTGGCCATAAGAAAAGGAGTGGGGTTATTCATAGACCACCGATCATAGCTGAAGTATCACCCTGACCCCGACAGCAGAAGAGAAAAACAAAAGCTATTCTTTAGTTCTTTTAATATCCTGTGTATGCTAGCTGGAGAAGTGAGCCGAATGTCCGCGAGAGGCAAGTCCTAGGTTGCTGCAGCCCCTTAAAGCCTGTAAGCGCAAGGTTGAAACTAGAAGTGTCTGGTGCTTGCTGCCTCTCCAGAGGAAGCTTTGTACTGCTCAATTCAGTAGGAGCTCTGTCCAAAATAAAAAGAAAGCAAAACCTCCCAAACTGGATGGTTTAAAAATGAAAGTATGAGAATTTCAGAGGGAGAGTCGGAAGAAATGAGGAATGCTTCCCTCCAAAACTGCAACAGAATGATAAATTACTTTTGCCTTTCTGAAACCAAGCTAGAAAACCTCTGCTCACCTCTATTATCTACTTCTGGTCTCTGAAGATACATTACCATATTAATTCATTGTGTTATACAATTTGAGCAACTAAATGAGTTTACCTCATGCCCTCTTAATAGCATTTTCTTCTAATGCTAGCTTTAAGTGATACATTTTAGGGGATACTTGAAGCAGAATGCATCACGAAAATTTATTTAAACTCAATTTTGTTTACAAATTATGACTTATCCCTTCTTGATGAACCAAGTATAGAAAAACCACACAGCCTCTCTGTGGATGCATCATCTCAGCATTGGGACTGCTACTGTCTCCTGACTAACGAGAGGTTTTCATGGGGCAAAAAAGAGGCTGCAACGTCTTGGGAGGTCAAGAGGGATTGTTTCTGTAGAAGACAAATGTAGCATCCCAGAGCAAACGTCATGCGCGATGAATTCAGAGGGTTACATCTCCAGCCCATCAGAATGGGCAGGGTGGTACCGTGCCACAAACCATGTCCAGCATGTGCCAGGGTGGTCCAATGTCTGCATTGTGAGTGGGCTCACCAGGCAGAAGGCAGCTGGACACAGGGCATTGGCCAAAGGCCAGCCTGCAGCACAAAACATCAAGAAGTGTTTTCCAAGCATTGAGATTGTGGGAAAGAGGATCAAAAATGGGTCAACTGAATTTTTAGACAACATGATTGCTATCAGGACAGGAATTTTATGTCTTGTGGCTGTGGTCCCAACAGGGACCCTCCACCCATGCACTGGACACAGTTTTTCTCTACATGCATATGCAATCCTACATACATATAAATACATACATAAAATATGCTTACCAGCATCTTATAAACAGAAGCAGCAACCTGATCTGTGGCTTTGTATCTTTGCTTGTTCCTTCCTGTTACCCAAGGGACTGAGGAACTCAAGTCTTGTTGGATTACCCCAGGATTCATGACCTCACGAGCATACCTACTGCAAATGTGCCAAATCTCCCCACATCACACCCACAAAGGTTTCAAGGAGTGAGAAGCACGATAGAAGGCTCTTCGTGCAGCCGGTCCCCAAGTCTGCTTGTTCTTGCTCCTGGGCTTCCTGCTGGTCAGCGCCTTCAGCTGTTCAGGAGGGTTTCTGTGTATATTGAAATTTCTGAAATATTCCTGTTTTAGCATTTACCAGAATGTTTATCAAAATGACCATTGTGCAGCTCTCCTGTATTATTTATTAGGGCCTCATTCAGCAAAACCTTTGAGTACATTCTTTAGCTGAAGCATAGACTTGTGTATTTTCCTGAAACGTAAAGGATGGATGTAATTTCATTAAATAAGTTCCCATTTCAGTCATCCACAGGAGAAAAAAAGACAACACTGTGCAATTTTGTTACCTAAATTTTTAACACACTTTTCAAACAACCTGAAAATCACTTATATAGTGTAATGATTATCAGCAAATCCTGACTATTAGAAATAAAAGAACAGTTTGACCTCCATGGGCAGAAGTACAGCTCTGCATTCAGTGGAACTACTGTCATGTATGAAGTTAAGCACCTCTGTAAAGTTTGCAGGCCTGAGGTAGACATCTAAAATAATGCTTTTGCCCATGAATGATTGAAACTCCAATATTACGGACAGAATTATCACATTGTTTCAAAACCCAAATAGTAGATGCTACAAATGTAATTGCTCTGTTTCATATTCTTAAAATATAACAGTGAGATCAACCCAGCTCCTTTGATCAGCTGGCTGTGTTGTTTACCACTCTTGGGTTTTTGGTTTTGTTTTGTTTTTTAAAAAAACCATTCCACTATTAGCTATTTACAATGACTGATAGAAGTAGCATTAACTTACTGCCAACTGGAAATCAATTCTTATTTGACCTTCTGGTATGTACTAACCACCTTTCAACTTTAGAGAATTTCATCTCATCTTTGTGGTATCGACATAAATTAGTAAATAGAAAGTATCTTCATTTGATATTTTCCACTGTAAGTACCTGATCAGCAGAGTCTTACGTTCTGTGATGTTAATTTAATAGGTTTATCCCTGTGCTAGATATGGTATTCATTTAAACTGACCTTGCTTTATTTGAATTATTGCTCAGATTTGCACAAGTACAAATGACCTAATCTTCCAAAATACGTTTTCTGATCGACATAAGCAAACAGTCTGAGGAAGCAATTATGTAAAAGAAATGCTTTTAGGCAACAAATGGGTCTATAAATAAACGAGTACTTCCTAATCACAGGCTAAAAAAGTGTGCCATTTTTCCTTTTTTAATAAAAAAAAATAGTTAAACTCAATGAATTTTAATGTTCCTGAAAGTGAGAGGCCAAGAGTACGTTGGGAAATTGAGTACAGTGAAAGCAAAAGCTGCACCAGATTTTTGCCGAAGGTCAGCCAGCATAGCTGCATCTCAGCGGTACTACCTCTGACTTTCCAGGTGTGCACAGATCAGCAAGAAATTATATGGAAAAAAAAAAGGACCATTTTTCTATTTGCAACCTGTAGGAGGGAAGGAGATTTTTTTACACGTCAAAAGTTTTTTTTTTTTCCCAAAGTGAAAAGCAATGCAAAAATAAACCCTACACACCTTTGTTTTGTTTCTATTTTTTTCCATTGCCAATGCCCTGCGATCCCATTATTTATTTTGATTTATGCACTTTTTCCTAAATAAAGAAAGGGTGTGGGGAAATATGTTAAAAAATGTATCAGAAGGGGAACTTTTGTTCACCAATGTTATTTTGGAAAAAAAATAATTGTGAAGAGTTGGAAAGGCATTACTAGGTCATATACTATCAGATGTGTCAAGGGCATGAGAAGAAAAGCAATAGATGAAGCTTAGTAATGGAGAAATCGGTGTAGACAAAAACTATTTTCTCACATTGAATAGATCAAGACTACTTAACTAAAAGTGGTGGATAGTTACACAGTTGTAGACTGGTATGAGCAGAGTCTCAAGTCTAGAAGGAAGAGGATGGGTGAAAAGGCAAAAGTCACTTTACATGAGAAAAAGAAATTATGCTGCTAAAGAAAGAGAGGAAGAGCAATGTGACAGAAATAAAAGCAGGTTAGAGGTGTCCATCTGTGGAAAGAAGACAAAGAGATGCATTAATGGAGAGGGTATGACGTCAGGGAGATGAGAGGGAAAAAAAGAATCACGGTTCTTGTCTGCATCAGAATGTTTTTGGGCACATCCAGTTGAAGCATTGGTTTCTATGCACGATGTATACACACCTCTACTTTTTCCATTGGGAAACACAAGAAGAATGGGCAAAAGCATTTGAGAGATTTCATTAATACAAAAGAAGCTGACAGAAGATACTACATGTTTTCTCCCTCCAACTCGTGCTAGCAGAAGAGCTTGATTTGGAGGCCTCTTTAGGATTAAAATTTTAAATACAAGAAGTCTTAAATACACCTTGCTTAAGAGTTAAAGGCAAACTTTGAGTCAGGCACAAGACTGTAAACAAAAATCACGAATAAATCAAACATAAAACATAATTTTGAAAGTAATTGCTGGATACCTTTCCTATTGCATACAATAAGATATTACCCAGATGATGCAGCTGGATTTAATGTTGGTCCTTTTCCAGCTGTTAACCTCTTCTCTGCCCCCGTTTGAAACCTAATCACTGTGTTTTCATGGAGTGATCCCACCATAATGTCCTTCTAGGTCTCAAGTACCCTCTCTATATCTCAAATCCTTCTTTGCTCCCCACTTTCATTTTAAAGCTGGGTTCCTACTTTCTGTTCATACCTGTACAGCCTCAACAGCTCAGACCTCACACCTCCATTGACTCCTGGAGCTGGACTTTAGGTAGAAATGCAAATGCTATTTCCAATCAGCCTGCTTGTTGACTGCCAAAGTTCTGAGCAGGGCTCTCTCCTTTACAGGGGGGGCACAAATACTCCCAAATTAAACATACAAAGTACTGCTTACAGGGACGTTTTGTGAAGGTCGTGGTCTTTGGTGTGATGCCGGCTTCCTGTGAGGCAGTACCTAGCACGTGGCTAGGAAAGCTGACAGGTAGCAAGTTGCTCTGTCCAGAGGTACTCATAAATACAAATGTTTTCTCTCCTGGTTTTCTTTGTTCCAGGAGGATATGTCTTCCTAAGTCTATAGCCCTTTAGATACCTAGAAACAAGAATGCCTTTTCACATGCACCTTAGTGTTCTTCCAATGTGTGCAGTTTTGTATAACCCTTATGATAAAAGACTCCAGGAGAAGAGTCTGTTTTCACCTTCATCATGCTGCAGCTGCTACAGGGGAAGTGCAAAAGGAGGTGTCCAGGTACTAAGTAACTTACATATTGTGTAAACGAAAGCCATGTCTCTATGAGGATTAGGGGTGCCAGCATGGTGCCACCTCAGAGGACATTTGTCTCTGAGCAGACAAAGCGGGCAGGTCCTTATCAGTGGCACTGCAGTTCTCCAGGAAGGACAGGACATGCTTGTCCCATCTCCAGGTGACTGCCTACGCAACATGGGCAGAAGAACTTTGTAGATGTAAATCAATACGTCGTTTATGTTGCTCATGGCAATGTCTTTCTAACTTTGATGCATAAAATGAGAAGAATGTATGTGTTGTCCCTGCAGAAACAAGTGACTTTTAGATGTACAAATGAGGTCATTGTTTACAAATCTGCCCCTGGCAGGAGAGAGGGAAAAAGTGCTGGGCACAGTAGAAGCAGTGTGTTAAGCAAATGTTTAAGCTTAGTCTCTAAGATACGTTCTGCCCTTTCTAAAATAAGTATGTGTGTATGTTAGAGAGAAAAAAATATCAAAGTGCCAATATTTACAGGAGAAAAACAACGTAAAATGCTAGGTTAGATCCTTGCTTATTTCCTCAGACTGTTGAGTTTCTCAAATACCTCTCCTTTGCATACTTTGGGCCATAGAAGTTGTTTCCGTGGTGACAAATAGATGCTATGTTTATTTACAGAGCAGCAAGGAATGACAATGTCGGCAAATGGTAGTTCTGTTCCTCTTTTTTTTCTTTTTTTCTTTTTTTTCAAGGGAGATGTGCTTTAATTAACGAGACTGGCAACAGTAGCAGCAGCAGTTTTGCCGTTTTTCAGATGCCCTCCCCAGCCCCACTTTGAGTGCCTGTGTGTGAAACAAAAGTAGCCAGCAGTTACTGTGCCTGGGTGATTCTCCCATCAGCCTTCCCAAGCCCTTTGCTCTATTCGGGATGCACGTAGCTTCTTGTGAGCAGCACTGCCTGTGAAGTGTCAAGGAGATTTCAGGCTTTACTCATGGGTAAGACCTAAATATTTCTTGCATTAGGTGCTTGGCCTTTTCTTCAACCCTCCCACACATCTGTTCTTGTTGACAGCTCTACTACCTTGCCCATAAAAAATGATCTGATAGCAAAAACTCTTATAGTTGATACTGCTCTGGTAAAAATAAATAAATTTCATACCTGCAGTAGATTGTGGAAAGTAGGAAAGAGATTTTCAGGAGGAGCCTTCTGAAAGAAGAGACTAGGGTCTGAAAAAAACCCTGAGTTTAGGCAGATTGATTAGCTCATGGATTTTATTCCCTTTAAAACTTCTCCTGAGGCTCCATAAAATGTATTTGACTTGTAGCAGCCACAGGCTGCTGCTGAAATGAACTCTGGATTGAGACCTTCTGCAGCCTCTTGGAGTTTCCTATCAGCTCTGCTGGGTGACTCATGGCCCAGAGGGAAAGTGGAAGCTACTAGATCCATTCATTGCTCCTTCTTGCATCCATCTCTGTAGAAAACCGGTGTGGGACATGCCTCTCCTAGCCCTGACAGCTATGGTGCTGCTGCCTGGCTTCACTTTGGCACCCCCTTTCTCTTCGCAAGCAGTGAAGCAGGGACATGGGATTCCCACTGGGATTCAGGAAGGGTGTAAAATTATTTCTAGGGATTTTTGTGGTTGATCCTTTCCTCCCTTCTGCCTTATGTTCTTGATCCAGAGCTGGCCGGCATCTGGCTGAATCTGTCAAAATAGTTGGTCCAGCAAGACAAAGAGTTGCATGTACTATTAACAAGCTGGAGGTAGAAGCTGATGGTAATAGTCAGTGACAGACTGGATATAAGTTTCACTAATCGACCTAAACTTTCAAGAGCAGTGAGCAGTGACTCCTACTGTTTTGCTTTTCCTCACACAACAGTTACCTGTATCTACTTCAGTTCTGAATGTGCTGTAACATTTCAAATTTGTACTACTGGATCACTACAGAAACCTGAGGATCAAGGGGAAGAGTTGCATTAAAAACTAATTGAATGTATGGCTGGAGGAAAATAAAATCAAAGAAAAAACAATTACACCCACACACCCCCCAGAAAACCAACCTAGGCAAACAAACCCTATTAGCTCAAGTGTACTGGTTTTAGCCGGGATACAGTTAATTTTCTTCACAGTAGCTTGTAAGGTACTATGATTTGGATTTGTGATGAAAAAAATGTTAATAGCACAGGGATGTTTTAACTATTGCTGAGCAGTGCCTATGCAGCGTCAGGGCCTTTTCTGTTCCTCATGCTGCCCTGCCAGCGAGCAGGCTGGGGGGCACAAGAAGTCAGGAGATGACACAGCTGGGACAGCTGACCCCAACTGAGAAAAGGGATATCCCATACCATATGATGTTGTGTTCAGCAGTAAAAGCCGGAGTGGGGGAGGCTCACAAAGATACACTAAAAGGGTACCTGCATGTTTCACAGCCTTAACTGATTTTCGCAGCACAAATGAAATCCAGTCTCTAGGCAAAGGATACACAAATCTACACCAGTTGAAACACGGTCGGCACTTTCCTACAGCTTTTTATAGTCTGGCATATGTGTGTGCATACATATATATATATATACACAATTAAAGAGAGAGGAGGAGTTTGGCCTCTCTATAACTCATTACAAATTCAGTACTTCGTTTGAGCTTGGAGATGTTTTATTTCTGGAACTTGTTTGTGGGTTTTTTTCTCCAAGTGTTATGTGTTATGGGCCCGTCCTCACACTTCTTCAGGCACCCGTCTGCTTGCTGGACCTTAGATCCTGGACCAGTATTTGCTGTCTCCACACAAATTTGCAGAAAGCTAACCCAGAAAATGTTAAATACAGACAGAGGCCAGTTCATAGGCCATAGGCAAAGACACACAAGAGAATATGTTCTCTACTTTAAGACACCGTAACCCTGATTAGGCCCTGTTTCCAACGGCAGTGAATTTAGTTGTGGGTATTTGCTCCTTACATCTTGGAAATATATTTGGTGGGCTTTTTTCCCCCCTTCTGTCTGCTAGGTCAGGCTCACCTAAAACTGCCACATCTCCACAGTCCCAGGAATGTAAAACAAAACTCTCACTATTGCATGAAATTAAAAAAATGCAAAGTCCTATTTGCAGCAGTTCCTTTAAAACGGTATTTGTGTGTTTTAGCAAGGAAGTCTTCAGACTAATGTCAGACAGATCCCTAGGATGGCTATTACATTCCCCCTGTCATGGGATCAGAAGAGTCTGTGTAGTTGACTTTGGCCCTAAGACAAAAAACCTTGTGGCGTGGTATCAAGAAAAGGGGGAGAGAATAACAAGGAGAACGAAGAAATGGCTTGGCCAAACAAGAAAACGTGAAGTTGGAGCCAGGCCAAAGCCAACCCCAAGACACAATTTGAACTGTGAAAAGCCCTGGGGCAGCTGACCCGTTGCTCACCGTGGGTCAGCGGGTGTTCAGTGGTGCTGGACCAGGGAAGCTTGCATCCTTTCTCCAGCTCCTCCAGCCCCATCCACCCTCGCTCAGGGCAGGGATGTCAGGCATCAGCCTCAAGCCAGATTGGAAGCCAGAAGGGGGAAAGAAAAACATGCCAGAGAATTTAGGGAGGTATTTGATTGAATTTCAATGACTTGGACAAGCGATGTGGTGCCAGGGCTCTCAGTACGTTTGAAGGAAAGTGCAGCTACTTCATTTTGGGATGTGGTGGACTTCTCTGATCTACACAAAAGGCAGCAAGTCCTCTGAGGAGGAGGCTAACTGACCTTGATACGTGAGCTGATCAGAGGAAGCTCTGGTGCAATCCTACTCTTTATGAAATGCAATGCCACCATACAGGGAAGATTTAGGTAACATCACTGCTCCTTGTAGCACTCTCCAGCTTCTTCCTCCCACAAAAAAAATGTGCCTCTTGGAGATGGAGGACTGTTTGGGGATTTACGTATTTCCACACTTCGTGTTTTTTAAGGGTCTGGTCCAAAGCCCTTGGAAGCCTTTCAGTTGACTGCAACGGTCGGTGGCTCCAGCTTACAGTGTCTTTTATATGTTTTTTACCAAGAACTTCATAATGATGTGTTGACACCTCATAGCATCCTTCTAAGGTTGGGCTTCATGATGAAATTGCATCCCAGCTCATTTGTTTTGATGTTGATGTTTTTTTCATGCCAAAAAGGGAAGAAACTATCTGCAAATCCAGGTTCTGTGAGCCACATATAAAGCTAGAAAAAAAAAATTTTTTGCAAAGCTAGTCCCCTTATTCCTTCCACAGCAAACCTACAAGACATTCCTCTGCTACTCTTTGATCATCCGTGCTGGATCACATGCAGACAAGGCCAGCCTGAACACAGAAAAGATTAAGTAGGGAAATGAGACAGAGGTGGGTGTCACAACAGGAGGGAGTTGTGGAAAGTGGTCCAAGGATGGGCTGGTGGCACCAGAAAGACCAGTAGAGGACCATGAAGTGGACCTCACCATTGGACAGTGGCGTGTTCTGATAAGAATCAGGATGGTACAAAACCAATTGTTTCATGGAATAACTAGACTAGACATCTGAAACATACTTGTTCCCACCTGAGTAACAACCTCACTACTCATCATTACAAAGGCTTTTGTTTTGAGGCATAAGGCACTGGCTGACAGGTTTGAGATGGAGGGGCACTCAGGAAAGCCACCTGCCCTCATTAAGTGCCTAAGGCTTATGGGTTTCTGAGGAATCAGCATCACACTTTCTCTGTGACTGAGCCATTGAAGTTCTTGATCAATAGAGATTATGGATTCAAATTCTGGTCATTTATTTAGACTTAAAACGAGGCAAGCAAACACCAAGCTAAGTAGGTAAGTGTTCTATCTAAATTTTCTCACAAGTGCAAATGAGGGGAAAAATATCTTTCTGTAGCATGCAATCTTTCTTTCACCTACCTGTTTTCTTTTCTCCATAAGGTTCCTCCAAGCAAATGTAAGTCTTCTGAGTGACTGTGAAATTTTCCTCTTGCTGTATATTTCCAGATTCAAATTTGTCCAGATTGAATGTCAGGAAGCCCAAATCTTTAACAGCTGCATGTGATCTAGCTAGCCCAATGGCTAGCCCAAGCTGCAGAGAGAGGATCCTACTAGTACAGGTTGCTGTTTATGTTGGATTGTGTGCCTGCAGGAAAATAAGAGAGAGCTCCCATGCAGACAGTTATAGAATCACAGAATCATAGAATCATCGAATGGTTAGAGTTGGAAGGGATCTTAAAGATCATAGAGTTCTAACCCCCCTGCCCTGGGCAGGGACACCTCCCACTAGACCAGGTTACTCAAAGCCCCATCCAGCCTGGCCTTGAACACCTCCAGGGATGGG
>JAOXNO010000013.1:34246671-34295490 GCA_028565335.1 Limnodromus scolopaceus
ACCTCCCTGGGCAGCCTATTCCAATGCCCGACCACTCTTTCTGTGAAAAATTCTTTCCTAATGTTCAGTCTAAACCTGCCCTATTGGAGCTTGAAGCCATTCACTCTCGTTTTGTCACTAATTACCTGCGTGAAGAGACCAGCACCAACCTCTCTACAGTGTCCTTTCAAGTAGGGTACTCTCCAGCTGATGGAGGTCCCAAGACCACAAGGAACATCATATATCTCCTTAGGAACTCCTACAGCCTTGCCCAGAACTTCACCCTGACAGGTTATGTGGTTTCACCCTTCAGGGACTTAGTGACAGGAGGGTAAGTAAAACACTGGCCATGACACTATGCTTCTAAACTACATGAACACAGAGACTAAGAAGTGACAGGCAGATTTGCAAGGACAAAAACCTGAACATATCTATGTATGAAACTTCTCAGTTTCCTTGCTTTACCTGGAGTTTTCTTCAAGCCCTGGATGATAGGTGCAGTGCAGAGTTCATCGACAAACTGTCTCTGCTTCAGTATTTCCATCTTCCTGTCTGTTCCTGCCTCCACCACACTCAAGCGTTGCCCCTTACTTTTAAACGTGGTTTCATCACAGGTTAGTGTGACTGCATGCATTGGCCATATGGTACAGATGCATAACTCTACCAGAGCAGGACAGTGCACAAGAAGAGCCATCAGCAATCAATGCTTCTTGCAGGGAAGTCTCATAGTCTTACCAGCATGGGTTCAGTTGTTCATTTTCCCTAAGGCCTGTCCCTAAAACACAGCTGTCAGTTCTTTCCTACCAGGAGAGGGAAGACGCTCAACCTGTCAGAGTTTATATGACTTTCTGCTCTGTCCTACTCCAGCTTGGATTTTTCCCCTCTTTGCCTATGGGTTGAGAGTCACAGACCAGGCAATCTTACCTTTTTTCTTCATTACTGTCCCACTTTTCTGTATATAACTCCAGGGTCTGAGTCAGTCTCCTGCCAGCTTTAATAGAACTCTTTCTGTTAACATCCAGGGGAGAAAGATCTGATCGGTGCAAGGAAATAGGGCAGAAAGCACAGGGTAACTTCAACTTCATTTGTTTTACTGGTATAAAAAGTGAATGCAAGAGCCTTTGCTCTCTCTGTTCCCATCCCTCTCAGAAACAGGGATATCTAGGACAGGAAGGCAGTAATACCATTTATTCAGAAATAAAACCAAATTTCCCTGCACATGTTCATTTTACTTGACAATGGGCAGGTACAGCCACTGAAATAACATGATTTCATTGCTGAATTAGACTCAGTAGTCCTCTCTCTATTTCTTAATTTAAAGAATTTCTCTAGATTGCGAGACTCGGTGACCAGGAGGACAAACTCCCTTTTCATTAAGCTGAATCAGACGTGTTTTGGCTCAGCATTGTGTATTTTCAAATATATTTTCCCCTTGATCTTGTTTAATTATTTCCAAAGGATTAACTACTTTCTATTGTGTGTCACTTTCCTCTGCAGGAAGCTCTGTGCTGGGTAGTATGTCTTCTCTTATTATGCATTTGCTTGGAATATAAATTGCTTTTCAATCAGATCTTTGCATTTCTAACAACATCTTCTGTACTGCAGCAGGTGCTTTCCCTAGCGGTTACTTATATGGACTCTAATGGCATGTCATCTGTCTATGCAGCCACTTCACTGCCAAATATGTAATAGAGGAATTTTCTACTAGCAGAAGCTTCTGGTAATTTTGGTTCTTTAAAGGCTGAGACTTTTTATGTATTTTTACATAGCTCATTTCACTGGGCTTAAACAAACTAAATTAGGAAGGTTTAAAAAGTCCTTCTGGAAGCCTGATCTCATCTCAAATCAAACTGCTTCCTTTTCTTCAACTTGGCTTCCTGAGAGGGTTAAGAACTAGATTTTTTTTCTGTCCTTTTATTTTTCTTTTTTTTTTTAAACTGATAAATTGAGAGGCAAGAGATGAAAACAAAATGAAATAACTATACAACATAACAGTTAAACCGTTAAACTCTTAACTACTCTTAACGTACAGGGGGTTCTTTCTGGACTCCAGGTGTCTGTTCTGCCAAAAAAAAGCTGCTGCCTTGGTGGACCAAGCCTGGATACTGAATGAAAGCTGGGGTCTGCTCTCCTCCAAGCAAAACCAGGGGAAATACCAAGGGCATTGCTATCCAAGAGGAATAAATGGCATTTCTGTTGTTGCACCACTTCTTTCTCTCATCAGCTTGAGTTTCATTCATTTCAGGACATAAACTTACTGTTCCTTCAGTTAATCAAAGCAGTGAGATGATTATTGCAGCAAGGCTGAGGTCGTGTACTCTGTGACAGTTTATTTGTATGACTGGAGGCAACGGGACAGCCACTCATGGTCAGCAGTGTAAAACCCGTTTCCTCACCAACCACCAAAGGTCTACAATTCCTCAAAACTCCCAAATGATCCTGTTAAAAATATTGTTGCTTCTATTACAGTTTCTGTAAATGAGGAGATTAATTTTTTTCTCTATTGGGATTGCTTGCTTCTCATCCTGAAGAGTGCCACAAAAGACAGCAACAGAAAAAAAAAAAGAAAAGCAGAGGTTTCTAGGGAGGATGGGAGTAAGGCTGAGGGAGGAACAGAAATAACAGAATAACAGAACCATGAGTGCCCATACGCATCTATAATATCTCCTGTGTAAGACAGGGAGTGAAAGAGTCTATTTTGTTTGTAGCATGATGTCAGCAATGACTATTGCTCTCTTTCATCTCTTTGCTCTGATGCCAGATCTCCTAGTATGCCCAGTAAAACACTCATAAAGTAGATTTGGGCTTTATGTGGGATTTTACCTGCTGCAGGTAAGTTCACCAAGAGGAAAACCAAACATCAGTTCCCTGTAGCACTAGGTATGCTCTTTCTAAGCCACATGTGACAGAGGAATAAACATTTTCTACATACAGTGGAACTTAAAACTTGAACTGCTGGGGTTCAAATAAATATCCTCAGTCCATCCAGGGCACTGCTATCTCTCTCCCTCTCTCCCTATGTAGCTCCCAGAGGTCGAGGCTGCTCATACACATCTCCACCGGTGGAGAGTCCTGAGCAGTGCCAGCAGGAGCCCTCAGAGCTCCCAAACAGCTCTGAAAAGTTCGTGTCTTCACTCAGTTTGCTCACCTGCATTAAATTGTATGTGTGTGTGCATTCACAGTTAATTCATATCCACTAATTCATAGCTAATGGGTTCAGGGAAATAGGGAGGGATGTGAAAAAATAAAGACTTTGGGGGCATAATATGAGGCCCAAATACACTAACATGGGAGCAACTGGGAAAAGCCACACCATGGGAAAGGTTTGCGTTTGATTATACTCTTCTGCTACTTTGAATTTCCTACTGCTTGAAATTTACACTTACAGACTGGATTTTTACTTGAAACCAAGGTGTAAGGAGCTAGGACTGAGGGTCTTAGCAATAAAAACAAGGGACAGATATAAGGCACTGACTTTATTAATTCTTTCGCCAAAACCTTAGACTTTTCTGCTCATGATCTGCCTTTTATCATGCCCATGTCTTTCAGGAATAACTCTGCTTGATCTTAACAGAAATAAATAAATACAATATGTCTCAGAAAAATATTTTTTAATAAATCCTTTTACATTTCAATGTTATCGCTCAGGACAGTGACTTTTAAAGATTTTTGTGAGCTGTAACACAACAGAGTACAATGGGACACTTGTAAAACAAAGATTCCTCTTAGAGCAGAGGCAGAAGTTCTTGCTGGATGGCCCAAAAGGACAAGCTGAATGTTTAACACACTTACCTGTGTTTACAGCTTTACCTTATGACGAGTGTTATTTCGAGTAAGTGTTCTTACCAAAAAATATGTATATAATTCAGTGTAATCGAGGAAGACAGGCAATTCCAAAAAAACCCCAGATGGTGGAGCTACTTCATTGCTGCTGACAGCACAGTGCTGCGCAAGTTTTGCTTCACAAGCTCTGCAGAAAAGAATCAGCAGCAGCATAGAAAAAGTCCCCAAATGCCTCTGCCATCACATCCCAGACCTCGTCTTTCCTGACTAAAGAGTATAAATCAGTGTGCACAACTTTCTGCAAGCCTTTCCTTTCCCAGGCAAAAGTTTTGACTCTTCAGTGTATGTTCTCTCTCCCTTCCAGAAAAAATACTGTTTCCCTCTTCTTTTATCAGCAACTCTTTAATGAACTATATGCCGTACACAGTGGTAAGCAATTTATTATAAATTCTGTAACGACAACATCATTTTTGCGTCAGAACTTTTCCAAATAGCAGGTTTTAATATTTTTGGTGCAAAGAGGATGCTATAATTTGGCTCTGGGTTTTTTTTATGCAGAAGTGCTAAGATCCATGAAAGTATATATTGAATTATGCTTTAAAAGGCACCATATCAGGATGTTTTTGAAGGGAAATCTTTCCTCAAAATAGTTTCTGGCTGTAATTCTAGGAGACAATGATAAGAAAATGGCAAATTGGCTACTCTCACTGTGAATTCCCTCAGTTTTAGCCTTAAAAAGCCCAGCTACCTGTATCTGCTTGTAAATGTGCAGCACACGTACTACTGTGAGCTGCAGGCTGTGCTCCCATCGTGGCAAGTTAACTGCAGATGTTCCTAGTGAACCAAAAAGAGATTAAATCCTTAAGACAACATGGGTCGAGGCAGGCTTTCCACATGGTCCAAAGGTCCTGCTTAGCTGAGCGTGGGCTTTTTACTAGATGCTGTGATTTAAACACTTGCAAAGCAAACAGAGGAGCAAAACCGACTTTTACAAGGGCTGGATGGTGAGGAGCTGGGTGCAGGTGAGCAAGAACCTGGGAACGCACAGTTCTCCTTCTCCTGGTGTGCCAGGAGCCCTGAAACCCATGTCCTTCCAGCAAGGGCCATACCAGCTGCCCACTGCTGCTGGCAGGGACCTTCCTGGGGGTGGCCAGGAAAGATGGGCCATTTTCTCTTCCTCAGTTACCTGTCATCAGGAGCAGAGGATGGGGAGCCATCCCTCCAGCCACTGTCCCTCCTCCCCTGTCCTGAGAGGCTTGTTCTCTGTGGTCAGATGGGGTGGAGGCAAACTCCATATCATGCGGTTTTCCAGAGGACCATCTGAGATATCGCATCACTGTGATAGCTCCCTGGGGACAGCAGGAAAGCCTGGGGTACCTGCCGGCACCATCTTTAGCTGTTATTAGGATTTATATAGTCATTTAGGGGATGAGCCCAGCTGGCTCTGGGGATTAGGTAAGCTTTTCATCTCCAGGTCACCTCACAGCTGTTGGATGGGTCTATGGCATGTGTGACATGAGTGATGGTCTGAAGAGGAGACATGGGTCCACATTACATACACGCATCAGTACCAGAAAACGCCTGTGCAATTAGCACTAATTGGCACTCGCCTTGGAAACCACTGTCGAGCAGCCGGGGACTGAGCAGCCATATACGCAAGCCCAAACTGCTGTACTCTCTTAATAAAACTTGGGCATTTGGCCTGATACTCCATTTTGGAGCTCTTGGACTGAAAAGGTTAAGCCTGCCCTGGAGCCAATTTCATGTTTTCCTTTAGTATCAACATTTGAAGAATCAAATAATTGGGCAAAGGAGGACCAGGTAATTTCCAGTGAGTTCATAGGACAGATGATCTGAAAGCCGTCTGCCTGCCCCTCAGGCTTCCTGCCATGTGTATAAAAACGAACAGATATTAGTGCCAATTTAAAAAAAAATGACACAAAGAAACAAGCAAAAAAACCCAAGCAAGTTACCATCATCTTGAGGTAGGTATCTGGAGACACAGAGGATAAACTGCATATTAACATTAAAAATGCCATCCCTTAAAGTGGATTCTTTATACTTATTTCTAGACTATATTTCTCCACAGCCCGAAGAAGCAGCCGAAGCCTTCAGGCTCTTTTCTTTCCACCTCAAATCTTATGAGCCCACCAGCCGGTCAAACAGAAAGGTCTCCTGCCTGGCCCTGGCCAGACCCCACAACTCCTCTCTGCTCAGGTTCCCAGGGCTTCACTGGTCCCTTCAGCCCAGAAAAGTGCCCTTCATTTCAAAGGCTTCACGGCCAATTTGTAAATATTTTGCTGTCACTGAGAGTCAGGAGAAACCAGGTCTCGCAATCTTGTGCTCAGCGCAGCAGGCACTCTGCCCTGGTCTCACTATGTTGTGGCAGATGCATTTTCTTGGGTTTTGCTTTGCTGACCAAACATACCTGGTGCTCACCTGGAGCAAACACCCACTGCCATCCCTGTGACTCCCTGTTGGCTCTGATGAGGCTTGGCACCGAATCCTCTCGGGAAGAAACAAAACGGGTCTCATACATAGAACTGCCCCAGGCTGACTTTGGCAGTGCCTGAATTCAAGCTCTCCCACCTCTTGTTGAGTTTACTGTGTCCTGGTAGAAGAAGGACTGTGTGAAATACAGAGACAGCGTCATTCATGGATAGATTACGTGTCAGGGAACTCCCAAGTCCTGTGTTTTATCTACTGCCCCTGCAGTGCCTGACAGCACGCCTTGGTCAGGTCACTTCATTTTGCGGTGCCTTTAATCCCTGTCCTATTTCATACCAACGTCAGGTACAGCCTTTTGCTGCCTACAGCATCCTCCTAAAGCCTCTGACACAACTGCACGCCAGGATCAGGGGAACTTCTGACTACTACTTTTACGTATTCATTCTTTTAAAATATTTATTATTATTGCATTTGATATCATTTCAGTTTCCATTATGTTGCTTTTCAAAGAAAATTGAAATATATTTGAAATTAATACCATTAGTACCAGCAACTCACAATCCTATACAATGTTACATACGGATGTAGTTATGAAATTTCCTTAGTTCATGTAAGGTGAAGGTTAATTTTAGAATGCAGTAAGAGTACCAGAGCCATTAAAATAGTACGGAAAAATGTTACCAGATGAGAAATTGTTCAAAATAAATTAAAACCATGATTTCAGTCATGTCTTTCCGGACCACTTTGATACTAGGCTATATTTTTCTTGCCTATATTCCTGTCAGAGAGTTTCATAGCAATCATGCTCATTTCCAAGGAAATCATTCCTTCTTAGGTTAACAAGAAGGACTCTTTCTCAAGGCACGTGAACATACTTTGCAAAATATATCTGATCTCTGAAAAAAAACCACCAACCTTAAGTTTTACTTTTGTGTTTGTGTAACTACTGATAATCCACTATATTATAAAGTTAGTACAAACACAGTATACTACATTATTTTGACACTTCTGGATGTGTTTCTTCATTCCCTTCTGAGCTTTATTATGCCACTGTCAAAATAGCTACTGGTAGGATATTTTATGACTTGTGTGGCAAAGGATGTGGTGCCACAGAGATGAACAAAGAATGGGTCAGCTACGAGATAATCCATCTTCCCCCCTCTGGAGTGTGCTCCCCCTTCCTCCTCTCCTTGGCGAACTTCAAGGCTCTGCCACAGCACAGAGAGTCGCACAAATACTGTGCTCCAGCGTTCCTACACCTTCATCCCCGCGAGGATACTCCTGATGCAACCGTCGTTCGCCAGCTCTGATTTAGCACTGTCAGTGTATAGGAAATTGTGAAAATAAAGCTGGCTTTGTGTGAAAAATAAAGCTAGCTTTATGTTCCACCTTTGTTTTTCAAGAGCGCTCCCAGTGATTTAAAAAGGTTGGGTAAATGCTTTTCAAACCAGGGACCAGGCTCATCTGCCTGCATGTCCTTGTTACTGAGAAAAAGAAGAAAGAAAAGGTTATTTTTTATCACCTCTTTATAAATGGTTATCATCCCATATTTTTCTGCAATATTAAGCATATTTGTTAAACAGTACCCATTGCAAAACCGTGTCTCAGGATAGTTTTTATTCTAGTACAGAACCCATGCACTTTGCCTGAGCAAGGCAGATTTTCATCTCCTGAAGTCTTCCCTTGCCTCCCATGAGCAGCAGCAGCATCAACATCCTTCCAAAAGAGACTGTGCCTTTCCTTGGATCCCCTCCTGAACACAGTTCAGAGGGGCAGCCGCCCTTCCCAGCTGCTTCAGCCTCTCACAGAGGGTAAGGCACGTTTTACGAGGTAAGACCTAAAGCTGACGGTGAAACTGAGAGGTAAGACACGCAAATACAGGCTCGTGTCATGAGATATAGCATGGGATGCTTTGCATGATGATTTTTAATGTCTCTGTCTTCTTGATCTGAAAGTACATTAATTAGAGAGGTACAGAAAAGCCTTGTCAAGTGTTGGCCAAGGACATTCATCCAAAGCTCCGGCTCGTGAGAAATACTTCTAACAAGTCAGCAAAAAGTGCCTGTGCCTTGTAATACTTTCCCACCTCTTCCCTATTTACATATATCAACAAATAGCCTGTGTGGGAAAGCCAACCAAGTGTATCCATGCAATAATTATAGTCACATTAGGTATCACCAGTGAATGTGCACAAATGTGAGCAGCTAACAGAAACCTGCCCCTTAACGCTCGCTTGGAGCTGCCAGGACGGCAGCGTTTCGCATCCTACGCAGGAGAGTTCAGCAAAGCAGGAAGGACTCGACTCTCCTCCGCTTTCCAGCCCTAGACAGGTTTTGACCATGACATTAACTAGTTCGTCTTCTCTATTTTCTCCTCACTGTGCTCTGCCAGAATGCAATTAGACAAAGTCACTGCACACAGAGCCTGTTCCCTGCCAGAGGGCACTTCTGAGGAGACAGACAGCCTGTGTCGGGGTTGCTTCAGGAGTTAGGATTCAAGCAATGCTTTAAAGGGAAACATGTAGCATTAAGAAGTGTTATGTGCTGCTTTGAATCCATCATCTTGCATGCGCTCAGTTATTCCCCGGGTGGCTTGAGCTTTGGCATTTATTGCCTCCATTATTTTATCAAATTAAATTTGATCGCGGGGAGGAAAGTGAGGATGGGGGTGTTACGAGATTACAGATCCTTGTTCTCCCCTTTTACTCTCCCAGAGCATTTTGGCTGCAAATTCTCGATTCAGGCAAAAACCCGTCTTTTGTCCAGAGCCCTGGTTTGGCAGCAGCTGGAGGGCTGGTGCTCCCGGGAATGTGGGTGGGAATGGTGCAGGCAGCGGCTGCAGGACTGACCCCCGCCCAGGCGGTGGGGATCTCATTGCTCCCATCCCCGGGCACCGGGGGTAAAATTCCCAGTGACAGATGATGGAAAACATAGAGCTGTCACTGGGTGAACGAGATGTGGCTAACTCTAGATGGCATTACAGAGTTTCTGTGGTTTTCGGGAACAGCAACTTCAATAGGTTACTGGAGACTGAGTCCTGAATAAAATGTCAGGAAGATTGAAACTTAGGTTTCATCTCAAAAGATGCAGACAATTTGCTGAGCACATGAAACTCTCACTTATTTCATTTCTGCAGAGTACCAAAGAAGTCCTTACAGGCTCAAGTTTCAAATTAGCCAAGGTAACAACATTCGGTAAGTTAAAAATTAGGGTAGACAAATGGCAAACATAAAAAAAAAATATCACACGCTGGACCTAACTGTTCAATTCCTCACACATATTATTGATTCTGTATACAAACAGGATGGAAAATCCAATATACAGGCAGGTCTCAAGGACATCAGATACTGGATCAGCAGTGGCAGTGAAGACCAGCTCCCGTACAAATGAGATCTTGCACTGAGCTGGGAGAAAGGATGGAGAATGGTGTTCACGATACGGTAATATCATCGGATCGTCTCACAAATCATTCACTTTGACTTGCACTGCCATGAAAAGGCATGTTAGCAGATATACAAAGCTTCTCAGTAAAACAAAGGTGAGGGGGGAGTTAAAGGATTAACAAGATAATTATTTTGTTCAGAGGCAGCTGAGAAAGAACAAGGCCAATGTGTGCAGAGAAGATCGGTTAAAGGACCACCTTGTTTTTCCCTTTGTACTGCAGGTTTCTAGTTTAGGATTCATATGCATTATTGTAAACACAAATAACTTATCCTTATAGCACAGGAACAGGCACATGTTTAATTGCTTTAGAACATGAAAACTTAAAAGTGAAAATCCAATTTGCACTTATATGAAAGAAAATCTGAACTAACATTCCAGAAGTGTGAAAGGAACCACAAACAATATATTTAACTTATTGGGCATTCTAATATCCTATGACCTTATGTAAAAACCTTAAGAATTTTTATTATTAAATATTTATGCAAACAGTAAAAAAGTAGATTCAGTTACTCTATCTAGGCTATAAGTACATGACAAAGAAAAAATCTTTATTTTCAGTGTACATATCAATTGCTAGTTGTCTGCATTCATATAGAAATATATCATTTCCAATTGCTCAGTGTAAAACTTAGAACTGTGAAGAATTTAAAAAGAATTAAATTCAATGATCTAATGAAGTCTGTCTTAAGTCATCTGCTCCTAACAGAACATAATAGGGAATAGACTCTCTGTAATTTTTCTGGATCTAGAACTGCATGGGCAGATTGTAGTTCACAAATTTAATTCAGTTGCTAAAAGGCCTTTAGAAGAGGTTGAGGATTTTATTAAAGTCTGGAGGATTTAGCTGTAAGAGAAAATGAAATTGCATAGTATACAGTCTAGTAGTCCTATATATATTGGAATTACCTTTCCATTGCTGGTGGCATCTTCAGTCTCCTGACCCTTGGACATATTTAGCACTTCATTTTCATCCATCCAAGCTCTGTTCCTAACAAGCAAGGTCAACAGTATCTGTGCCCATGGATTAGGTAGACTGAATTTCTCTTTTTAGAAACATGGATTAGGTAGACTGAATTTCTCTTTTTAACACCCAATCCAACATCTATTTAAGACAGCAGAGGGATGCCCACTGATTTTACGGGGAGCTAAATCAGTAGCAAATCAGGATAAACTGGTGCAAGTGGGAAAGAGTTTTGCAGCCTCAGATGTATCAAAGCACTTGTAGCTGCAGGAGCTACACGAGTGCCCGAGTCCTTTTCTGAATAGGCATTTTAGACCCAGGTCCTCAGCAGTATTTAAACCCCCAAAGCATTTTGGGTATCTGGGACCTTTCTGAAGGTGAAGGAGTTGTCCAACAGGTAAAATGTTACTTACCATCACAGAGGCAATTCTCTCCCTGCTTATGAGTTATCCTTTAGTCTTCCCAAGGTGCCAGATCCTTCCTCAAATGAAGGGGATTTAACATGTATCTAGAAAACATAAATCCTGGCTATCTTTTCCTCTCTTCAGCATGGCCCTGTCCAAACTAACTTTTCAAGGAATCTGCCAGTACACCATGCTACGTGTTATTCATACAATGTCCAAGGCCATCTGCATAATGACTTGGTATGAACTTTTTCACACCTTTTCTAAAATTAACTCGAGGATGATTCTCTGTATTTTAATATTCCTTGAAAATGTTCATACCTGGAAAATCAGTGGAGCTGTGCAGGATATAATTTTGCTTCTGCCCTAGCGGTGGGACAGTCTAATGGTTACACAAATAATTACACTGGAGCTGCAGAAAGAGAATTGTACAAAACAGAAATGAAAGCAGATGGAAAGTATGACTCAGCTCCTCTCTCCACTCCCACCACATCTTTGAATTACTGTTTTCCCCTAGAAGTGCTTTTGATCTGAAGTGCATCTGTAAAGAAAGGACAAAAGTTTTGATTAATATTCCTTCCCCTGTGAGCAGAGGTCTCTAAGCAGACTTTCCATCAGTAATGGCATGGGCAGAGTCAATAGCAGATCAGAACATGAGAGATATTTTCACAGATGTGGTTGCACGTGGATTCCTCACATCCTCCCATGGCCGTATTCTGCTCTCAGTCCCTTCAGTAGGGATCTACAGAACTGATTTGGGAACCACAGCAAATATCTATGATTTACATCTCTAAATCAGAACAGGTTAAGGTCCATGCACACACCATTAGCAATATTTTTCTTTGTGTTGCACAAAGAGATGGTTCCTGTTCCAACCCCAGTGTTAGTCCTCCACCAGTTTCTGTCTCCAAAGACTGTGGCATCTATCAGAGAGGGCAAAAGCAGTCGTCAGCCTTTAGGTTTTAGATTTGGCCACAGCTTCGGCATTGCCTCAGAGTTGCACAAGGACTGGACCTATCTCTACAGCAGGCAACAGAGCGTTACTGCCAAGCTAGCAAGAGGAGTGCTTCACTGTCCTGAAACTGGAAAGAAACTCCTGTTCTAGCTGCCGTTGCCTCATGTACCAGAGAAATATCATTACAAAAGATTGGCTTCTGCTTTGACGGTGTCATTCAGCATGACACTCCTACACCCTCGTCTATTCTATGCAAGTCAAGACACGTTCAGCGAAGAGTCAGGGGACCAGGTCTGATGCTTCTGTCCTCCAGTGCAAAGCAAAATGCATGTTCCCATGAAAAGCAAGTGCTAAACCTGTTTTCTCCCAGTCTGCTTTCCTAAAGCCAGTGATATTTTCCTGGCCACCCAGTCCCAGCTCAGGACTGAAGAGCTGTTCCCATCACGTAACAGATCCATACCTTCTTTTTCATTCTGCTCTGTGCCCATCCTGTTTATCTCTTCTGAACTGCATATTGTTTCCACTTTAACAGCTCCTGCCAGCTGTTTTCTTTTGGTACCTTTTATTGCAGATAGAATTTCAAGGGCTTCCAGGGGGAAGCTGCTGAAAGCACTGCAGCTTTCGGACTCACTTCAAAGCAACTTTCATCATTTTTCACGCGCTCTTTTTAGGACTCCTCTTCTGTTCTTTCCCCAAAACAGATTCTCTCAAAGATCACACTGGGAGATAGCACTATTTATGGCACTTCAGCGGGAGACATCATGTTTTCTGTCTGATTTGGACACATCCACTGTCCTGTAAAGGTTAACAACAGAGAGGTTTCCTCCCCCTCTCACTTGTAGTTTGTTGTTGGTAGGATTTTTTGCAGAGGAATGGGTGGGAGGGAAGGTTACTGCTGGAATTTAGCTGCCAGAAGCCTGAGGGTCAACCTTAATTTAGTCGAACCTCCCATCATTAAAGAGATTGTAGCTTCTGCACTGGACCAGGCAGACTCATCCGTGGGAGGCCTTGGCTTCACACCAGTGCTAATTGTGGCTGAATTATTCTTACAAGCTGCAAAGCTTTGTTGCTGAACTTAGAGGAGAGATAGCCCATCAGTTTTGCAATTATCTGAGGCCAGAGAGCAGGAGGGAAAAGAAAATTCCTGCCTAATTCATGCCCTCAACAAGCAGCCTGCTGTCCTTCCCAGGCCAATGGCCGCAGGGCAGGGCTGCTGACCTGAAGAACTGGAGGCTGCATCCTGAAATGTGGTGGGAGAAAAAAGGACAGTAAGTCTTGAAAATGAAGGGTTGAGTGGCTATGTTGGGAGGGAAAGGCCAAATCCAGCCGTGACATGAAGGGCTGTGACCCTGCGAAGTCAGTGCAAGTACACTCCTCCAACAGGGAGGAAGACCAAATACAAATAAGGAAGCGGTTGGAAGAGCAACTTGTGGCACCACATACTGTTGTATGAGTCTTCTTGAGCGGCATATCACAGTTTGAGTCATTTAAGTTAAAAAAAAAACAGAACAACAAAGCACTATCTAGAGGTTTGTGTATTTAAATACTGGTTCTTCTCAAAATGCACCTGGACAAGGCCAAGCTGATCTGTCAATCTGGCCCTGCTCTGAACGGGAGGTTGAACTAGGTGACTGAGGACATCCATTTTCTAGAAACCTCATTCAAACCAATAAAATTCTTCTTGAAGATTAGATGTTAAACAGGATGAAGACTCATTTCCCCTGTTTTCTTTGTGAATAGGTATCTATTGCAAATCTCCCTTCCCTTTTCTCTCCAAACCACCTGTAACACCACTGAAAAGAGAGGGAGGGTAAGGCTGGCTTGCCGTGCTGGTGAGGGCTAGCACACTGCAACCATTAGCAGAGTACAGAAGGTGGCAATAGCAGCGAATGGCCAAAATGCTTAGTCCTTCTCTCCTGTGGCGCATCCAGCGTTTAACAAGGTGCCATTAGTTGACAGCACAATCCCACATCTCTCTGTTCAACAAGCACAGCTCAAAGTATCACAGGAAATATGCCTCTCCACTGCCAGCAAAGCCAAAGGTAGATTTCTGTATTTTGTGATTCGAAACTCTGCAAAGGACACAGCATCCAGTCAGGACCTGGGGCCAGGACTGAGGCAGAACTTCCTGAGTGCTGATATTGCTTGCCGGTGGGCAGGAGGAGTTCATGGCTGCTACTTCTTCTCTGCTCTGAGTTAACGATTGCAGAACTCCATAGCTGCCTCTACCAGTGGAATGAATGGTGGCATCTGGAGGCACAAAGAGGTCCTGGATGAGCTTTGCTCCATACCTCTGTACTTGAAGCCATGATTGCCTGATTGCCCTTCTTTCAGTTCTTGCATCTTAAGTCTTAAATAAATGATTAAATAAGTGAGAAGCAACCTCTATTTGTCCCTCCTTGTCCACTATTCAAACAAATGAGCTTAACAATTACGGAACATCTTGTTGTTATAGCTACCAAATGTTCCTGAATGATCTTGCCCACACACCCAAGTGGAAGACTGCCAAACATATCATAGATTTTTTTTCTTAAGCATAGAAGGCTGAAGGGCATATTCAAGTTAGTTGCTGGATTTGTGCCTTTGGAGCACTTTCTTCAGGTCATCTGAAAAGCGAAGGCAAATCTTTTCCTGAATTATAGCTGCAAAGAGTGGGGTAGAAATTTAAGATGAACTTGAGACATTTGAGCTGGTCTCCTGGCTGTTTGCTGTCATGGGAAGATGGTATGATGTGATAAAAGAGATGAATTTTAGAGGAAGTTCAGGTTGCTTCATGGGTATGAAGCTCCTGGGCTTTATTTGAAGCTTTCTACTGAGCTCTTTCTGGACCAGCTTCTCCACTGAGAATACTGTCTTACAACTTCTTTGGTAAAGCACTTAAAAGTATTCATCTCTAACTCTCAAAGTGCAAAGAGTTTTTATGGTCTTTAATAAAACACTGAGAACA
Organism: Limnodromus scolopaceus; assembly: GCA_028565335.1. Lineage (NCBI taxonomy): Eukaryota > Metazoa > Chordata > Aves > Charadriiformes > Scolopacidae > Limnodromus > Limnodromus scolopaceus. The sequence goes on from JAOXNO010000013.1 coordinate 34,261,592, forward strand.
CATAATTTTGAGATTTTTTTGGTCATATAAACAAAAATTTCTTATATAAACAAAAAATGTGGGTCCACAGCCTGAAACGGCCTTCTTCAGAAGCAATGATGAACAAATGCTTTTCTTGCTGTATAATCCCTGCATACTGTATCAGATGTAGATTACTCAACTCTTTTCTTGCATAAATAAACAGCTGTGGGCAAAAAATTAGACAAAAATTGATGAAACTCACAGAAGCTATCATCAGCACACATTACAACTAATGGAGGCTTTTCCCAAGGAAAGGCAGCAGAAGTATCATACTGGAAAATCGATCACATCATTGGACTATGAAAATTGTAAGAAATATTCTAGGATACACTGGTATATTAAAAGAGGAGGCCTGTGGCAGTTGTAGAGACTAGAAGAGCTTGTAGCCTAAGGCACACTCTGATTGCAAGGAAAAATGATCTTGTCTTCAATTTCTCAAGATACAAACCAAATGCCTTACAAATTGGTCACATTCCATTTAACTCATATTAATCTACATCATGTTGCCTGGGGGGGGTCAAAACCATGTTTTTGTTGTATTTTTCTTTTTTCCCTCTAGACTATATCTCTTTTTTGGGGGGCTGTAAAATATTCTGAAAGCTGTACAAGAGACATGCACAAACAGGCTTCTCATTACCAGCATGCTCTGTGCAGTAATGCCTACACAATCATGCTAATTTGCTTTGCTTCAAGTTCGTGTAAATCAAACTTGTGGATCAGCCCATTTTAGCTGCATTTGCACTGTAAGAGACTTTGGTCAATGAAAGAAATTATACAGGACATACTCTGCTTTTTCTGACTCAAAAGATATAGAGATCCTTTAAATGCAACAACAAGCTCATTAACTGCTGTGTATAGAGTCAATTTATCAGCAATTTCCAAGACTCTTAATGCAGACCATGCATGGTCCTGTAATTCAACCTCTGAGGAGCACCTTTTAGGACTGGAAGGTAAGCACTTTTCCTCTAACTAGCTTCTCTGTGAAGCATGCAAAGGATTCACTGAAAGCTGAATTAAATGCTTCAGACTAATAAGAAAGGCTTTAAGCCATTTTAAGGTTAAACTGGACATACTTTGTAGGCTCGGGGAAAAAACTTGCTCTCCTTCATGCCAGTGAAAATAGAGAGAACCTCCTAAACTTGTCTTTTGGCCTATAAATATTTGATACAAGGAGGTCAGCTCTTATGCCCTTACTGAGGAAAATGTTGCTTCTTGCTCTACCAGCTGGGATTTCTCCCCAGTGCGGTCAGAGCAGCGTGGCCAGGACATGCCATTATGGAGAAATCTGAGCTCGGAGTAGAGATAACATGGAGATACCCGCAGCTCACTAACACAGGCTTTGCCCAGAAATGCACAGTTTAACCATACGTGGAACAGCCTATCTCATTCTTCATGTCCTGACATTTTCAGGTGTCCCCTCTGTGATTTCCAGCCCCAGAAGACTCTGGCTCGGGCAGACATGTTTCAAACTATCGCTTTTTAATTAGATGCTTAGAAGCTGTGCTAGCTTAGACCTTCCCTGTCACAGGCTCTCCTCCTCGTGCCAAAGATTGGACCTGGTGTCTTCCTTCCTCAGCTACCCTTTCCACACCTCTGCAAGCTGGTGGTGTTAGATCACCATTCTCTACTGCAGGGAGAAGGATTTCCATAGAGACGGAGTGCAGTTGGGACTCACCTGCGTGAGAACAGCTCTGCTGATGTGCAAACATCCCCTGTGGGGGCTCCAGGGGAGGAAAGGTTGGATTACCTGGAGGGCTGTGAAACTCATTCACTGCGATAAACCCCCAGAAAATGGATTGTTCATGGACAGACTCTAGTTTGGCCGTTGAGGGGCATACTGACATGTTTCCACGCTTTGAACATAATCAACAAACCCATGAGTAAACCTCCCCTGACACAGCTCCTGGGCTCCCATATGGCTCTGCGTGGAGGTGTGTACCCACACGAGATCAATCCCAGTGCTTCTGGGATGACCTGCTGGATGCAAACATAACCCTGAAATTTCATAGGTGTTGTTATGGGGTTTTTGTAATACATCCTGAGACAAAAATTGACCCAAGAACCTCACAAGAGGAATCTGAAATCATGTATGGATTCAATGGACCTTCACCCTCTCTTGTGAACACCAGCTTGACTGAATCCCCAGCTGTCTCCCTGCACACTGGTACAGGGTGGGGGAGAACCGGGCTTGTCATCTGCACGCTCAGTCCCCTGATGCGACAAGACGTATTTGCCTTTAATCCGGGCAAAGGTTTCACCTGCTCCCACCGCTTCTTGATAAAAGAGTCGGCGCGTGAAACCATCGCCGCCGATAGGAACAGATGCGGAGAGGAGAATGGGAACAACAGCAAACATTATGTTCCTCCCAGAGCGGTGCTCCCGTCGCTGCCCGTGCCACATCTGTGTTTTTGAAGGGAAATGTCATAACATTGCTAATCAATAAGGAGAGTGACAGGACCATTTGTCAAGAGCCAGCCAGCACTGCAGCTGTTGCAGTCATCCTCTCCCCGGGCTTTGCCATGAGAAGCCGAAGGGAGGACCCGATTGTTTGCCTTGTGGGGCAGCCCCCGCGCGCTCGGGGGTGGCCACCGTGCGAGAGCAGCTCCGGCCAAGCTCGCCGTGCCAGCCTTGCCAGCAGCGGGCAGAGAGCCTGGCAGGAAGCACAGAGCTCCCAACAATGGGATGTAAAAGACACCAGACGCCCTGCAAGGGAGAGAGGGGTCCGGGGTGTCGGAGGAGCCTGTTGACCTTTAATCCCGGGACCGCTGTTGCATATGCATCACGTTTGAACTGCAGATGTCCCTCGCTGCTCCGCCGGTCAGGGCGAGGAGCGGCCGATCTTACAGAAGAGGAGGCAGGGCTCAGAGAGAACTTAATGAAGACTTTAAGCCGTGGGTTGCAATTAAAACGGCCCGGCGGTGTAAGCGCAGGGGTGGGGGTCGCTAAGCTCCTGCAGCTGCTCTGCCTGCAGTAATGGCTGGGAGCTAATGTCCCCGCTGATGGGCAGGGCTCCCCTCCACAATGAGAGCAGTCGTGCATGCCGGGGGGCTGTTGGCAGAGGTGACAAAACTGAGCTGCCCTTTCCCACCCCATCAAAATAATCCTTAAATTAGGAAATTTATCTTAATCTGATGGTCTATCTGTGGGTCGCACTGCCACGGATAATGCTTCACCACTTTCCCCTAGACAGCTCTGGCCAGTAAATAGAAAACGAATAAATATCGATATAGTGAGGCACGGGGAAACAGCCTTTCTTTTTCATGACCACGACCCGCTTTTTCATAGGCAGAGTTTGGCCCTCAACATGGAAAGACAGCTGCCTCCTGCAAAATAGAGACCTGTTTCTCTGTTCCTGAAATCAGCCAATTAAAATAAAATCCACATGTCACTTACGGTGTGGTGTCTGTACCCAACTGTCAGGATGCCTACAGGCTTAAAATGATACAGGCTGGAGCTTTGTCTGGGCTTCTGAACTATATTCACCAAGGTATGAATATAATATTGACCCCACGTGGGGCTCCTGAGTTCGACAGTAAATGCTGTTTAACTAAGAGCAAGGGCCAGGATCCTCACCCAGTGTCACCTTAGAAGCACCTAATGTCACCTGAAGGTTGTCTCTTCACACTCAGGTTCAGACCCTGATGCTGGAGCTTGGTGAAGTACAGCCAAACTGTTTGTTTTGTAACCCAAATTTCTTCGCAGTGAAAAGTGCCGTTTTTTCTTTTATTCACAGTGTTTTGAAAAAATTGTCAGTTCTGGCAGTATTTTGTTTCCAGAACTTCTTGTCCCAAAACAAAGCATTCCCATAAGGTTGAAGTGGCCCATGTGAACATTTCTGGAATGGAACGTTTTCATTTTTCATTTGGAAATGATTTTTTTCCCACATGCAATTCATTGTTATTATTTTTGCACAAAGACACATCGACAAGCTTTCAAAGGGCAAACTTGGACCAAAATGCGTTGATTTCATAACAGCAGAAAGTTTTGATTGACCCGAAATAACATTTTATCGGACCTCCATTTCGCACAGAATTTCGCCTGCACATACACGCTTCTGTTTTGTTGGGGAACCAGGAAAAATATTTCCACACATGGAAAGATCTGGTTCACCTTGATTTTACGAGTTCTCCCCGGAGCTGGTTCCCCTTCCCTGGTTCTCCAGCTCGGGCCAGAAGCAGGCAAGGCTTTGGCACTGCCCACCCCAACAGCCACCATTGGATTTCACCCCCTTGATAAACCATTAGTATTGCCCTCACAGCCTCCACCAAGGGCAAATTCATTAGAGCCGAGAGGTCTGATCAGAATGCATGAAGCGCTATAGAAATGGCCAGGCTTGAGAGATAATTCGTCAACGTATTTGTCGTTTCTCATCTTTTTAAACATGCTGCAGATCTTCAGGCATCTGAATGCTGGCCCAGCGGTCCAAGAAGTGGTCATATAAAGAGATGAAATTTTGAAGAAAAGGGGTAGGTCAAGAAGGTTGAATTAATTTTAAGGAATGATATAGCTTTGATAACAATATATCTACTGCCTGTAATTTATAACCCAGGCTGCCATAATGCTCCCGTATCCCTTTTTGTTTCTGCAGTTCCAGTTCAGTGAAGAATTTCAGCATACACTTTGATTGACAGGGCAGATGGTAACGTTGTTTGCTGTTAACATAAACCTATTATTTAATATATCTGTTAGTTTTATTATTTTTTAACAGAGTACAAAAGACTATAAAGTTGGATTGACCTTTTTTGCCAATAAATAAATCGTTGATGGTTTCAGTGGGGATTCTACTTTTATCTGCCAATAAAAAAACTGAAAGAAAACTCTTATCTACACTCCTTTCTCTTTCCTTTCCTCTTTCATCTCCTTAAGCCTCTTCTTATGAACAGCGTCCTGGAAGAAAAAAAAAAACGCAGAGGTGGAATGAGCACCTCTATATGTGCATAAGTCAGAGTTTACATCAGTGAAAGAAATGGGGCTTAATTTGACTGCGTGATAAATTTTGCCTCTCGAAGTCCTGACATCAGTGGAATTGGGGTTTTATCCTGGGGGAACATGGGCTTGGTTCCCATCTTACGTGCACTGGGCTTTGAAACTTCAGGTCCTTTGATGGCACGCTCATGCTTCAAGGAGGTGGAAGAAGGAGGACAGCAGAATCAGTCTGAATATATTAAAAAATAGGAAATCATGAAAAACTGATCATGAATATGTTTGTAATAACCTTGCCCCATAATTTGTGGTTGGGTGGTAAAAAGAGAATATGCTTTGCAGATTTACATTTTTTACCAGGGGCACATCATTAACACCGACACTAGAGCCCCACAGAGGCTCAGCAAGAGTTTGGAGGGGACATGCAGCTGCACTTCACCAGAGCAGGCTGGTGTGGTTTCTGACTGCTTTTGAATGGCTGGCTTCCTCTCTGTTTTCTCATTTCCCTGATTTAAGACCATCACCTGGCAGATTTTTATTCTCCCTCTAAGAACTTCAGGCCAAAGTCATTAGATGAGAAAGAGAAAACCTGGTCTCGTTATCTGAACCTTTTTGTTTGCTGCCTCTGGAGGTAAGTCCATCCAACCAGAGAAAAAGAAAAGTCTTTTTTTTCAAAACTGTGAATTCATTAAGGGATCTCATATGCAAGAAAAGCAGTGAAGCTGAAGAAAATGTAAATTTTGCTAGCTGTGAAAGATTTCCATATGTTGTTGTAAGCCTCTGCAGCTAAGACACTGGATTTCCATTTGAGTTGGGTTTTTTTGCATCTGACTTCTTAACTATGCATTTCAGGTTTTCTAAGGGCTGGGGTTCAGGAAAGGAAATTTGTAGTTTGGTAGGTAAGAGAAGTAATGAAAAGCCTGTGGACAGGCATACACAGTGTGTGCTTTGCCACCATGAAATTATATGCTCCTCTGGATAGAATTGCTGAGCTTTTTGCTCTGCCACACATCGGGCAGAGTCCTGATTGCTTGAGAAGTAACAAACTAACGTATATATCACATATGCAGACCAAAGACACAAACAGCGTAAGAAAAGCCAAACTGGGCAGTGGGATTTCCTTTTTTTTTTGCAACAATCACCACCGCGGGCAAGCACAGAGCAGAACCATCATTTCCCCTATTCTTGTCCTATTCAGTGGAAGCAATTAAAATTGAGAGCAATGTCTTTGAAGGTGAACCTGGTGGCAGGCTAACCACAGTGAATGGAGCCTAGTCCTGTTATTAATAAATTTCTGTGTACAGTAATCAGAACACCACATCTTTTATGTGCTGTGGGATTCAGCGTCAGGTGGGATCAGAGGGGCTGCTTCAAAAGCAGTGTTTTAGGGAGCTGGAATAGAGAGTTCCTGTTGCACCGAACCTGGCTGTAACAGCGATGGCTCCTTCAGAAACCCCTGGCTTTCCACCAGACAGCCAGAGAATACTCCTTGACAGTACAGTCCAAAAGGGAGCAAGGCTCTGACATCTTAAAATGAAAAGCCCTTTCAGAGGTGAGAACAGAATTATTAATTTTTACACCGCTGTTGTGATGCTGTTTTTGGTAACAGCGTCAGGCAAACAGGCAGGTGTTGTAGCTACACTGGTTTTATTGTGGACACCCGTCTGTGATGGGTGGCAGGGAGGATGGACGAGTAGCCCACCTAGATCTGTATGCAGTAACTCCACTCCCATGGCAGGTTTCATGCTGTGTTTTGCCATCCAGTTAATGGTGTGGTGGAAGCAAATGTGAGCAATAATCATCTGATAGCCTTGGGATGGGTTAGAGTCTCTTTTCAGCAGTATTTCTTCAAAACTATTTTCAGTGTTATTGGAATAATTTTTCCCCATCTGGGAGATGGGCTGGGAATAATTAATCCTAAATGTTGCTATAACCTAATTAAGCAGGCTTGGGTAAGTATGGGAACTCCTTTCCCGTATGCAGCATTGCAGACTAAGTCCCTCATCTTAGCCCATTTGCCCTTTTGCCTTGTCTACAAACTAAAGGGATCACAGTCTGGTTTCTTTTCTGTGGACCTGGAAGGCCTCTTGCTCTTGGAAATCAAAAAAAAAAAAAATTATTTCTCTGCCAGAAATGACTCATTGCCTAATGTGCTTTAACACACACGCACTGAGTTCTTTTGCCACTAGAGTCTGGGTGGAGGTGGTTGTGTCTTTCTTCAGATTAAAGCTGTCTCCTTTCATCATATTAGCTTTAAGGCATTGAGGTATTCCTAGGACAACTCATCTCTTCTTTAACATCTTATTATCCATGAAAAGAGCTTCTGCTAAGCAGAGATGACAACTTATGAGAACTTTTCCTCATGCCAAGGGAGACAAATTAGAGGAGGAAACTGCTTCAAGCTTTCTCAGGAAGGTGGCCTTGTTGGTCTTGATCCGCCACGGCAGGAGAGCAGTGTTTTAACATCAAGTGGACAAGTATTTGACTTCAGTGGGACTATGCAAGCCTGTAACATATACGTGTAGGCGAAGACTCTCTGGTTCTCAGAAACTGCAACAGCAGCAACAACAAAAAAATTCCTCTGTGATTTCCTTTTCTTTCAGGCTACCTACCAAAATCTCAGTTCATTAAACAACTCCTTGATGTTCTGGCAAGTGACATGATGTACAGCTTGAGCCCCAGAGTCTTGAATCTGTGTCTGACTTGAAAGTATTTCTATTTCTGTGCTCAGCTCCACTTCACCTCTGGAGATCCATTCTTCTTGTTTGCTCTTTTCTTTTTCTGTACTTCTCCTTTTTAGGATCAGCTCCGAGACTTGCAGAAACAATGCACAACACTGACAGAGTTCCTGTAAAATTCAGGTTTTCCACCTTGCCACAGCACAGCATTTTGCAAAATAGCCTATAAAATTTATATTAAATATTTTTATTTTAGTTTATAGTAATGGGGAAGAGGGATGAAAACATTAAAAAGACTAAGCAGCTCCTAGGAACAGCCTGTCCTGATGTGTCAGCTGGTTTGAAAGGAGTGGGATGGGTGACCTCATGCCATTTACTTCAGTGAGATTCTGCCTGAATCTACCACAACATCTCATTAATGCTGCGCTAAAATGCATGAAACATTTTATCATCCTCACACCCACCTTTCACAGACTAGAAAATCTGTTTTACGTGGCTGAGGAGCAGCTCAGTATTTTGCTGCCATGGGATGGCAAATGTCATTCTAGATATAAATTGTCCCTCTGCTGTGACTGAACAGTCTTTAGGACAACACTGAATTTATCTGTGCTCAGAACATTATCCTGTGCAGTTTTCCTGTGTCAGCTAGAATGATTTGAAAACAACACACCAGGTTTACCAGTTTGCTCTGAACAGCAATGGCAGCAGCTCTCTATAGACCAGTTACAGCTCTGGGCCTGTCTCCCGAAAGTGTCTGCACCAGGTGGGCATTTAGGGGGCTACAGAAGTGCTTACGAGATGCTTTTGTCAGTGCGGGCTTTCCTTGGGATGATAATGTGGTGGATAAGTTACTCTGAGAAGGCAACTGAGATAACCATGTTTAAAATTAAACACATACGAAAATTTTGGGCCACAGTATTTTCAGTCTTGTTATTAAGAGAATAAAGCCTTATATCTGAGAACTGCAGGGATTTGCGAGCACCAGTGTAGGACACTTCCTGGGGATGGGAGCTCTGGTTTTTAACTCATTGCTGCTCACTTACTGTTTCGTCTGCGCCAGCCAAAACAGGGAAAGCTCTAGTGACAGAAATGGTGAACACTCAAGTACCTGCCGCCTGCGGTCCTTCCTCTAGTATCCTGCATGGCAGGGAAGGGCTCTCCCATCCTGCAGCGAGCCCTGCAGTGAGCTCATCTGCTGCCTCTTCCAGACAGTCTCGGAGAAGTCCTAACTCTGCATCTGCAGAGGTGTAAGGAGAAGAGTCTAGGGCACAGTAAGTAAATGTTCACAAAAAATGAAAATACTGAGGTATTTCTTTGACAATAGTAATTCTTCCCATGACCTACATTGTCTTGTTCCTTACTTCCAATGTACACCACTCTCAACAATTGAAGTGATGAGCCGCTTGACATTCATTGTGGGCGAATTCAAGGCTAAACCTGATGGGTATTATCCCTCTGTCACAGAGGAAAAATGGACAGCGAGACTCATAGTCACAGAACGCTTTTCCTGGCATTTGTCTGCTTGATCTTGACCCATGGTACTTTTAACAGATGTAAGTAGTTGACGCAAAGATACAAGAATAAGAGAAGTTTGCAGCAGTCTGCTGACTTTAGCCATCACTGGCATTTGCCATATCTGTATCTCTTTTTGAAGGGTGAAATGAGGCTATGAGGACTGGAAAAGGCATTCCTGGGGTGCCAAGTGAGAGGCTGTATCACAGGCACACAGGGACACCCTGAGGCCATGGCAGTGGGCATCAGCATCCCAGAAACCATTTTCCCTGTCATGGTATAATCTAACAGCTGAAATTAGGCCCACCACCTTTGGCAGTTCTGTGACAAGTAATTTTCTTGCCTTCCCTCTCTACAAGGTCTTTGAGACAAAATAGCCTAATCCTCTCAGTTAACATGTGAGCAACTTGACCAACAAACCTCTAATCTCCCAAGAGCACTATAATATTGCTACAACACTCAGAAAAATATTCCCCAAGGTTTCTGAGATGGGTTTCAGGAGAAATAATTTGCTCGAACTGTCTTCCCCTTTTTCTGACAGACTCAGCTCAACCATGAGTCCAAACAGATATCAGATTAATCACCAGCTCCTGGGAACAGAAACCTTCTCCCTGTTCCAAATACACCAATTCCTATTTGCCTACCAGCCTTTTCTCTTATACAGGAATCTCAGCTGGAAATAATTGGTAGCCTGCTCTGCTTGCTGCAGCTTTTAACCCTGAACCTTCCTGATCACACTTTGTGAAGTATTCATCTCATCTCCAATCCAAGTAGTATTTAAAATCAGCAAATGCAAATTTAAATTCCAGAGAAAGGCCTAGGTTTGGGTTCTAGATCATGTTTTTCCTGCTGTAGATCTTCTTATGTGTTCAGAGTTATGTGAATCTGGCATGAGCTGTGTATGGTCTTCTTTAGGAGAGATATTAGAAGCCCAGGGCTCCAACAGGCCAGGATCAATTCACTGTACAAAGTACTAATCCAGTCAGGCACCACAACAGAGAAAACACAGGAATACATACTGTCAATGAACAGGGCAGAGATAACATAAAATCCATCCTGGTAGCAGAAATATTGCCAATGCTGCTGATAGGCAATAAAATCAATATAGGCTAACGTATGAGCATTATATTACTCCTGCTTTAGGTAGGAGTTACATCACCTCCTAAATTGCCTCCCCATCAGGAGTGAATGCTGAAAGGAAATGGGAGCAAGGAAGGGAACAGAGCATTAGAAGTATTTGAACGTGCCCATCTTCTGCACGTGAGGTCTGTGGGTCTACCCTTCACAGACTCAGCCCATGCTCTCCATATGCCTCAGACTAACTGGTATGGACATAGGCACCTTGCTGATAATCCTGCTCTTCAGACAACTTTTTCTAGTATGGGGAAACAGGTACAATTATTCCTCTCCAAGGAATTTGCATCCAAAGAAGAAAGACTTCAGTAGCAAGTAAGAAAAGGGAGATGCATTTATGTCGCTGTCTGTCTATATATAAACCCTTCTTCTGCAGAGCACTCTTGCGGCAACAGTCACCAAGCAGAGATGGGGCTAGTTGCTTCTGCTCAAGAGTACATAACGTTGTTACGGGGCCTTCAAGGACTAGTTGGATTTCTTGTATCTTGTGTATTGCAAGCAGCTCATATGCAGGACTCACACAATATCCTTACTTCTTCCTACGGCTTGGACTCAAAGGCGCATTGGAGGGAGCGTGTACTGGCCCAGAGGGGCAGGCAGGTGCCCTTGCATCAGGAGAGGGGGCTCAAGGTGTCTGCAGCTTTAGGGAGATGCACCTGGGAGGCAGGTTTCACCAGAGCTCTGGGGTTTAGCTGCAAACATGACTGCCTGTTGGACCAGCCAAGAGCATTTCAGCCCAGGGCAGCTCTGCCTGTGCTCTGCCTGGAGAGCTGTGGGCTGCTGGAGGGCACCCGGACACAGGGGTGTCCCTTCCTGTCACCCAGGCTCGCTCTGATCCCACTCGTGAAACCTGGGACACTGCAATGACCTCATCAGACAGCGCCCTGAGGTCGGGTTTGATTTCAGGAGAATCTGGAGCAGCAATTTCCTATCGCATTCTGGCAATGAAATTAATCAGCATTTTGTGCCCTCCTGCTGATTAAAAGACAACTTTTTGCACTTTTATTTATATTTTCAGAAGTTTTTAATTTGGGAGACCTGTTGTATTTAATTTGCTTCATCACCATCATCACCCTTATTACTGTTACAGCTCTGAGTTTTTAAGGGAAACAGCCCTTTGCCCTGTCTACGCTCACACCTAAGGTGTTAAGGGAAACAAAGCCTTACATTTGAAAATTGGCTGAGCCCTTCTGAAATGTGGTGGTAAAATTGATTCAAAAATGGAAAAAAGATAAAGTGATAAAAGGATAGTCAGTCATAAACTCTGCAAAGCAGAGATGGTACTAGTCCTCAGTTAAATTAGGAAAGAATTCCTTGGGTCCAGCAAAAAAATAGTAGACAAAGACTTCACGCTTTTACAGACCTATTTTACAAAGTGTGGTTTTGTTCCTAAAGTTTCTGGATAAAGTTTGAGCTCACAGCTCTGATGAACTGCCCTTATGTTCCCAAAGGCAGAATTTCTTTTTCCCTTGAGGGAAGTAAAAAGTCAACAGAAGACACTATTGAACCAGTAGATCAGTGCCCAGATCTAGCCAGGTTTTGAAAAAGGAAACTATGCAGTAACAGTAGCCTTTGAAGACCCCTGTTTAAAAAAATTCTGATATAACAGGATAAGGATAAAGGTAATGGTGTGAAAAGATTTCAATAGAGAGAAAAGAATCAAATGTCTGAGAGCAAAATACTACTTAAAAATAAAGATAATCATGGAAAGATGATTAGGATGCTGCAAAAAAATTATACACACCAATTTGAAAAGGAAAAGCAATTTTTACTCTATTAAACTGTGGGTTTATAACATTTCACTGCTTCTAGATTCGCAGAAATATTTCTGTACATTTCAAATCCCTAGCTATTCATTGTCTTCTATGCTTGATGAAAATTGAAAAGGCCATATAAACCTATGAATAGGGATGTTTGCATGTATTTCCTATTTCTCATTTCACTCTATGTTGGTGATTGTATAATCAGGATATTTAATCTGAATTTTTTTTTCCCAGTCAGTACAATAAGTACATTTCAAATCAAGTTTGGTATGCACTTCCTGATTTTTCTTTTGGAGGTCATTCAAAGACAATATCTACATTGTCATCTCATTTCATTCTTTGAGGAGAATCTATTTTGTTTGAGCCAACAGAGATCTCCCACTAAGGTACAATAGAGAAGAACATTGTCCTACTGTGATTAAAGCTGCGTTCAGGGCAGCAGTTCCATTTGGCAAAGGATTTTGAGACTTTGACCTTTATCTTCCGCTCAAATTGCAATTGCCTCCTCCACCGCCCCCGAATGCGTGAGTTGTCTTTGAAATAAGAGAAAAGCAAAATAAAACAATGTTTTCAGGTAGGTTAATAATCTAAATTTGTTTTATGCCTTTTTTTTTTTTTTTTGAGATGTAGTTAGTGTCAAATGAGAGTTTTGTGGAGCAAGCGACTGTTTGTGATGAAGCACTGGTTTGTGAAACCAAACAATGTCCCAGACAGGTGTCACCAGTAGGGGACCTCCACTATGGCCTCTGCTTTCCTCGTTTCCCACCAGCTTATTGGCATGGCTGGTGGGACACTGAGTCTTCCCATTCCCTTAAGGCGGTGTTACTTTTCAGGCTGAGAATTGCAGAGTTTCTGTGCTCTGCAGCTTCCTTCAATCCAGGATGGGAACCCTCGGGGCACTCGTCCTCCTTTTGGAAACCCCAGGGAAGCTGCTTCAGCTCTGCAGCTGAGTATCTGGACACTGTTAAATCCTTGGCTTGTGCAAGAGCTATCAGGGCTCCCAGGGTCTCTGCCTGAAAGAGTTTCCTCCAGACAGAGGTGAGACGGAATGGGGAGCCTGCAAGCCCTGGACACTGAGCAAGTGAGTCAGCTGCCTCGGGAAATGCATTCTCTCAAGTGTACATGCTCTCTGAATATACGTAACAAAATGTTTGAATTATACCTAAATTAAACCCTGCCTGATTTGCTGTAGGTAAATTGAATGACTCTGAAACAGATTCCCTTCTTTTCCCAAGGTGGCTATATTTATCATGGAATAGATACTCTGACTTTTGAATAGAGATATTTGTAACTTAAAGCTTGCATTTTTAATTTTTGTTTTTAATTGAGACATCAAAAAATCTCATCTAAAATATTGAAAATGTAGTGAAAAAATATTCCCCGTTTCTCTTCCAAAACCTTACTTTGGCCAAGTCAGATCAGTTTTGCAAGACGTTTCCTATTTGATGAAGCTGCACATTCTGGGGGACTGACAGCCTGCCAAAGTTTTGGGGTCCAGCTTTAACCGTGGCTCTGACAGCCACAGACAGGCTGGGATTTAAGAAGGGCTGAGCTGGGCAAAGCGCCATGGGTGGAAAATCCCGTCGATTCCTCTTTCTTCCATGGGATTTGTCTGGCTGATGAGAGGAAAATGGAGCTCACTTTGTATCCAAGACTAGGGGTTTGATTTACCTCTACAGAACCCTTGCAAATGTCTTTGGAGCCGGGTGGGTTTAAGTCAGTCCTGCAGGATGCAGATCGTTCTGGCCGCTGCCCAGGAAAGCGTTTAAGCACATGCTTAACTGAATCCATGCCATTAGTCCCCCTCGCGGGCTGCGCAGCCCAGGCGGCTGAATGGGACTTTTCTGCACCGTCTGGTCCCGGGGAGCACATCTGGGGAACACATTGGGAAGGGTTGCGCTGGGTGCAGGTAGGGCCGCGGAGCAGTCTCAGTCGGGGTTGTCTCTAATGATGTACGTGTATATCATCCAGCATAATGGGGCCACGACCTACCCTAATAGCTACACACAGGCACGCAGAGCCTGCATAAGAAGGACGTTGTTTGAGCCGCGGTGTAAAAGCACAGAGAAATAACTTGCGGCGTACCCTGACTGAAGTTACTTAATCCGCTGCCAGAGGGCAGAGGAGGTGTAGAGTAATGGGGTAATTTATCTTTAGCCAGGGCAAATGAGCCACTAATACTAGGAGTCAGTCTGCCTTGAGGAAGATGAGAAAGGCTTTTCTTTGCTCTTTTTTCATAAGCAACTAAGAACATTAAGCCGTTCGTGAATTATGCCACATTTTGTCAGATAAGTAATTGTTTTGCATAATAACTCTATTTACTGTACCACTTACAGGCTGTACCACTTACACTCATGGGTTTTTTCAACCTCAGATTATTAGGCAGATGGACGCTGCAGCAGGCAATGTCCTTTTCTCTTCGACTTCATGGTCTTCTAATAAAAAACTCCATTGCTACTCTGCCCCCAACTGCAGCAACACAGATAAAATCAAAGGTCAAGTCACAGTTTAGATCCTGTTCAGATCTAAAATTAATGAACTCCAAATTCACAACTGGTTCTCAATCCAAAGATTCTTGGAGCGAAAAGGGTTGTTTTTTCTTAATGTCGTAATGATATCCCTTGTACCCCTGTAGCACTAAAAACTGTCATAGAATCATAGAATCATACGGGGTTGGAAGGGACCTCTGGAGATCATCTAGTCCAACCCCCCCACCGGAGCAGGTCTACCTAGAGCACGTTGCACAGGAACTTGTCCAGGCGGGTTTTGTCATTGAGGCCCTCCTGGCTCCTAATCGTCACATGGACCAATGGACAGCACATGCTCTTTGATGAAGGAGCTTGTTTGGAAAATGAGTAATTGGCCGATGGGAGCTGATGCCAGGAGCTGATTGGAAGCAAGCAGTAACTTGTGGATACCACTCCAACATATGGTCGTGACCTGCGTGGGTATGAGCATCATCTGAGTTATCAAGCCCTTACATTCAAATAACACTAGCTATCATTCAGTGGTGCTCTCACTGTCCACGAATACATACAGCTGGGAAACAACATTTTGAAATGTCACTAAACCAGAACGAGATGATGTGCTTTTTGTGTTCTTTTAAGGGCTTTGCAACACAATGGGCAGGATCACCAGAATAGTTTTTGACAGAGTATGGAGACCTGCTTTCCTCAACAGCTACTGTGGCATAATGACACTCAGCAAGTGCAATCGTCCAGCCACAGCCTGGAACCTCCATGCTAGTAGAAGTGGAATCTAGAGACCAGGGTGGAAGTATTAAAGACTTGTTATTTTTTCATAGTTTCACTTCAACAGGAGACACAGGTGCCCCCTTACTCTCCTGGGATCCGTCCCATTTTATTTTAATATTCAGTAGGTGGCTTGTAGAGTTAGGGTTGTCATCTTGGCTGTTACAATGAAATGTCAGCACAGAGCCTGTGAGAAAAGCCCTGTTAGCTCACTGAGTCTCACACCCAGCTGCTGGGAATTGGCTGGGGATGTTTTTAGCTTTTGAAATTAATAATTTGAAAATGATGCTCTCCCTGCTTGTAATGACTTCATTCTGTCTTCAGAAGTAAAAGAAACTGTTCAAAACAGCAGTTGCTACATCAAAGTAGGTCTCATTAAGTGATATTGTAATGCACAAGCACAGGTACTGGTGTCACGGATGCTATTTTATAACTACTTAACTGCAGAAGTAATGATACAGCAGAAGGTGGGAGTGAACATTAGAAGTGATCTTTATTCTGCTGGATGTTCTCAGGTTATATCAGATTTTCTCTTTGTTTTACATTTGCGGCAATGTGTTACATTAAACCTCAAGAGCAAAAATTAAGAGCAACTACTGTCACATGCATAAAATATAGAACAGATTTATTTTTGACAAGGACAAGTTTCTTAAAAGGATATTATGCTGTGCCTACAAAAATGTAGTAAGCTCTCAAACCGGATTCAAGCCAATCTCTTCAGTAAAGCCCTGGTCAAGAGAAAGAACTGAGGTTGCCATGTTAAGAAATAATTGCCTTAAATTAGGAGGTAGTGTTGAAAAGAGCATTTCACATTTAACTCGTTCTTTGTGCAGATACAGTAACTCCTTGCCAATGCACTGTATTAAAGACGTCATCTTATAATGAGATGTGAAGCAAAGGGAAAGACATTTGCAGAGGTTATGGGAAGAAGACCTGGAAGGCTCACATGGAATTTCAGATCCACATCAAACACTGCAAGCAATAGAAAGTTCTCTATGCATATTTCACAAACAGCCAGTAGCTCCAGTTTTCCAGTGCCCTGGGTTACATTTTAATCCAAAGGCATAACACTCTCACTGTTTAAATAGATGATCAATCAGAAAGGCCATTCTTGGGTTCACTTACACTCCACATAGCCATGGTCAACCATTCAGTACCTTTGACCCGACCTTTGAATGGAAAAATGCAAAGACAGCAACAGCCGGCTTTAGAAAGAAAAGCACCTAACAAAAAGACAGAGAAACATTTTCATAACAATAGGAACTGTTTCATAAAATGCTGACTACAAGCTAGACCTAGAAATTTGCCTTTTACGAGATGAAACTGCTCAAAGGGTTAGTCAAACTCAAGGAAATTTTTAATATGCAGCAGCTACTGAACGCAAAAGCTTGGAGGGGTTAACTTATGACCATGAAAAAATTATTAGGTTAATGACTCTGGCATGTGATAGAGACTGTCTTTCTGTTGTGACTATGCTAGGATATTGCCTTTTCAATTTTTAAAGGCAATGCTCTTGGTCTGAAATTGAAAATCCTACATACATGCGGCACAGAAATATGGAGGTAATTCGATCGGTCACACACCAGCCAGCTTTTCTTAAATCAGCACTTTGAAATGAATGTGTCTTTCAGATCTGGCATGTGTTTGTTATTTGTGTGGTTTTCTAGAGGTATTGTGATTAAAATACCTGTTTGCCAATTGCCTCATTTGTCTTGGTTTATCAGATTACAAGATTAAATTACAGTCTTCCAACCTTTAAGGGAGTTTGGATGTAAGTCACTTCTCTCTGCCTCTCACTGAGATTACATTAATTTCTAATTCTGTGAATAAACTTTAAATTTATTTCACAGAAAATAATCAAACTGCTGTTCTCAAATGAAATATCTAGGAAATTATACAGTAGAAGTTTTCAGTTATATGGGTCTTGATATGGATTTGCAAACTAGTACATCTTTTTGTATGTGCTATTCTTACACACTTACTAATTCTACAAATAATTAAACTATCAGATTTTTGAAAACTGGGGTCCAAAATTACACCAATCCCGTAAGAAGGGAATTCAGCAAAAAGTTCAGTAAGGCACGTTTCTTGCAATGCTGAAACATTCATTTGTATTTCTTAGCCCAGTTTCTGGGAAGCATATGATGATACGCTCTCGATTACATGTAAGTGGTTTGTACAGCTGGAATCTCCCCCCAAAAAGGAAATAGAATGAAAACACAAGAATGCTGCAATGCACATAGTAATTTAAGATTTAATGCTGTGGCACTCAAAGATTCTGGTGGAGAAAAAAAAAAAAGCGTCTTAAAATAAATCTTCTAAAAGTCATCTTCAGTGAGCATTCAACTGTTCATGTTTTACATCGATACATATTGTTGCATTTTGGAAAGGATTATTTAGTTTTTGCAACATATGGACTCTCCTTTTATCTCTAATAGACTTATTATTTACATGAATTTCTCTGCTTTACAAGATGTATTTCAGGACCTCATCTCCAAATTCTTCAGTTTACGCCCCTAAGGAGCTATCAGAGTTGCTTTGCCACCAGCCTTCCCAGGGCAGCCCATTCATAAAGGCCAGTTTGTGCAAAGGTGTGTGTGTGTGCACGCGTGGCAGGGCCATCACTTTTACTGGCCACTTTTCAATATTTATCCCTCTCCCTTGAACAAACAGATAAATCAGTGTTACAGACTCAACACGTTTTTTATCCTTCTCCTTCTGCTCAGTTTTGCCCCTGCCCGTCTCTTGGCCCGGGCTCTGGGTGGTGCAGGAACAGGGAGGAGGCCAGGCCCTTTGCTCCCAGCCTGTGCCCTCGCGTGAGGCCACTTCTCTGGGGCACCCCGATGAGAACGGCAACATAGAATCATAGAGTCATAGAATGGTTTAGGTTGGAAGGGACCTTAAAGATCATCCAGTTCCAACCCCCCTGCCATGGGCAAGGACACCTCCCACTAGACCAGGTTGCTCAAAGCCCCATCCAGCCTGGCCTTGAACACTTCCAGGGATGAGGCATCCACAGCTTCTCTGGGCAACCTGTTCCAGTGCCTCACCACCCTCACAGTAAAGAATTTCTTCCTGAGATCTCATCTAAATCTCCCCTCTTTCAGTTTAAAACCACTATCCCCTGTCCTATTGCTCCAGTCCCTGATCAAGAGTCCCCCCCCATCTCTCCTATAGCCCCCTTCAGGTACTGGAAGGGGCTCTAAGGTCTCCCCAGAGCCTTCTCTTCTCCTTGGGCTGAGCAACCCCAACTCTCTCAGCCTGTCTTCATAGCAGAGGTGCTCCAGCCCTCTGATCATCTCTGTGGCCCTCCTCTGGACCTGTTCCAACAGATCCATGTCCTTCCTGTGTTGAGAACTCCAGAGGTAGACGCAGTACTCCAGGTAGAGTCTCGCTAGAGTGCAGTAGAGGTGTAAGACATGCAACCCATGGCTTCCTCCTCTCCGTACCACTATCCCATTGAGGTTGCTCCCACAGCAGCTGGGTATCTCTGGGTGGTGGTCCCCTGCTATGCCTCCAAAGGTGTCCCTCACTCTTTCCTGTGCCTGTGTGGCAGCAGTCCCCAAGACACATAGGGATGACCAATTGTCTGGGCACCCGTGCATCCCAGGGAGTGCCCCATGTGACACACAGAGCCCACCTGTGCACAGGCGCAAGAGCAAAACAGCAGCTCCAGTGAGCAGCAGGGCAACACATCTTCATTCTGTGGCCTGCATGCTCAGAAAGTCTCTGACAACCCTGTCCAAACAATCCCCTTGGACAAAAATGCAAACAACTTCACGCACAGGAGGTCTTCTTAAAGATGCCTTTCATTTCTAGAAGGGGAAAGATTTGGGGTCTGGGCTGTGGTGAATTAACATGCTGACCTTTTATCTTTAGAGGCCACTGATGTTTGAAGACAGCCCAGCTCTTGAATGAAATTACTTTGGGTGGTCCAGGTCTGCTTAGGAAGGAAAATTTTTGTTGTGCTGAAAATAAGGGCATGAGAGTACACAGACATAAACACTGAATTCAATCTCTCTGCAAAGCCGGGGAGGGGGCCTTAGGCCAAAACAGAGATGCATTAACGAGCTTACATCAACCAAAAGAAATGACTAAGTACCTGTGAGTTATATTGGTATTAACTGAGATTGTCATGTATGGCTCTATTGATTTAATGTAATAGAAAATGCACAGTGTGATAAAATAAGGTATTAACATCCTTTTATCAGCCGAAAGTAATTTTCAAGCATGAATATATTGTGAGTGTATGAAATTGAAACTCACTAACAAATTCTGAGAAAATTACTCGTATTATTGGCAATTTCAAATAAAAACATGAATAATGATGTGTTTTATGTCTGTGTTTGCAAAGCTCCCCCAGCAGAAACTTTTCAGTGCCACAGATTTGTAACAGGTAGGAAATAAGAAACTCTGCAGTAAATCCCCGTCCTTCCTTTTCTCACATCCAGCTCTCCAGAAGGAGAGTATTTAGGAAATAGGAACTTTTTGGTCACAGTGCAGATCTTTGCACAATCCAAACTACTTTTCCCTGTTGTCAGATGTTGGGGGTTCTTGTTTTGTTTTCTTGCCCCCTCTTGCCATGATGGATCTGCAGAGGGGTATCGCCTGATCGCATTACTTTCTGTTACCATATGTCACTCAAAAAACAAATTTTAGAAAACCTGAGCCATACAGCCAGCCTGCTGGCTTCTCAACCTGCGTTGACATATGCAGGAGGAGATTTAAAGCTGTCAGGTTGTTGGGTGGTTGCCATGGGGTTGCAAAGAGGGGAGAGAGAAATCCCTGGGCAAGATGCAGATGGAGGGCTGGCTGCGGTGCCCGGGCTGACCTTGTTCTCAGGGTACCCAGCTGAGAAAGTTCCCCTGAAGATCTGGTTCAATATTATTACCTTTAAGCATTATTTACCTTGACGTTTTGGGCAACTTGGATTAGGAAATCAGCATAGGATGTTGGTGTAAATAAACATGCAGACGAACACCTGAAGTGGCTGAACTGCTGCCTGAACTCTCTGCCTGGCCAGAGCAAGTAGAACTCCTTACCCTGGGGTAAATACACGTGGGAGCCGTGCATGCGTGCCCTTGCCATGTCTGCTTTCTATTTGGCTAAACACACATGAAACTGTCACCGGTGCTCCTGCTTTGGTTGACCTCTGTGCTATTTGAACTATTTGTCTTGCCGGTTGGAAATTTTCTGAGCAAAATAGACTAATTGGCCTTGATTAACAAGCATCTGGTGTGAGTACAAATGGTTATTTGAGCAATAATGAGAAAGAACATGGGGAAGCGAGTTGGCAGCCTAATTTCTGGCAATTGATCCGTTCCCCATCCCCAGGCTGCTGAATTCCTTTTTCTGGCAAGGTGGGGGAGGTGTTTCTCTGCAAGCAGCCTGTAATCCTGGCTTTTGTAAGCCAGGCTGCTTGGCGAGCTTTCCCAGCCCTCTGCCATGCAAACTGGGGGCTGCAGCCCGGCCCTTAACGGGACGCCCAGTGCAAGGGCATGTGAAACTGGACTCAGTCATTTGCGGTCATGCTTTCCAGTGAAAATGCTAAATATTGCAAAAGCAGGAATAGTTTTCCCCTTGTCTTTGTACCTGATTTTAAATCTGGATAATGGCTGTTCTTAAATAATGCCTAAAACACATGTACCTTGGAGGATTAAAGCTCAGTATTCAGGATTATATAAGTAAATGAGCTTTCTGAAATTCCCAGCTACGGGCAACACAGCATAGGTCCAAAAATATATTTCCTATTCTTTCCTTTAGCTGTGTGGGATATTTCCCATTCCTTTAGAGGGGAAATAGCTTCATTTTCTCACATATACACAAATAAAGTTGTTTTTTAGTTTTTCCAGTATATAAAAGTTGTATAAATTCTTTGTGGTGGAAGACAAGCCTTTGCATGTCCTTAAGCTCATATCAAATTGTTGGCAGGAATGACACAGAAGGAGAGTAAAGTATTTGTATTAAATCTGGCAATATATCCAGCTAGTATATGTATTTGAAACCGGTCATCTTTGTCAGAGAGTGTGTCCATGGGATGAGGATTCTTACTGAGAATTTATTTCACCATGAATGTGCTATTACAGTATAGACTACAGTATAGACTGTCTATACAGTATAGACTACACAGTACAAGCATATAGGTGCTCGCTGGCTGCATTACTCCTCCTCTCAACAACAGAGGCACGGAAAGATAAACTTGAGAAATTTCTGGTATTTTGTCCAGTGGAGCGTACAAAATCCTGAGGTCTTTTTCAGAAATGCTGGCCTTTTAAAAAAAGGGATGATGATTTGATTTCTTGATGAAAGCCAAAATTGAAAACTTTAAAACCTGGCACTGATAAGGAAAAATGAAGTTTTTCTGAACTGTCAGCATTTCAGAGCTGAAGCACATCTCCCTGAGCAGCACTGATCTCAATGTTCTCCCCTTCATAGACTCATGCTTTTCATTATGGGCCAACAGACCCATTATGGGTCTGAATTACATTTTTGTAGCTGCACAGGTTTGCTATTTTATTCTATTTTTCATCCAGTCTAGGCTTTTGCAACATGTGCTTATAACATTGTTAATAAATTGTTAATAAATGCACTTTGCATTTGTGTTTAGTTTTCTTCAAAATACAGATAAGAAGTCAGTTTGAGGTGGGGGAGAAACAGCAAAGTCCAAGCTTCAGCAAGTACCATATATCACCCTCAAAATACTTTGTATATCTAATGAATCTTAAATTAAAGTGTCCAAGCTTAGCATGTCAGCAATAAGGTTGCTCTGGGGATCAGGCTGACACAACGTTGTGCGTGCTGGCACGCATTTCTTTAGGCACACATTTCAAAAAAAACATGTGCAGAAATTGCTCTGTATAAACTCCCAGTAACTGAAAGTGAGAGCAGATTTTCATCCCACCCTCCTAATGTTTGCAAAACTAAAGCAAATTCAGCTGTGTGGAATAAGCAGGGATATGCATTACTCCTATGGTTGATAACCACGGTGCGTATCTTTGTAGAAGCATTTCTTTAATTGCTGCTTTGCATGAATCAGGAATGGCAACCCGTTCCTCTCAGGAAGCAGATAAATGTAAGGGTTCCCAGCATCTCTGGGAGCACTGAGGAGCATCCGATGCAGTAGGCACTTGCACTGAGTGCCCCATCTGGAACATCTACCTTGGTACAGGACAGCCGCTGCTCCATGTTGGTAACCCAACCCGAGGTGAGGATTTTAATGTGTACAATGTGGTACTGAGTATGGGGCTCTTGGTTTCTATGCTACAGCATTATAAATCTCTCCATTCTGCTGCCGCCCCTACGCTCTACAGAAGAAGCTGACAAGTAGCAGTTGCAGTGCCGCACGATGATAACCTCAAGTATAAAATTGCCATGATAACATTTAGTCATGGTAGGCCTACAAGAGACAAAAATGTGCTTCTGTGTTTGGGAGATTGCCAGCTGTGGAAGGCAGAGCTGTCAAGATAAAATATCTAAGGAATGAGGTGTTTAAAAGAGAGTACGGGATATCCATCTTTCACTAAGATACATTAGGAAGCCATTAAGGAAGAGGTAAAGGAGTTTATAGTAGAATGTGCTGGAGACAAAAATGTGTAAACCCTACCATTTAAGCCTGATAATTGACAGAGCAGCACATCTGCAGCAGCTGAAAGATGCCTTTCTAAACAACAATTCACTAAAGGGATGGAGGGGCTGGGAATTGAACTAAACGGATCACTTCAGGAGCAAGCATTTTGGGCCCTTTCATTCACTGCTTCTTACCAGTCAAAAAGGAACGTTAAGCATTTTCAAAGAGAAAAACCTGCCTCTTGAAATTCTTTTTCAAAAGGCCCGAGGGGAAATCTGGAGGGTGTTTTGCGGTCGGTTCAAAAACCGAAAGGAGATCATCAATTTCCAACTGGTATTTGCACAGAAGCAGAACATGCATGTTTATATATGCAAGACTTTCCCCCGCTTCCTCACCACCATGCCCACAACGGACATGATGCATGAATTATTTCACTTATGTGTAATTATTTTGCTTATGTATACATATATGCATATGTATAATACAACATGGCAGAGTGCAAGGTCTCCTTGACACAGCAGAGAAACCCATGGAGTTAGTAGAGCTTTGTCCCTCCAGCCCCGATCTGCCCATGTTCTCTTCATTCCCATGCTTTTTTAGCTCAAGCAATGTGAATTCTCTACTACCACGCTACCCTTCTTTTAGCCTATGGATTTGGAAGCATCACATCTGATTTCCCTTGTTTCCTCTAACCTTAAATCCCAAATATAATGTAGCTTCAGTTGTCCTGGAGAATTTGGAAATAGAAGGATCAAAGTTAAAAAAAAATAATGCAGGTGATGATCAAAATCTGCTGGCTTTCATTAGGAAACGCCTTTATTTCTGTTGTGATCCTACATCAATGACATTGTCAGGGGAGTCACAGGAAGGGGAGGTTTCTGTCTTCCCTGACTACGGAATTCACTCCCGCCTTTGATCAAAAATAAGCCATCCCAAATAAAATTCAAGACCATGTGTTTGTCTGGACTGCTGGATGGGGTTGAAGTAGATACTTTGAATTTTTATCTACCTAAAATGGAACCTGAAATGGACCATAAAGTTTTATTTAGTAAAAGGAATAAAATAATAATGTATGTAATCAATCCTCACTCTGGTCATTATCAAAGTATTTTCCTACACAGCTGAAAACCCCAGTATCACTTAATCACCTCAGCTATCCATTCTCTCCCATTGTCAAAAGAAATGGTTCACAAGTCTAAAATGCAGGCAAATATTTGTAATGGAGATTGTCTGAGACCAAGAAACCAGAATCGGGGCTTAGGGAGCTGACCTTGTTTATCCATGCCTGAAATACAATGAAATTTAAATGACAGCAGGCTGAAATTTATTTTTACAGTCATGTATTCTTGGAGTTAATTATTTTTTGAGCTTTAACTTCCTATCACATTACCTTTTTTTTGGCATCAGCTGGAGCCATGATTAAGAAAATATTCTTATCTATAAATATCCTTTCCTGATTGCAGGGGAATGACATAGCATTTTTATTTTTGACCTTATGATTTCCATTTTGTTTTATACTTTTAGGAGACCCAACTATCTGATGAACATCTTTCCAGCAGATAACTGTTAATCACTCCAATTTTGTGCTAAGGTTTCACCATGCTGATGATTTGCCATCTGTTTAATTGACTGTATTTTTCGTCTTCAAGATGCTTGATGGGGCAAATCCTCAGCTGAGACAGCCTAGAGCCCTGCCGACCCCCATCAGCTGGAGATATGGTTCCCCCCAAACAATGCAGCTCAGAACTTGGGTTTAGAATTGCCCCGCTAAAGGGGGATCATTCAAAGCCAGCAGGAACAGGAGAAAAAATCTTGGGCAAAGAGGGGCTCAGAGGACTTGCTTTCTCCAAGGCAGGGAAAGGCTCCATTTGGATTCAGCATGTCATCATGTCTTCTAAAGCCACTGAAATGCTGCAAGGCTTGCTGGAAGACTTAAAAGACGAAAGCAAAGGCAGAGGTTAAGGTACACAGCAACTAATAAATTGCCTGATAAAACAGCAGCAAACATGGTCAGCTACAGCAGTTTGTGGGGTCACAGCCGGTGAGAGAGGTTAATGACAAAGGCAGCAAGAAGGAATGACTTGCAACGGGCAGAGCTAGGAGAGGAGCCATAAGCAAGCTCAGCGAGAGGGAAAAACACCACCAGTGATGGGTGACAATCCCACTTAGCAGAAACGGTGGTTGGTAGCTCCCTTCCCAGCAGCAGAACAATGCCTGCCTCAATTTTGGATAGTCCCAGAAACCAGACACCCTCTTCTGCGGCGCAGCGCATCCCTCCCACCGGTGGGAATCATCGGCAGCAGCACGTGGTGGGGAGGGCAGGTGGGGAAGGAAGGTTTCTTCTGCAAGCCTTCCAGCAGCAGCAAAGCCTTGCCCTGGCTAAGGCTTCCCAAGGGTTGCTCACCCCGGTGTGTCCAAGCTTCCCAAATGGATGTTATTGTCCCCTCCCTTTCCCCCTCTTCTGATAAAGGTCTCTCCGTTAAGCCCATTTGTTTAGCTCACTGCTTGGGACCAGAGGGACTAATCCTGACTCTGAGAGTGCTGCGCGGGGGCCCGAGACAGGGTCATTGATGTTTATTTATTTTGAGGAAGGATCTCATAAAAACTGAACCCCGGCTTGCTGCCGTGCACCAAAAGGACCGCAGTGTGATGCGTGGCCTGTGAAATAACCACATGGCATTAAGAGAGATTTTTAGAAGGAAGAAGCTTTGGCCAGCGCTCGTTAGAAAACTATATTTACAGTTGTAAGAAGAAGGCCAGGTCTAGGCAGAGCCAGAGTAAGCAGTTGCTCAGCTGCGGGAGGAAATGAGCCCACATCCCTTTGTCTCCTTCACCTCTGCCAGAGGGCTGGAGAGCCGGGCTGGCAGTTCTGCTGTCACTGCTGATGCCAAGAGAGAGCTTGGGATGTGTGAGGGAGCAGCCATTGCCAGCGCGGAGGAGCGGAGAAGCGGGGGCAAGCACCTCCTGGCACCCTGGTACTGTCATCCCCACCTCCCGTCCTAGATGGAGGCAGCAGCAGCCACGGGAAGCTTCAGTCCCCATGGCTCGCCCTGCGCACTTGCCGCAAGGGGTGCCTGGGCTTTTTCCCTTCCTTCTCCTTTACCAGTGGCCCGTCTTCAGGCTTGGCACGGCAGAAAAGTCCTGAACCTGCTTGGCAGGGAATGTGGGTAAGGTCTGGCCAAATCCTGTGTGCTCCAAAGGGGTCCATTCCTGCACGAGGAAGAGCATTCCAGGCGGCATGCTCCGGAGTCACAGCCTGCCTCGCTGCTGGGATAAACTGATGTGTGGGCTTGAGAGAGACTACACCAACCACCTGTCCTGCAGTGAGAAATTGAGACAAAATCATTTTTGGGAGCAAAGACTTGCTCTTCTGTCCTGGTTTTAGTTTCGGCAATTTTACTTTTCAGTTAAGCCTCTTAAATTAACTCTGAAATTAATGGTGTATTCTTCAGACAGTGTCTGCTACCAGAGTGATAAGGCCTGGTGTTTATAGTGAATACCAAGGGATGGGATGCAGAGAGGCTATTGCTTATACTTTATCTTATAACAAACAACTATAACAACCAAGGTCTGCTAACTTCTTTGTGTGCCTCGTTGAAGGGTTGGAAGCAAGAAAAAAGTGTAGAGGGGTCGCACCTATGGGGAGGAGCAGACAGGACAGGCGACCCAGAACTGACCAACAGGGTATTCCATCCCATCTGCATCATGCTCACTATAAAAGCTGAGGGAGCAAGGGGGTCAGTGGTCTTTCTCCAATGGCCAGCATCTGAGGAGGACTCTGTTCGTCTGCCTTTGAACCCTATCCCTGCGTTTCTGAATCTGGTTCCTGAATCCAACTCCCGTCCATCACTGAGTCCAGTCTGAGACTTTCCCAGTGCCTGCTGGTGACGTGATTATCATCCTGGGAGCTTGATATGGGTTTTGTATATAATATATATATATTTCATTACTTTCTTATTAATATTATTATCTTTTATTTTCTTTTTTATTATTATTAATATTTCATTAGTGTAGTTTCTTTTTAAGTTTCTCTCTCATTTTTCTCTCCCTTCCCTGAAGAAGGGAGGGATGTTAAAGAGAACATCTGTCCTTCATTCACTGTCATTCATTCAGTCCAGCTCAAATCACAACATCTTCATAATGCTACTTGTGCACTTGAGTAACTGCATAGATTTCTGCTGAAGGACTCTTGATTTGCATCACTCTAAACTAAAGCATAAGCAAAGGGAAAGGTCCAGCTCACCAACTAACAGCTACAGAAGTAGCTCCATTGAAATCAGTCTACTCCAAGTGCATGGTGAGCCCTTACATGTTGGGATAGGCTAGCATGTTGTTTCACACCGAGCAGTGATGTTCTTGACACTGGCTCTGAATTTCCTCAGTCCGATGTATGGGAATGACTACCACCCAGTAAAAAACAGCAGGTTGGTGCCTAGCCTGGGACAGTCCGCAGGAGACAAATGCCCAGGTTGTTTTATTGGAGATCCTTTTTACTCTTTGTGCAAACAAAGTCAACAATTAAAGATCCTAAAGTAAACTACCGTGTATAGGAAGGGCACAAAGGAGGAGTGCTTGGTTTTGGGGTCCCACTTCTGTAGGAAGAGGCTGGTGTCATTTGGATGGTTTCCATCTCAGCAGCAGCAGAAGCAATCTTCTCCAAGTGCAGTCTGCTTAACCTGAACAGGAGTGCACTAAATTAAGAACAAAAGGGGAGAACAAAAATAGGAGACAAATGAACATTCATTTAGCACAAAAATTAATATGTCAGGAACAAAATTAATCAGGACACCCGGGGACATCAAGAGAATAAATTCTTTAATTGCTTGTACACTAATGCCAGGGGTCTAGGCAATAACAGAAGGAACTGGAAATGATCTTTTATGAGCATATATTCAACTTCAAGATGGCCTTAATGAAAATAGGGGGAAAATTTTACTTGATCAGAATGTTAAGATCATTGGTTACAATCCGTTTAGGAAGGGTCAGGTTGTGAAATGTGGCATTACAGGTTCTGAATTACTTACAACTCTGCAGCGAAGGATCGTCAATGTCTAAGGATCAGTGACTTGAGACATAAAATGAAAGATGAAATATAAATTGCAATCCATTACTGACCATGAAATAACAGTAGAAAAAAGGGATACTAACCCTTTTCTTGGTACTGTGCACTAAGGAAAAAAATATTACCACTGAAGAAATCACTCTGAGAGACACAGACTGAAAGTTTCTTGCTATAAACACTATGACAGACTTAGAATTTATAAAAACCTCTTAGACACAGACATAATATAGGGAGAAAAAGATGTATTGATCACACAACTGGTATTGAATTCATCTTACTTGATTTTATTTTTAAAATAGCATCTAATGTACTTATGTCTTATCTAAACTAGACATCTCAGCTCCTTTTACAGTCAATGGGCGGAGCTAGGTATCTCCTGGAGATGATTTATCCTGTCCTAAGAGAGGTATGCAAGCTACAAGGGATGAAATCCCTCTGATATGACCAACTCGTTTAGACGTTGGCAGAGCCATCCAACTTGTTGGGCACACCCAGTCTTCAGAAGGCAAAATCTGGAGGAGGTAAACCCCATTCAAACAGATCCCAGTGCCTGCGTGCACCTATTGCTGGTGGGACTTTGTCAGGATTCAGTTTAAATCCTGCTAAGACAAAATCGAATATCTTTAGTGACCGTTTTGCCTCTTTCTTTTGGCTGACAGGCAACTTTGGTCTCCTCCTTCATGTAAGTGAAGGTGACAGATGATAGTTATAGCAGCTAAAGTAAACAGTATCCCCAAGAGCACACAACTTAGGAATACAATTTAAGAATAACAGATTTCTTGTAGCTCTCTGAAAATCTGTTGGAGTTTTTTTCTTATCAGCAAAGACAATTTTGCTGCATGGTGTTCTTTTTAATTTCTACAAAATCCCAAACCTCTTTTCTGTGGTCTGATATTTTACTGACAAAGTAGTGCATTTTTTTCAGAAATCTTCACAGATATGTCACAGTAACTTTTGGTTCTCTGGTTTTAGCAGTTGGTAAAGCCTTTTACCCAGGGCAAGTAACACTATGCAGGAGGGACTGCCTGCTGGCACATGCCTTTCAGAGAGCCTTGGGATCTTCTTGCTCCTTACTGATGGTATCTCAGAGCAAAGTGAGAAGGGTTAATGCTCCTCTATTCTGTGATGTTTTTTAGACACTGTTTTGGCCCCTCGTTTCCAGCTAGTCAGCAGCAGGACAGCAGGGAGGCTGCTCTCATGCAGGGCTGTGGGGGAAGCAGGGGAGAGCTAAGATAAGGTTTATCCTGAATTTATATGCCATCTCGCTGGTCCAGATCAGGTGTTTCCCAGGGTCTATGCTGAGGGAGCATAGAATCATAGAATGTTTTGGGTTGGAAGGGACGTTAAATATCATCCAGTTCCAAGCCCCTCTCATGGGCAGGGACACCTCCCACTAGACCAGGTTGCTCAAAGCAGCCGGCATTCAGTCACAGAGGACTCTCAAATGGATGCCTAATTTTCCATTCCCTTTCATCTTTACATGTTTAATTATCTGCCATTCCACAAGTCTGCTTTATTTTTGCTTGCTTTAAGAGAAACAGGAAACAAACATAAAAGTGCACGTGTAATTGGTATAAAAGGAGGAAAATGGAATTCAGTTCTCATAAACTTTTGTTTGTTTTGAGGACTGAAATAAGAGAGATCTTTTACAGATGGGGCGATGGACCTGCACGTCCGCAGAACCTCACTCCCCACCCCCCAAAAGAATAAAGATTTTATTTTTGTGATGGGGGAAAATTCAAACACGCACCTGGTCCCACACTTATCTGATGAGCCAAACCAAGGCACAACTTGTCTTTCCATCTGGACTTTCATCTCGACTTTCATCTGGACATTTCAATTTCCCTTTGAAGTTGAGTCTGTGTCTTTTGATTTGTAGTGTTTGAACAGGAACGCCACTGTTGTATCAAATGATTTCAGGGAGGGAACAGCACAGCGCTTGGGCTTACCATCAGTTCAATAATAGCAACATCACTCACGTATAACTTTGTTTCGCTGGCTGATATTAAGAAAAATGGTTGCTTGCAGAATGATGCACAGGTCTGTCAAGTATACACACACATGCCCTTTGGACTGAAAATGATTTTGTTTTATAGCACCAATTTGATGATACAAAGTTCATAAATTTGTATTAGGAATGTGATTGCATCATTCTGATCCTGTGGTGCGAAATCACAAGAGGAAAGAACCCAATTACTGCAAAAAACACTGGAAGTTTTGCGTAAAAATCAATGGCAGGATATGACCCATAGTTTGAAAACTTTAAGCATGTAAAAAGGACTTAAATCTTTATGGTGAAGATTATGGTTCTGGCCTCTAAAATAATAGCAAGTATTAACTGCACCATCTCAACAGTTTTATGAGACAATAATCTGGTTCTGAAGTGGATAAACTACGAGGTTGAAGACTGAGCAGTTTATCTCCATGAGAAACCTGGAATATTGCCCACTAAAACAGAAGGATTGGTAGTATTATCAGCTGACCGTAATAAGTAATATATATTAAACTAAAGTTTCTAACTAAAGTAATTCAGCAGGAGCTGCCATAGGAAAAGTAGCTATAATCATTAGAGTAGCCAGAAGGACAGGTTTCTGGTTTTGGACTCAAAGCTGGAAGAACATTAAATTTGTAAATATCCAGTAGGCAAGAGGCCACACCAGAGAGCTGATTTATTTGGGGCTGCTACAATGCCCCAAGTTTGTCTTAGCCCGCAGAAAATACTGGGGTGTGTGTGATGGATATACTCTATGTAAATAGAGGGTTCCATGAAAGGAAACCAGTAAATGATACCTATGTGACTAATTTTCTTTGTCATGCTGCAGACAACGCACTGCTTTTTTTCCCCTTTGAGTAAGAGCCCCCCTCGTGTCCTGAAGCAAGCAGGATTCAATCACTGAAATGATTTCAACAGAAATTCCCAAGGAAACGGAAACCTTAAAAATGAATTTGAGGTAGCAAGCGGTTAAGCACTGCGCGATAAGTCTCTTATAACATTTCTCTTTTGTGCCTTGAAAATATACCAAGTATTAAAAAAAAAAAAAGGAAAAGAAATGACTGTAGAAATGGTCAAAATGGAACAAAACATCTTGAACGTGAACTTCCTAAGACTTTTTACTTGCTGCTAGGTTCTACCTTTGTGTTTATTTGCCTGCAGATATGTTCTTTACATAAGAAATGCAGTAAAAATAAGTTTAATGGATAGGAGCAGTAAAATTCCTGAGAATGCTGAATGTGCAGCAATAATCAGATACAACAAAACCACAAAACCCTCCTAAGGTGTGAGAAGGGCTGTGATTTCTCTTTCTAGTATGTTGAAATAAACCAGTCCTATTTTATTGCAGGACGAGGATTTTAAAATGGATTAATGCTGCTCCTCAACTTAAAGAAAATGATGAGGCACTGGAACAAAGCGGGACAGGACCTGGTTCTATCCATGCCACAGTATTCAATGGGAGAAAACACATTTTCACCATGTCCTTTGCTGGAGTGGGTAAACTTGCTTATCAGAGTAACGAATAGCAAAGGTTCAGGATCCCACTCTCCAGCTCCCGCACACTCTGGAAATGCTACCGTGCCATCAGGGACCTTGGCCACAGTCCTGCCGAACTCAGATTTTCCTTCTCCTGCAAAGATCCACAATTAAATGCACTCTTTTACTGCCTGTTACACAAAGTTGTGAATTAAGAGGTGTTTTGAGCAACCTCTTCTTTCTCTCCGAGCCGGGCAGCGCTGCCGTGTGTGCCGGGGAGGCAGGTACAGGGTGACGGCACCGTCTCTCCTCAGCTGCGCTGCACGGCCCCGGAGGCAAACTGGGATGCTTGGTTTCCACTATTAATAGCATCATTTGTGTGCAAGCAGGAGAAACGAGGCGTGGAGCAGCAGTACAGCTCTCTTTTGCCATGCCTGCTAATTAGCTCCAGTGGTGGATTAAATGGTTATCATTAAAAAATAAAAAATAAACATTAAAAAAGAAACCTTGCTGCTTTCTGTGACGGTTCGTGCCAGGTAACTTATTACAGGAGCACCTGCTGGCATAGGCGTTCCTTGGCATGAACAGGGATAATTAAGCCCGATACCAGCCTACCTCGTTATGAGTTTGTTAGGATATTTATTATTTTCTCCATTAATGTTGGTGGGAGTCCCATCTGCATATGGAGAGGAGAACAGACCCTGGCTTGAGTCTACCGCTTGGCAAGCCTCCAGTTAAGTTAAACTTCAGAATTTGTCTTCAGGCTGATATGCGACAACACAGTCGATAATGACCAGTTTCAGCTTCAGAGTGAAGCTGAAGTTGTACAGCTGCATTCCCGGCATCCAAAGAGCAGCTCACATGTGCAAAATATATTAGCTGCAATAATAGGAGCTACTTACATTAAAGCATCCTGAAAGCCTTATAGGAAACCCTTCCTCTAATGTTAGCAAGATGATTTATATATGTATCTGCAATGTGTCCCTAAGTTCTCTTTTCAGGAATCAAAGTGTACTAAAGTTTCACATTCCCAAGCTCCTTTTATTTCAACATGAAAGTGATTAAAGATGTTTATCTGAGTTAGAGAACCTTAAGATGGTACCGTTTTCATTGTAGGAACAATTAGATCGATCCCAGAGGGACTCAGCCACACAAGAGAAGTATTTGAGAACTCTCCATTAACCCACTTGCCATTTTCTTAACAAGAGCCCCCAATGCATAAACAAATAGCATAAGTGTGACAGGAAATACAACTGAAGGAATGAGATTTGCTAGAGGAATTGCTTTCCTGATTTTAATGACTGTGTGGGACTTTATAAGGAAGCTTTCCCCCCTTCTTATGATACAGAACAGGTATTCAGCTTCTTTGCTTTAATATGAAATACGATTTAGTGCAAATTAAAGACACTGGGTTTGCATGCAGAAAAAAATAAAATGTATTTGTAGGTAAAATACATGATGTGCACTTTTAAGAACAGAACATCTTAATTTTTGCCGTAAGAGTCCAAAGGCCAAATCTTACCCACTGACTGAGGTTTTTGGAGGAAAGCCATAGCTCCACTCCGCTGGATTTACAAACAAAAGTCGTATTAACCAAAAAGAAAGGGTTAGGATTACAAGTGCTAAGCTTCATTTTAGAAATCTGCATGCCCGAGCCCCCCCTCCGTGGCACAACAGCTACGTCCCGGCATGCCAGATGTGCAACTGCCTGCTCCTGTTTCCCATAAACCCTGTTTCCAGAGTTTATGGAGGGACACACAGGAGAGGCCAAGCACAAAGTCGAAACCCACGTCCGGCACTAAAACGGACAGTAGAAAAGAGCCTTGCAAGGAGCTGGCAAGCCGAGAGCCGGCAGAGGCTGTATTGCTGAGAGAGAGCAGCAGCCCTGGGACTGCTGCAGCCCAAAGGCTCCATTTGTAATCACTCCACCGCCTGAGTGTCAAAACCATTTGGCCCTCCAGGGTTTATAGAGTGATAAACAACTCTGTTTTGTCATTTCGTGCCAAATTCATTGTATTTCTACAGTGGAGGCTATAACTAATATGTAGTTAAAGGAGATGGAGACGCTCTGGTCCCTGGAGCTGGCGGCAGGAGGGGTTTGGAGAGCAGCTGGGTGGGAGGGTGCACTGCGACCTCTCCAGCTGCCAAGGGATCAGGGATAATGGGGTCTCCGGAAAGCCCCTGGGAATCACAGCTGCAGAGAGGGTGAGACTTAGGTGGATCAAGGCAAAGAAATATCGAGGCTCTCTCTTCATCACACAGCAATTGGCAGGGACCTGGAAGACAAGAAAACGAAAGTAAGGAAATGCTTGGGCAACGTGGGCTTGCCTGAAAGCTGGGACAAGGGGTGCAATAAAGTGAATTCACTGCACCAGGCTGAAAGTCAATGCCATGCTTGCAAAGGTTACCAGAATTAGAGATGAGACAAGCAGCAGGTGTTTGTACCATCTGCAGTGGTCATTATAGGACAGCCCAGCTGATGAAAGGTTGCCAGGGCTAGGTTTTTGAAGGTGCATCAT